>JADLZN010009871.1:0-16251 GCA_018155175.1 Sinocyclocheilus anophthalmus
CCGCCGCCACCCACCCAAAAAAAAAAACACATAAACTTTGTTTTGGTTTCGAAACAAGGATGGACGGGCAATATAAAGATTTCTTTTCTGTCCCAACCAATATTGTGGTATGATTTTGACACCGCGAGTGCACTTGTTGGTTATAGTTCGGGGGGGACTGAGGAGGTTCAAACCATCAGAGATGATGGAGGGAAATAGTAGACGAGTCAGTGTTCCAGATTTTCTAGTAAAGGATGTCCTTTAGTGTGTAGGCGTTTGCGTTCAGACGAAGTATAGGCTCTCTTGTATTGGAACTCACCTGGTGTTCTCGGATGCAATGCTGTGTGGGAAATCCAGATGAACAACGACTAAAAAAAAGATCAAGGGTCGAAAGTAATCGGATGATATGTGTTCCTCTGTGTTGCTGATTGTTAGAGGCTATGGTAATGAGACTTATTTAGTTGCGTCATAGAATGAAAACATTATTAAAACGTAGTTCTTTCCTTGTTGTGAAACGTCTTAGAGGTTACAGGGGCACTCCAATGAAAATGCCCCATCTATTTTCATTCAATTACCCACGACTGTTGCACAAATAATCCGGCGTTGCTCTGCATTTCAGCTCACATGTATCAGATATAGGAAACCCTGAGGTTCTCTTGTTGAATGGTATTTCTTTGTGTCCTGATGTGAAGAAGTGTATTAAGAGTTGGTCACAAGTGGTATCATCAAATTCTGTAAGTGATTTTTGGGGGTCTTTAGTTTTGATAGTCGTCCGGTATCGGCAACATTTATGATAACGAAACAGATGATCTTCAGTAGCTTCCTGGCCTGAAGGTTTCTCCGGTGTTGCAGGGTGGCACAGGTGAGGAACGCTGACAAAGATGCAGGAACAAGATTCTCGACTCTGCTGTCATCTGTGTGCAGCTACAAAACTTTCCCTTTTGATGAAGATGGTGATGTTCAGAGTGATTTCCTGCTGGATCTGTGCTCTCATGTGAAGAACTACGAGACTCAAACAGGCAGGAGTTATCTTCCAGCATTACAGTCAGTTTTCCAGTCACCTGATGTCTGGTTCATAGATCTCTCAGAGAGAAAGAGCTCCGTCCTCCTGGAAGTGCTGAAGCTCCAGACAGAGAAGAAACCAGTAGAGCTGAGAGGATGTTCAGAGGAAGAGAGTGAAGTGAAGAGTTTCCTTCAGTGTCTGCAACACATCTCACAGCTGAGGTGAGAAAATCTCTGGCTACTTACAGTTATTGTGAAATATGATTTCTGCATAAGCTGGAACATGTTTCTGGTCTTAATGAGGGTCTTTAGATTAGGGGCTGTGTTTTGTTTCAGTGTTAGCTATAGAGTGATGCATTCTGACCATTCTAAACTAAATCTAAGCTCAGTTTTTTGCAGGGTGAGATATAGCTGGCTGAGGGTCTAAATACTCATCATATCTGTAGATGTTTGAGCACAAATTATGGGTGCATTTATGGGGCCTCCTTGTAGATTCAGCCAGCGGATGCTACTAAAGTACGTGTGCTAAATGATCAGTGTTAGAAAGAGTACTGAAAATCTGTACTAATACTCAATTACAAGTACAAGTACTGGTGTCAAAACAGTACTTAAGTAAAGTACAAATTACTCTTCTCAAAAACTACTCAAAGTACTAGTTCCCTTTTAGCCGGTGATATTTGATGAATTACCAAAAAATATTCATTCATTCAAGATCATGTGGATATACTACTCTTTGTCGATCAGAAAAGTAGGTGTGGTTCAAATCTGGTGACTTAGTGGTTATGATGCAGGAATTTCTAACTTCATACTTTGACAATATCAATCAGTAAAAGTACCCGTGAACCGGAAGCTGCAACTGACTTCAGTGTTGTGATGTATTTCCGAGTGAAATGGATTATTGAATAAAGGGTGAGGTTTTATTGTGGTGCACCTCCTCTCCACCTCTTGCTCAGCAGATTCACGGTTGAATACTTGTTTTGTACAAGCTGAACATTACGCTCCCGTGCTTCTGGTCCCTAAGTAAAGCTTTGCCAACGCCCCCCAAAAAAACAACAAAACTGGTGCTATACACCCCCTGTCATGTAATACTGAAATGATAACCCTAACCTTATCTCCTCCATACTCAAGTCCCGATGGCCCCGAGAAGCTGACTTAGCTGAATATTACGTCTTCCAGACCCTGAGACGGAACGTATGTGCACAGGAAAATGTTTAAAAGCTTACCTTTATGAGCACTTCTTTGCATTATCATTACACCAAATATTTGTAAACATGTTGAGATAGTATTCTCATGTGAAATAAGTAGAGGCATGGACCCGTAAACAGCAGTCCTTACGTCACGAATTAACAAGAGGATTCTCCTGAAGCCGTCATCAGAGCCAGAACGCCATTCCAGAATGGAAGCAAATCTTAAGTTTTTTATTAAAGATTACGACGGCAGACAATTTTTTCCCCAGTGTATTGACTTGCACGGTTTAATTGTTCACCACAAGACTAGTAATGTGCACTAAAAAAGTAGTAGGGGGTCATTTTTGATTTCAGGACGACTAATCATTTTCAATACCATTGGCAAAACTACCACATACTGTATACTGCCATATAGATATTTTAATATCTCAATTTTTTTTTGTCCATCCATTTTTAAGGCAATTATTATTTCAAGCTTTGAGTGGTTTCATCCAAGTCTTCTAAAAAGACATGTTCACTTTATATTTATTTACATACACATAAACATTGATCAATTACCATTACAAAAATCTCAATCTTAAACATTTGCTCATTCTGTATATTTGTGTCTTTAAAATAGGGTAACTTTGTTACCCAAGCGTACGCCCGAAGAATCTTGATTTCAAATTTGATTTCAAACTGAATTGAATTTACAAAAAAATGACAAGTACACAGTCAGTAATATAATTTTAAAACAAATGACCTCAATTCAGTTGAGGTATTCGAAATATGACAACACTGAATTTTTATAGGCAGTGTTTTAAGAGCCATATATGTTGTTTATTTAGATGAATGGAACATCAGATTGGCTTTGACCTGTAATGACTGTACAATGTAGTGATGCAGTTAGGCAGACTAGGGTATTTATGTGTACAAATCAGACAGATATCCCATTCTAAAACATTTCTAGCATAAACTGACATGTAAAGAAATTAAAGTTCCATCTTTGATTGTTGAAAGACTTTCTGGTTTCACTTACAGCCAATCAAATTTCCAGTAGGATTTTCATCGGTCAGGCGTGGATTTATTCTGATAACTTTTGACAAAGTTTAATCCAGGAGCAAAGATAAATAATTTCTACTTTAAATGCATGGAGAGATCGCGACTGCACACAGTCCGAGTGTGCACAAGAAGTTCATTTGTATAAGTTAGGCCTATTTGAGTGCTCGCATCCAGTTTTTCCAAAATCTGCGATTACATGACGTTCTCAAGTTACAATAAGACTTCGCCACCTTTTGTGCAGGATGATTAAAATTAGTCTGGATCCTTCAATCTGGCGGATATTCAACTCTGCTATCGACGTCGGCGATAATGCGTGTCAAACTCACTGTCGGAGAGGAAAGAGACAGCTTGTATCGGTGTACATGCGGTAGATACTGTGGAAAATGAGTACTGTGTCAGATATTTCAGTATCGTTATCATAATATATAGATTTTATACAACAGTTCGTCTGGTTTCTCAATCGGATTGGTTGACAGAACCCGTGGAGATATTGTAACGCCTTTCCAATTTTGTATCAATCCGCTTGTTAGCCCGGATCTATTTTTTCTGTTTTTTATATGACGTCCTGATCAATCGTAGAGTAATTACTTAGTTAATAGTAATAAAAACGTCTAGGCCTCTCTCACTCTCATTTGATGCACGTTCTGCACATTGTTTTCTCACTAATACCTCATTGTTTCTCTCTTATAACCTCAGTATTCCTCACTAATAACCTAACTGAAGCAGCACATGCCCGTGAATACCCAATTCTAATAAGTGCTTATGTTAACTGGTCCACTTGAGGCTTTGAATGCGTGCGGAAGGATTAAAAAAGGTTTTCCGCACAAAAGAGGGTTTTAATAGGCGCTCCGTTGTTTCTTGTTTAATTACACGCATGTTCCGTCGAACTGTTGTATAAATGCAATATCACTCTCGTACTCGAGCGATACCGGCTCTATATCAGCGGCCTCGTGCCTCTGGCCTAATCACAGCCGTGCTGATATAGAGCCGGTATCGCTCGAGCACTCCAGTGATCTTGCTCATTTATGATAACACTACCATGTAGTTTGTTTCTCCAAACTTTGAGTCCATAAATGACGCTGAGCTCCCTCACTGTCTGATCAGCTCTTCACCTGCTGCAGCGGCGGCTTTTCCCGCTTCAGATATCAGGGCTGTTATTGGTCCCTTTATGATCGGATGTCTTTATCTTATTTTTATTAGCTACTGAAGTGCCGTCAATGTTTTGGATATCAATTAAAATTGTGGGCGTACTCAGTAGCGAACTATGATTTAAAAGTAAGAAAGTAGATTACTTTGCTTAATTTGTACTTAAGTACAAGTAAAAGTACAGCTTTAAAAATATACTCAAAAAAGTACAAGTACCCGACGTGAGTAGTGGTAATCCGTTACCTCCACCGCTGTAAATGATGTAGCTGACAATAACAGTTAACAGTTAACACTATAGTCATGATGGTGTGTGTCAGTCATCAATATGAGATTATATTCACATTCTCTATCATTTAATTTAATTTAGGAGTTTTCAAAGTGTGGGAGACACTTCCCCAGAGCCAGAGCATGTCAGGAGATGTACGCAGAGGGGTAAAAATAAATGAATTAATGATTTATAATTTCATTCAGTGTATTATCATGGAAATAAAAGCAAAAAGAAGCAGGCTTTTCAACAAGAGACATCATCATGTTTCTGTTCTTCTGTGATCAGATCATTTTAACTCCTGTACAGTTTATCGTCAGGGATCCAGTAAGCGAATGCATTCAAGCAGTCAGATTAAAACCCTCATCTGTCCCTCGGGTCATTTTGACCCGAAACTCATTTTTAAAGATTTTTTAAAAATCAAGCGTTGATCGTTATGGTATGAGAGTGTTACCTGTGTTACTGGGAATACACAGGGAAAAAAATTCAGTGAATTCGAGCAGTTTAAGTGGGTGTTATATAAAAAGTATCCCTCACGGGACATTTTGACACGCCACTGGAAAAGCATGGAATTTACTAAAAAACTGCAGATTTTTTATTTATTTAATTTTGTCACACTTGAGCATGGAACACAAAAAAACTGAGTCAATTTGAGGATTCTATGTGGGTTTAATAAAATGCAAGCTTCATACGAAGAAGAGGATGATGTGTTCTCCCGGCACCTATTTATACTAATTGTCGCACCCGGTAGTGACGTCGCCGTCCCACTATAGTTGTGTTTTTTTTCAATGTATGCTTCAGACACGGGTCACGACGAGGCGTTCCCCATAACGACCCCTAGAGGACGCAGTGTCTCGTACCCTACTGGGGAACCATGGTTACATAAGTAACCTGAGAAGGTTTTTTTTAATGTTTTGATATACAGTATACCTGAAAGCCTTGAGATATATCTGAAAGCTTAATGAAGCCTCAAGTTGGTGTAGTTTTAAAGATGTAACTTGTTTGGCTCATTTAAGAATCTCCATAGGATTCAATAGGCCCCTCTAGTGGCTGTAATCATAAAGTGCAATTTTATGTAATTTTTCCCCACCAGATGTCATCAGAGACACTCAGTGACCTAGGTCCTGATGGATCATCATGTTTAAAGTATAAATATGCAGAAATTGTGTCTTTCCTTGTTTTGTTTTGTTTTTCGCGAAAAATGTATAAAAATATGCTAATTTTCATAAGAATATCCAGAATTTAATGTGAACGAAATACAATATTTAAAAAAAACTACATAAAAAAAAATAGAAGAAAAAAAAATAAAAGTAGAAAAATGGACCAATATAAGATTTCTGGACCAAAATAATTTGTGTAATTTTTGGCCCTCGGGTCATTTTGACCCGCAAGGGACACTTTTGTTATAGGTTCGGGAGGGACGGATGAGGTTAAAACATCAGAGATGGAGAAAATAGTGACTCATGTCCAGATTTCTGTAAATTATTCATTTAATGTATACTTTGCTTCAAGACATTAACTCTCTTGTATTAGACTAAACTGTTTCTCATCATGCTGTGTGAAATACAGACTGAACAACGACTAAAAAAAATAATCATTCTGAATGATCTTGTTCCTCTGTGTTTTTGCTTGGTATAGGCAGGTATTGCCTTACCTTTTTTCTCATGAAAACCATTATTAAACGTAGTTACTGTCCTTGGTGTGATGGGGTCTTAAGAGTTACCGGCACATCCAAGAAAATCCCCATCTTTCTCCTTCATACCCACAGACTTTGCACAAATAACATCCCATTGCTCTGAATTTCAGCTAAAACATTATCAAATCAGATCCCTGAGTCTTCTTGTTGAGTTATTTATTTGTGTCTGATGTGAAGAAGTGTATTAAGTGATGCAAGTTATCTCAAATTAATGAAGTGTTTGGTTCTTGATTGTATATTATCAGGTTCTGGAACATTTATAATAAAGAAACAAGGATGTCTGCAGTAAGATTCCTGCTGAATCTCTGTGTTGCTGCAGTAGAAACTGACAAAGATGCAGGAACAAGATTCTCGACTCTGCTGTCATCTGTGTGCAGCTACAAAACCTTCCCTTTTGATGAAGATGGTCATGTTCAGAGTGATTTCCTGCTGGATCTGTGCTCTCATGTGAAGAACTATGAGACTCAAACAGGCAGGAGTTATCTTCCAGCATTACAGTCAGTTTTCCAGTCACCTGATGTCTGGATCATAGATCTCTCAGAGAGAAAGAGCTCCGTCCTCCTGGAAGTGCTGAAGCTCCAGACAGAGAAGAAACCAGTAGTGCTGAGAAGATGTTCAGAGGAAGAGAGTGAAGTGAAGAGTTTCCTTCAGTGTCTGCAACACATCTCACAGCTGGGGTTGGTCTTTGTTTTGTGACACTCATATATTGTCTTGTCTTTAAGTGTGGCTTTCGAGTCCTCAGGCTGTTCATTTACCTCACCTGTTCTCCCTCATTATCCTTGTAGTTTGTGTCCTTCAGTTCTCTCTTCTGTGTCTGACTGTCATCTAATGTGTCCGCGTGTTCTCCCTGCGTGTTTTGGTGTTCCTCGCTCTATCCAGCCCATCTCTGCCCTGCCCTGCCTTGTCTTGCCTTGTTGTGTATTATAATACAGGCCATTGAACTCTACACTTCAGTCCCCACAATCCTACAACTAAAACTTGACAAAGTTTTTGTTATAAATTTGAACATGTTTAAGTTCTTAATGAGTCTTTTTAGATTTTGCTCATAAAATGCAATGCATTGTTAATTTCTTTTTCCAATTGTATAATGGGCCATGTTAAGTTATGTAGTGATTGTAATCAAGTATTTATTGTGTTTTTCAGCTGTTCTGAGAAGTGTTTGTTAACTCTAGTTAAAGCGGTCCAGTTAAGAGAGAATCCAGAGCTGGTGACTTCACTGTTTGAGGCTCTTGGCTTCTCCCTCAGTTTGGAAAGTCATTTACCCAGCAAAACCTGCAGGTCTGTGGGGAGATTCTTACGTTTCTCTTCTGACAGACTCGACCTCACTCTAAAACCTACAGCTGTCTCTGTCAGAGGAACCCGGCTTCTCTTCAGACACATCACAAACATACACACACTCAGGTACAGACAGCATTATAAATTCACTTCAAGGCACAATATGTAAGTTTCACTCCTAGAGATCATTTATTCAAAACAATAACAAAGATGTAGCTGGAATCATGGGATTTGTCGTGTTCACCTCCACAGCCGTTTTCATTTTATGGGGTTATTTTTGGCGACAGAACCCTTAGCCAGTGATCATGCATAATTGTAGCACATCGTGAATGTGTAAAACAAACAGCTGTGGCTTGCTAGATGCTACCAGAGATTGTTGGTTCACAGGTTAACAAAATATCTAGAGGTTTTTGGATATTTATTGCAAATATCTTACGTATTGTGCCTTTAACATTTCAAATGCTATTTTTTTGTTTGTTTGTTTGATTCGTTTCATCAAACAGTGTGTTGTTGGTTTTTTTTCAGGCTGAGTGGTTATATGGTGGTGAGAGTAGTGCAGGCATTGAGGTCTATGAAGGTTCCAGCTCCCATCACTGTTAATGAGATCACAATTGATCTGAATGAGGAACAGCAGTCAGAGAGGAATCTGTCCAGAGTCCTGAGCAGCTTGGCCGTCCTTCTGAGACTCTGGACTGTCCAGTGTTTGAACTTGATTGGACTCAAGATTCAGTCTGTTTCTGTGTCTGTCCTACTGTGTCACCAGGGACCAGTGACTCTCAGGTCTGACTGTAGGACACATTTCAAGTGTTTGATTTTATATCTACAATAACAATATATAAATATAATGAACTCTCTCTGTGTGTGTGTGTGTGTGTGTGTGTGTGTGTGTGTTTGTGTTAGACTGTACAAGACGACCTCTCAGAAGCTGGTTGAATGTGTGTATGAAGCTCAGGAAGAGGAACTGACTCAAAGCTTCCTGCAGAAAGTGGGTGGGAATCTGACTTCCTGTTCCTTGAGCTGGGAAGAGCTACATTATTTCCTGCAGCACAGAATTCAGCAAATCACTGTGAACCTCAGAAAGAGCAACATTCAGGTCAACATTAGAGAAATTCTGCCATTCCTGAACCGGATTAAGTTTAAACGGTAGACAATTATTGTTTTCACAAAATATGCATGTAAAATGTATTGCTTTTCATTTTTGCACATAAAAACAAACTGAATAGTATGATAAAAAATGTACAATGATTAAATAATGAAAAATATGTCTGTACAGGATGAGCTCTGCCTTCATGCTGTGTGCAATCAGAAAGATCTATGAGTCTGGCTCTGCTGAGTTTGTGTCCAGTCTGTTGAGTTCAGTGAAGAACTACATTAACCTGCAGAGCAGAGATCTGGACTCTGTTGACTGTGCGGCCCTGCGCTTCACACTGCAGCACTGCACTGCAGCTTCACTCAACCTTCTCTGGACCTCCATACCAGAGGAAGAGCTGCAGAGCATTCTGCCTCTCTTCACACACCTCTCCCACCTCAGGTCTCACTGCTTTTCTCTCTAGCTCTATTATTCTGTTTCTCTGTCTCAGGTCTGTCTGTGTGTTTCATTCAGTAGCTTTCTGGGTGATGTCTACTACAAGCCTTGAAGTAGCATTGAATTATGTTTTAACTTATTAAAGGCATATTGTTTTATTAGTAGTATTTTAATAATAATTTTAGGTCAGTTATTGGTTTGCATTTATGGGAGCTCTGTTTTACTTTCTATCTCAAAAGTTCTGAAAAATGTAATTATGAAGGAAACCATTATCACATCTAGAATCATTAAGAGCCTTCAGAATAATAGAATTCCGTAAGATTCCCATTCATACTAGGGTCAGTTTTACAAACAGCGCCAGCTGTCTTTTGCCGTTAAAATAGTACTGTCAAGTTTAACTAAAGATGTGCAGTGAAGAATTGGCGCTGAAAATGTGTGGACACAGTTATTTTTGTGCCTGACCTTATTGAATATGCATTTGTAGGAGCTCTCTGAACGTTAATGTGGCAAGCCTTCTAGACGTTAATGTTTCCTTTTCAGAGGCAAAATTTATGGGTGGAGAGTATTCAAATGAATCACGCAATGACATTTTCTAACGTTTGTGCTCCTCAAATGACTGGTATTTGCACCATTATTTAACACAGAAAAAAAGCATGTCTTAAACTGCTTTGCGCTTGAAATGGCTGCAATTATTGTTGCCATGAGGAGGCACAGCAGAGAAAAGGGTGGAAGGGAGAGGAATTTTTCCACACGTATTAAACACATTATCCGAACATATCGTTTGCCAAGACATGTTATTTTTTAATTTGCTTCAGGAAAATAAAAGACGACTTGAAATCCTCAACTAGAAGTCACGCAATTCCAGGTCTATCAAAACTTCTTGCAACCCAGCGTACTGTGGCTTCTTTATTTCTTTATTTGCGACTGCTCTAATTTGCGCTGCAGTTGGTATATTGCGTTGGTCAATATGTAAATGAGATGATGTGTCTGTGTTCTTTAATTTACGCATTGTTAGTAAATCACCCACAGAAATTTCCACGCCCATCTGCGCTGTTTTGGAATTGCGCTCTTACGGTAATTTGCCGTTTAGTAAAACTGGCCCTAAATAGTTAAAATTTTCTAAAGCTGCTTTAAGGCTGTTACTGATGTTGACAGGCTGCTGTTGCTGATGTTACAGAATCTGTCCTGATCTAGTGTTCGTCTGTGTTCAGTGTTGACAGGCTGCTGTTACTGATGTTACAGAATCTGTCCTGATCTAGTGTTCATCTGTGTTCAGTGTTGACAGGCTGCTGTTACTGATGTTACAGAATCTGTCCTGATCTAGTGTTCGTCTGTGTTCAGTGTTGACAGGCTGCTGTTACTGATGTTACAGAATCTTTCCCAATCTAGTGTTTGTCTGTGTTCAGTGTTGACAGGCTGCTGCTACTGATGTTACAGAATCTGTCCTGATCTAGTGTTCGTCTGTGTTCAGTGTTGACAGGCTGCTGTTACTGATGTTACAGAATCTGTCCTGATCTAGTGTTCGTCTGTGTTCAGTGTTGACAGGCTGCTGTTGCTGATGTTACAGAATCTGTCCTGATCTAGTGTTCGTCTGTGTTCAGTGTTGACAGGCTGCTGTTGCTGATGTTACAGAATCTGTCCTGATCTAGTGTTCGTCTGTGTTCAGTGTTGACAGGCTGCTGTTACAGAATCTGTCCTGATCTAGTATTCGTCTGTGTTCAGTGTTGACATGCTGCTGTTACTGATGTTACAGAATCTTTCCCAATCTAGTGTTTGTCTGTGTTCAGTGTTGACAGGCTGCTGCTACTGATGTTACAGAATCTGTCCTGATCTAGTGTTCGTCTGTGTCCAGTGTGGACAGGCTGCTGTTACTGATGTTACAGAATCTGTCCTGATCTAGTGTTCGTCTGTGTTCAGTGTTGACAGGCTGCTGTTACTGATGTTACAGAATCTGTCCTGATCTAGTGTTCGTCTGTGTTCAGTGTTGACAGTGGACTGCTGTTACTATGTTACAGAATCTCATCTGTCCGGATTAGTGTTCGTCTGTGTTTCAGTGCTGAAAGGCTGCGTTACAGAATCTTTCCTGATCTAGTGTTCGTCTGTGTTCGGTGTTGACATGCTGCTGTTACTGATGTTACAGAATCTGTCCCAATCTAGTGTTTGTCTGTGTTCAGTGTTGACAGGCTGCTGCTACTGATGTTACAGAATCTGTCCTGATCTAGTGTTCGTCTGTGTTCAGTGTTGACAGGCTGCTGTTGCTGATGTTACAGAATCTGTCCTGATCTAGTGTTCGTCTTTGTTCAGTGTTGACAGGCTGCTGTTGCTGATGTTACAGAATCTGTCCTGATCTAGTGTTTGTGTCCAGTGTGGACAGGCTGCTGTTACTGATGTTACACAATCTGTCCTGATCTAGTGTTCGTCTGTGTTCAGTGTTGACAGGCTGCTGTTACTGATGTTACAGAATCTGTCCTGATCTAGTGTTTGTCTGTGTTCAGTGTTGACAGGCTGCTGTTACTGATGTTACAGAATCTGTCCTGATCTAGTGTTCGTCTGTGTTTAGTGCTGACAGGCTGCCGTTACTGATGTTACACAATCTGTCCTGATCTATTGTTCGTCTGTGTTCAGTGTTGACAGACTGCTGTTACTGATGTTACAGAATCTTTCCCAATCTAGTGTTTGTCTGTGTTCAGTGTTGACAGGCTGCTGTTACTGATGTTACAGAATCTGTCCTGATCTAGTGTTCGTCTGTGTTCAGTGTTGACAGGCTGCTGTTACTGATGTTACAGAATCTGTCCTGATCTAGTATTCGTCTGTGTTCAGTGTTGACATGCTGCTGTTACTGATGTTACAGAATCTGTCCTGATCTAGTGTTCGTCTGTGTTCAGTGTTGACAGGCTGCTGTTACTGATGTTACACAATCTGTCCTGATCTAGTGTTCGTCTGTGTTCAGTGTTGACATGCTGCTGTTACTGATGTTACAGAATCTGTCCTGATCTAGTGTTCGTCTGTGTTCAGTGTTGACAGGCTGCTTTTACTGAAGATGCTTCACTGCTGCAGTGTCTCTGATGTCCAGCAGGAGGCAGCAGCTGTTCTGCTCTCGATCCTGCAGCACAAGCTGGACTTCTCCTGCCGCTCTGCTCTGGATCTGACAGCAAACACAGACTCAGAGCCTCTACATCTGACCGCTGACGACTGCCGTGTGATGTCCAGAGTCATTCAGAGAGCTCAATCAGACACAAAGATATGGCTGATTCTGCAGGACTGTGAGATTCATACAGCTGGAATGGATCAGCTGTTCCCAGTGTTACATTCTGTTCAGCTCCGGTGAGAAACATCAACAGATCACATTCACACACAGATCCAATATAAAAGCATTCAGTATATATAACGCATTTCTTGCTCTCTGTCTTTCAGCTGTGATAAACCTCTGCTGCTTCAGTTTCTGGCTCATGTGAGGCCTGAGGAAGCTCAGTCTCTCTCTGGAGCTCTGGGTGAAGAGCTGGATCTCAGTCAGACTCAGCTGGATCTGCAGGTCTGTAGAGGTCTGGAGCTGATTCTGGAATATTCTGAAGGACTGACAGAACTGGATCTGAGTCAGTGCCATCTCACCGATCACAGCCTGGATCTGCTGCCCCCAAACCTCCACAAAGCTCAAAACATTGAGTGAGTGACTGAAGAAACTCAAAGTGTACATTTCTCAAGTATAATGTGATAGTTCTTACATTCCCGATTTGTTTGATCTCAGTTTCAGTGGCAATAGTATAACTGACGCTGGGGCTCAAAAAATCCACAGGATCGTGACAAGCAACAGGAACATAAAGACAGTAAGGTGTGTGTCTGAGTGTCACAATGTAGCCCACAGTTATTTAAACTTATTAAAACTGCAAAATATGGGTTAAAGTTTTTTTTTTTTCTCTCAAATTAAAGAACACATTGCTGCCACTTTTCATTCACTCATTGTATCACACCAGTCATCCATCATAAAAGAAATCCATAGGGACAATTTATACGTGTCAACAAAATTTAAGCAGAAGCTTTTAGATCAAAAAAAAAAAAAATTGTCAAGTGTGTTAAAATTGTAACTGATAGTTTATATTGTCATGCTCAACAGAGTGAAAATGTATTAATTTATCAGATGCTAAGCGACTTACAGATGAGGAATACTGGCAACAGGTTGTAGCTAATAACAGTGTTTGTATCTCTGTAGGCTCTTCAACAACAGAATTGAATCCAGAGAGCTCTTCATCACTGACCCACGATTTGAGATCCGGTGATGCCAGTAAACTCTCTCTGGAATCAACAAACGGGTGAAATAATTAATGCAGATCTAGAGAGATGAGACTCATGATAAGGTTACAGGTGTAAAAACATCCCAGAGATGAATCAAGCCACCAGATCATAAACCACATTCATGTTTTATCATCACCTTCAATCATAGTCAACAGTTGCATGAACTGATTTTTTCATACCACTGCTATGCTGATGACATTCAACTCTACCTCTCATTCCATCCTGATGATCCGACGATAGCTGCTCACATCTCAGCTAGTCTAATGCTGGGTACACACTAAAAGATTTTTAAAATATCATAAGATCTTCAAAATGTGAGAGACCACAAACACGAGGACAAAAAAAATGATAGATTTAACCGTTTTGCTCCTATAGTGCATGGTGTGTCGCGATGTTCCCCCCACACATCAGGATTTCTGATCGTAAAAATTAGATTTGCGATCAGGGTGCCTCCATGTTCTTAGAGCAGATCAGTCACCTTAACCACATAACTGAAAATCTGAAAAGATAATCTTTAGAAACCACCAAGATAATCGGGACATTACCTAGGATTGTCGGAAGGGGGAGAAGAAGGCCCCCCCCCCCCATCAGCCGATTGTTCTTGTGTGTGTGTACCAGTAGAACGACATTTCTTGGATGAAGGACCATCACCTTCAACTCAGCCTTGCCAAGACAGAACTGATTTTGGTTTCATCAAACCCATCACTTTATAAAAATTTTACCATCCAGTTAAGCTCATCAACCATAACTCCTTCAAAAACAGCCAGAAACCTTGGAGTTGTGATTGATGATCAGCTGACTTTCTCAGACAACATTACTAAAACTACCCGGTCCTGCAGATTTTCTTTATACAACATCAAGAAGATCAGGCCCTATCTGTTTGGAACATGCTTCCAACTCCTTGTCAGCTCTTTGGTTCTGGCCTGGCTGGATATTGCAATGCTCTGCTAGGTCTTCCAGCCACGTCTATACAAACCGTTACAATTGAATCCGATTTGTTTTTTTGCTGAAATGATGCCAAAAAAAAAAGAGATGGTAACGCACTGTCACACATTTGTGTTTGAGTAAAAAATTTGAACGGGGTATACCAATAGATGGTTGTCGAGTGTGTTGTCGTTGGGGCTTGCATTAAATTCAACGGACTTTAGTTGGCCTACCCAAAACCAACACAGGGCTTCTCTGCACCTCTTTACCTAAATTCATTACTTGAGAGTTATGCGCCCTCTAGAAGCTTGCATTCTGCAAGTGAACAGCGTATTCTTGTGTGTTCGCCCATACTTTGCTACTTTCCCCCCTGAGTTCCCAGCATTTCCGCCCGCGCCTCCTCCTCCTCTTCCTCCTGCCCTTCCCTCCGCCCTTGTCTTCTCTTCCCTCCTTTCTTCTCCCCCCCCCCCCCCTTCCTTCTTTGCTCCCCCTCTCCCGTCCTGACCCCCCCCACCTCTGCACGAGCGCCTCGCTCCTTCCACTGCCACAACCCCAGCATCCTCCTTCCCCGCCCTTCGCTGTCCCCACCACCAGTACGCAGCGCACCGGTGTGCGTACAGAGTGCTTACCCGTTCCTCACCCGGCCACCCATGCTGCTCACGGTTCGTCATGGTCGCCGCCACCTCAACCTTGGTCCCCCCCCCCCTCTTTCCGTCGTGTCCTTCGTCCTCTCTGTCTCTGCAGCATTTCAGGCTACCTTTCCCCATCCCTTCTTGTCTCTTGTTCCTCCCCCGGCAGTCTTTTCGGCCCCCTTTATCCTCCCCTGGTCCCTTCTCCCCTCCTTCCTCTCCTCCCCCGCCCGCCCCCCTTTCATCTCTGACGTTCTCGCCGCTCCCCAGCTCCCCCCCCCCCCATTCCCCCTTCTTCCCCTTTCCCCTTCTCTTCTCCTCTTCCCCCTTTCCCCTCCATCCTAGGCTTCTTCCTTTCTTTATTTTTTCATTGCTCTTTCCCCTCTCACTTTCCCACCTCCTTTCTTCTCTCTTTTTCTTTCTATTCTTCTTCCTTCTTTTTCTTTGCCTATCTTTTTTATCCTCCCTATCTTCGTTTCCAATTTTTTTTCTTCTCTTCCTTGACGTTGTTCGCGTGAGGTTTCTCCCCTTTTTCTTCTCCTGGCGCATTTCCCCACTGCACCCCTTTCCGCCCCTTTCGCTTTTTTTTTTCCCCCCCCTATCTTCTTTCCTCACTTTCTCCTTCCCCTTTTCTTCCTACACCTATTCTTTTTTTTCTTTTATCTTATAGTTTTACCTCCCTCATTCCCTACCTCGTCACCCCCCCACAGCATTTCCTTCCCCCCCATTGCCCCCCTTCCCCTCTCCATTGCCCCGTCCTTCTCGTTTCCCTCCACTCCCCCCACCTCCTCTGACTTCCCTCCCTCCTTTTTTTCCCCCCATTCCCCGGTCCAGCTCACCCCTCACTACACACCCAACTGATTTTCTCACACCCCCTACTACAGTCAGCCACATGACGACTGCTAATACCAGCCTCCTCCCCCCAACTTTTTACACCACCTTGTGTTACGTCCATTTTCACTTGCCTTCCTGATACACCCTATATGTTTGTTATTTTGACTTATTTGTTTTTTTTTTTTTTTTTATTTTTTTTTTTTTTTTCTTTTCTCTCCTTTTTCCTTCCTTTTTTTTCCCTCTACTATCTTCACTCTTGGTCCACTTCCCTATTGTTGCTTTTTCTTGGCTTCATTCTTACCTGGCTCATTACCTTTTTTCGTTCTCTATTCTTTTCTCTTTCCCTTGAAATAAAAATTTCATATTTTATATCATATTCCATAATTATTTTTCTTTTTTTCAGTTACTCTTTCTACCTCTTCCCTAGTCCAAAAATACATTAAAAAAAAAAAAAACTT
>JADLZN010009871.1:18693-36892 GCA_018155175.1 Sinocyclocheilus anophthalmus
TCCTCACGTCTCCGCTTTTCTCAGATCACTTTCTGAAGACACTGAACTGAACTGAACTGAACTGTGTGAATCAGGATTTGACTGACTGTATATTAGTGTTAGACACAGTATCTGAACTGTTTCTTCTACACACATCAGATTGAGGCAAGGCCGGACTGGGACGCAATTTCAGGCCGGGAAATCTCACACTCATCCAGGCCACACAGAAAAAAGAGGCTAAAATGGTACCTTTTGGGGTAGGCCTACAACAGCTACCCAGCCTGAGTGCGGAGAGAGAGAGAGGCCTGAGGGCAGTAGTGTTCAGGGCCTGTATTCACAAAACATTTTATCTTACCACTAAGAGTTCTCCTAAATAGCAGTAAATGTTTTGAGCTAAGAGTTGCTGAGACAAACTTTTACTAAGGAATAGAGAGAAGTCTTAACAGCCTGGGAGACCTTCCCAGGGCAGTACCCTGCCTCACCGACTAAAATCAGGGCGCCCACTACGGAGACGGCACCAGAGGTGAGGGGGCACAGTGACCGAGGCGGCCAGGCCCCCTCAGGCCCCCTGTGGTGCCGACGCTGGCTGTATATTAACTTTGGGAGAACAATGGTAGTTCTATGTGAAAATCAGACAAGGTTTGAGAACCCCATATAGCAAACTAGCATTGATCCATAACACCGTGAAATATTCGACTGTGCGATGGTAGTCTGACATACGGCTACTCTATCGCAAAAGATCGAAGCACGTCGGAGGCTAGCGGGGGTCAGCTCCTAGTAATTAGTTGCAGTGTTGTGCCAGAATATAACTTAACCTGTGTTAAAACCATTTTTAATTATGTACTAAATAATGCTTTCTGTTGCTGAAGTGGGAAAATTAACACAACCACACACCTATTATGGATTATGTGAGGTATGCTATGGAGTCAACCGTGTTTGAGAAGGAAATTTAAAAATGTTTGTAAATGAATTAAAGAGAGTTAGGTTGTAGTCTTTCATTCAGTTTTCGGCGGGTGGGTCATCTCACTCTACCAATCTCAGTCAACCACAGCTCTATCAGTGTTTGTGCAGAGCTTTGAGAAATGGAAGAGGAGAGAGCCGCATTAGATGCAGGAGCGTCATTCACACTCTTTGTTAAGAGCTCTCTGGTATCTCTGCCATTAATACAGAACATTACATTTGGTAGTTGTTGGCAAACATAAAAAAAAGATCCACAAAAATAGTTCGAGTGCCCTGGGAGAGACGTCCTTGGGGTAGAACCTTGAGGGTGTTTAGGTTATTTTTAATGTACTTGTATTATTCTACTGTGTTCAAATATAGTTTAGGGTCAGAAAGTAATTGTTATCTTTAAGGACATTAATTGGTGATCAGTGCAAGCAAGGGCACATTAAATGATAAAGAAACCAGCACAGACGCAGTTAAAAAAAACTTTTACATGGGGTGGAACACCAAAAATACGAATTTTAAACAAATGCTGCTCTTTAAAGAGCATATTCAAAGTAACGTCTGCAAAATGTTCACTGTGTCACAAATGAGAAGCACAACTGTTTTTGAGTGTAGCAGTGTTTCTGACGGCACCAAAACAAGAATATTTGACATCATTCTGTGGTTGGATTGTATGCACAGACGACTGGAGTAATAAGCTGCTGAAAAATTCAAAATTAAACTTAGTAAACCAATTAACAGTTATTAAAATTGTACTCAATTCTAAATGTTACTGCTTTGCCTGTATTTAGTGATCAAATAATGTAGTTTTGGTGCGTTCCGGGAGGTGTATACTAAGAGACTTTCTTTCAAAAGAGTACCATTGTAAAAAAATAAAGGTGAGTTACAGTTCGCCTCTATGTAAATGTGTCTTTATGTATAGTGACAAAAGAATGAGGTTCACTGTCTTACATCTAGGTTGAGTGATATTCGCAAATACACTGATGAATGCACCAGAAACAATCTGGAGCTTTGGTTTGATTTATCCACTCAAGACCAAAGCAGATTTAAGCAATAGTGTTAAAATCTCATAAGGAAAAAAAAAATTCCAATTTTAATCCATTTTAATTTTAATCTAAATTTTATTTTATTTATTTTTAAAGCGCCTTTCAAGAACCCAATCAAGAAGGTGGTCACGTGTCATACAGACAGAAATCTGGAAATTGAGAAGCAGAAAGGTAAATGAGTTATTTAGAGAACAGAGTGAATAGATGAGTTTTAAGGGTCTGGAGAGAGGAGGCAGCCATTTTCTAATTTTAATTGGCTCCACTTCCAAAGATGCACAACTTCAAGGCGACTTTGTTAAACGCGTACGCCTGTGCACCAGGAAAAATGCATTTGTTCCCTGGTTTATGAATGTCCTAAAGGCATGCAGCATTAATTTTTCCTCTTGATTTATCATAAACTTGACATAAGTTGTTTTCTCATGATCTAAACATAACAAAATAGCTATTAACTTCAGAAAGTAAAAAGAAAATAACACTTGGCTTCGTCTTAGGGCTTTTCTGATTGGATAATTAACAAACGCCTATCCTGGTGTGAAAACGCCCAGTGATTGGGAGACGCCCTCTTTTTTGTTCTTGAGCTGGACGGCTGCAGTCCTGGATTCAGTGAGAGCTGAGTAACAAATCACTTTCAGGAGGAACCCTGAACAAAGAGTCATCAAAGCTTTCGGACGCAGCTACAGTGATCTTCTGAGGAGAGGTGAGCAGTTCACGGTATTTCTCTTATTTAAACAACTGTAAAACACACTTTACACAGTATGTTTGCAACAATAAACGAGTATGTTTCTGTCTTGTTTTCTGTCATCAAGCTGTTTGTGTGTTTTCTGACTTATAGAGCAGCAGGCAGTAATTAGGTCTATGTGAGGAAAACATGTAAAGTTAATTAAGCAATGACGATTTGTGTTTCTGTGTTCTTGTGAATGATTATTCGATGTTTGCAGTGATAATGTTGCTGTTAAGTCTCGTGATCTATGAGGGGAATGAATGCGAACCAATATAAAGTATTGCTGCTGCGATTTGATTGATACCCAGGGGCGGATTTACCCATTAGGCAAAGGTAGGCGACCGAAAGCCAAGGGCCCCTAAAAAGCTTTTCATCTACGAGATGTTTATTCACGACAAACTATCTGAGTGAATGTGCTTTTTGTGTATCCTGCTTGAAGGAGATGAAAATATTATGCATCTGAAGCTGTAATTAAATATTGAGAAACAGTGTTGTAGTAGTATGTTTATAGTATAATTATGTCTAATTGCCTTTTCCTTATTTTTTCAGTTTTATTTAAATTGTCGTTAAATAACTAAACATGAAATGTATTTAAAGTTTAGAATTGACAGGCTTTGCCACACAGGCTTATGCTGGGAAACTCAAGTACAGGGACTTTCCTCCCCAATATAGGATATATTTTTTCACACTTTCTCATTCTATATTTCTGATGGCCAAAGGCGCCTTCTAATGGCAAAGAATGAATGTTCATTTTCCATAATCCAGACTGTAGTTTTTGTTCAGATCAATGTGAAAATCCACCCGCATAACCCCGTTTTAAATGAATATAATAAATTATACTTCTGACTAAACCCCTGGTGCTAAATGCTCAATGTGAGGTTTATCAGTTTATAGTTTTTTTTTGTGAAAACCTGTATCTCAACTGTAAACCAGTTGCTATTTCGTGGTCTACAACACGAAAGAAAGCCATTATAACATGCACATGAAAAATGTAGAAACATTCGACACAACTATGGGGCACCATTGTGCAACAGCAAGCATCACAACAAAAAAGGAACCTCAAGGTTGATCTAGAAAAATGTGTGCAAATGTATAGGGCCCCATTCCTATATTTTGCCTGGTGCCTCGAATTCACTAAATCCGCCCCTGTTGAAAGCATTATTGTTTTTTGAGATTTTTCTTTGGCAGATATTCCATGGATAATAGCGTTGTTTAAGGGATCGTCTGCAAATTCCAGTGCAAAAACCATAAACATTGCCCAATCATTCTTGCAAATGAATGATTTTACAAGATTGTAGTGAATGCAAACTGACTTACTGAATGTAAGCTGCAACAATTGGAAAGTTAGTGTACTTGTACAAAGACGGGTGATTGAGGTAAATAGGTGGTATGGCCGGTACTGTGTTCATAAGAAGAGAGGTATTGGCAAAATGTCACATGTATTAAGTCAGTCGGGACACTAGCAATGTACTACAAACCTTTGAATAGAAAATTATTTTGGTGAATCATAATAATAAATAAAAAAAAATCACGGTGTTAGAACAGCTCATTCTTATTACTAGGAACCTTCTACAAGTGTGTATGTTAATAGGCTACCTTGGGCAATTTCAACATTTAAAAGCAAATTTGAACTGTGAGACATCTTAAGCATCATGTGGCGTTATAACGAGTCAAAGCATTCTCACGTGTAAATATACAGCTATAATGCACCTTGGCTGTAGTCATTGGCTGGTATGAGATTGTGACGGTAAGATAACCTCAAACTAAAATATCACAGTTTCATGGTATCACGCTATTGCAGGTACAGCTCTAAAATGTGTTATTTTAAAATGTCTTGGTTAAAAAAAAACGTATATTTTGATCAGTAGCATTTTTCTTGTTTGTTTCCTAAAATATCTGCTGAATTGTGGGCTTTCCTGCAGCTTTTGATGTGGATGGTTGATTTGCTGCTAAAGCTGCTGCTGCCCTAAAAAGAAGAAAAATAAAGACTGACATGTTAATTTAACCTAAATCTGTAAATACAGTTTCATATTAGTTTATCTTTTAATTAAAGTACTCTTGCAAAAAAAACGTGTTTTGAATATATATGTATATAATTTCATGTACATAATTAGATTGTACTAATAGCCCAATTTGAAGTAAAAATAGACTGTTTTGACTAGTTTAGTGAAATTATACTACATAAGCATCAGGGCCGGCGCTCTGTGAATGTGTGTTCTGCTCGTGTACAGCTCAACGAAAAAACAAAGTCCGCTCAAATAACAAGCCGACTGGAATGTCTATGTAGCATAGGCGTAATTTACGGGTGGGACATGTCCCCACCACTTTTTGCCAGGGTCGATTTTGTCCCTACCACTTTTTGAATGTAATTGAAAAATATCTTGCTGGAGGTATGTATTAAAGGTAAAACAAGATCAACAAATTATTCTTCATAATCTAATTCATACATGTAACACATTTTTCCACCAGCCAAAAGCTTTTTAATGCCCTCAACAATGAATATTAAATATCCTTGTGAAACTATCGCTAGACACGCGATATGCGTCATGGGATATGTAGTTTACTTATAAGTAGTCTACAGATTCCTGCACCTTTCTTTTTGCGATGTTCTTATTGTTTGGGTACTGTTTCAAGGTTGAAATATTTTATTTGAGATTTTGAGAAAATGAATGGGACAATATCTCTGGTACTAAAAAGTGATGATTTCACGATTGCGGTGGATTGACGATTTAGAAGAACAGAAATACCATCTTCCTCAACTGTGCAGGTGAGTTCACTTGAGGCTCGTCATGGTTATTATTACAATTCATACTTCTTATCAAAGCATATATAGCAAAGTGTTACCTGAATATTTAGCGATGTAAGTAGTAAATAATTCATTTTGTAATATTTGATATGATTGAGCACGTGAAGCGGTTTATGCATGACCTTAGCTAGCTAATGAGATTTAGTGGGAAGCATCATTAACAGATTCATAAAGTTTTGAGAGCAGTAGATGATAGTTAACTTAATCTTAGGAAATAGTTTATCAGTTTTAGGTTAAACTTATGATACACGGAGACAACTCTTGAGGGTCTAAATACAACGAATCGTCTTTTATTGTTAACTAATGTTTTAATTCTCTAACATTGTTCGTTTTAGTGATCCCATTTGATGTCAGCCTTACATATTTTTTTCTCAGGATTTTACCTATCACAAGCATAGACTAAAGAGGTAAGTATGTTATTATTGTTGTTATTTTATTATTTATTTCCAATGATATTTACTTTGTTGGTATATAATTTGTCTCTAAGGTTATGCTACAGAGTATTTTAAGCATTTAATTAAAAATATATAGTATGACAAAATATTCAGATGCTTTTGGTAGAGGTCAACAGTAATCTTGTATATTAACAATAAACAATAACATCAATATGTTTATGAACACCTCAGAATGAACTGTAATAAGAAATAAAAAGAACATAGGAATGGAAAAAAAAAAAAGAAGCAGAGTGTCAGAGTAGCTTCTTTTTAGGTTTAGTTAGCTTTGTCCACTAAAATGAACCAAAAACCTGAGCACGCCTCTCTGATACCTTAATGAATTCCTGGCTTATTTCTTTGGTGTCTAATTGATTTGTTCTGTCTTTGTGAACATGACAGACAACAACGCTGTTCAGACGGTTCTGGGGCATTGTGGAGCGAAGCCATGTCTTCAGGCGCCGGAGAGCGCTGAAGCTTCTCTCTGCCTCAGCTGATGATGCAGGAACCACAAGAAGTAAGCGGACCAGAGTCTCCACTTGCTTGAAGAGTCCACGGACCTCAGGTACCATGTTCTTCAAAATATTGACCACTTCTGTACAACTTTGGTATTTATAATTTGCACGAAACATGGCCATCTGCACCTTTAGGGACTGGGATTCCAGCTCTGGGTACAGTTCAACAATGTCGTTGACTTGTCCAGAGATTAGGACATTTTCAAGCATGACAATGTTGCGCAGACCCTCCTGTTCAAATCGATGTGTCAGCTGTGTCATCACTGTATCAAGAACTAGGAAGAACTGCACACGACAGTACTCCTCAGCTGTAGCCGGAATGTCTTGTAGAAGGCCTTCTTAAATGTGGTACTGTTATTGCCTCAAGGTCCAGTGATGTTACCGCCTCAGATGCCTATATGTAGAGCTCTCTGAAACTTACATCTGATCTTTTGTTCTGAAAGCCATTTTTGACACACTCAACTGCACTTAGCATGCCTCCGACTGTTGCTCCTCTCCCTTGCAGTGAGGTGTTCAGGCCTTCAAGGCCTATCATGATGTCCTGTGTCAACAACAGTCCAAGGACAGTGTTTCCTTTCTGGAAACGCTCACGAAGGCCATTGGCTTTGGAGGCAGTGTCATGTGTGCTGGATGATGCCATTTTCTCCAGTGCTGTCAAGACAGCTTCATATTGGGTGAGGACAGAATTGATGGCTGATGTACGCACTGTCCATCTAGTTGGACACAAGGGTTTCAGTGTTGTATAGCAGCCAGATGTAGATTTTGCCACAGACTTAAAAATTGTTTGAAATTTGCCTGACTGGCCAAATAAACAGCCCAGCTCATGGATCCATTGCAGAGAATCCCGAATTATTGGTGCGGCTGAACAGGCTGCTTGTGTGACCAAGTTCACACAGTGGGGGCCACAATGAACAAAGGTAGCAAGCGGTTGCCCAGACATGTTGGCTGCTCCATCGTAGGTTTGACCACGCAGACTGGAAAAGGGAAGGTTTAGACGGAGGAGGACATCACAAGCAATCTTGCCTATTTGCTCACCAGTTGGGGAAGAAGCTTCATAAAGGCCAACAAACTACTCTCTTGGTTCCAGGTCTGTGTTAACATAACGTATGCAGATAGACACTTTCTCAACACCACTGATGTCCTGCGTCCCATCCATTATTATTGAATATTGCACGACTGGTAAAGCAGCAATTTCCTGTGCAATTTCGCGAATTATGCTGTTGCTCAATAAATTCATTATTTAATTTTGAATCACAGGGCTTGTGTAGCAGTGATTTCGTTTGAGCCAGCTTGCCAGACAAGGAACACTCTCTGTCATGAAGAGGAGAAGCTGGTGGAAATGTCCTTCCTCTTGGTTGTGTCCCCTCAGAGGCAAGCCTTGTTGGGTCAGGTATTTAATAGCAATCACTACCTTTAACAAATTTAAACTTGCCTCCTCTTGTGCTGTTTTTGAAATGTTGGACAGTTGCACTTTTATCGACCTTTCTGAGTGTATGAATGTGTTCATTGCAATGTTGTGTGCTTTGCTGTTCGTATGCTTCTCAAAGGCTTGTGGACCATGTTTCCAGTTACGGAAGCCTTGAGCAATGAATGCTTGCTCTGCATTTTTGGCCAATGCGGACGTCTGTTTGGAGAAGGCATTAATGCAATAAAAACACACTACTCCTTTAAGTTCAGAGCAGTAGTGCAGCCATGGGAAGCTTTTGAACCAGCTGTCCTGAAATCTAAGAGTTTTGTTTGTCAACTTCTGAACTTCAATGCGTTTAGGATCAGGCTGAAATGGTTCAGTTGTTGGGTATTTTTCAGGTGCCTGCTTTCCTGACTCTATTGAAGGAGTTGGCTGGATTGATTGCTGCGGCTCTGTGATCTCCACAGTCAAGTTTTGCCCTGCCTCTCCCAAGCTATCAGCTGCCAGCCTCTGAAAATAGTTCAAATTAACTTTTAGCAATTTTATATAAGCAATGATGAATGCCTATTTTGTAAATAGTTGTTGTATGTTAAATAGTTGAGTGTTATATAATTTTCTATAGCTTTAAAAAAAAAAGTTATACGGTAATATGCGATATGAATTTAATTTATGCATGACAAATTATAAACAATTATGTGAATGATCTTCGTTTGGAGTTGTGTAAATACTTTTAATATTATTTTAATTCATATGAACTATGTAAAATGTGTATTATAATAAAAATATAAAAAATATGTACTGCAACATGAATTTTATTTATACATTTTATTTAAATTATGTATTGTAATTGTCGTCAACAATGTTAGTACTGTATTTTAGTCTTACCTCTACATTTTCTGCTCCCTGTTCTTGTTCTTTGTCAGTAGGCACATCTGTATGATTCTGGGACAAAATTGACAAGTTCAACCCAGGATCTAAATGTTTACATTTGCAAACATAAGCAATATATTGTCATTTGTCCATCATTGAAGGCTGAATGACAATTACAGCACTTTTAAACAACATCCCAATTCTATGTTATGACTGGGATTTTCAAAATTATAACAATTATAAAAATATTTATAAAAAATTATACATGTCTTTAAGTCCGTAGTACATTAATTCAGTTTTGTATTAAATCACAGCGCTTCAGCGGCCGCCAAAAACATTATTAGCTACATTATGCCATATTCATGTATGTTTAATTAAATATAATATGTTTAGTGTTAAGCAAAGATACTTAATGTGCGTGGCTGCTTTACTAAAAACCTTCTTATGTCACTTCCAGTTCCACACTTTCTCTTTGACATTTTGTTTAGGGTTTTAGCATTTATATTTACCGTTAACTAGCCTTTACATGTGGGGTGGGGGAGGAAAAATGGGGCTTAAAAAAACTTATCGTTGCACACTTTCATTATTTATAAGATGGTTAAAACAATTTAAACACGAATAAACTTTCATTCATGTTTTACACAAAGTTTTGCGTAGTTCATGATTGGTTAAATTAATTGATTGGATGAGAATTTTTGTGGGCGTTGTAGTTGTCAGACTTCCATGTTCGGCATCACACCTGCAAGTTAGCAAGTTCTGGTATGGGGGAAGTCGTGGCCTAATGGTTAGAGCGTCGGACTCATAACCCAAAGGTTGTGGGTTCAAGTCTCGTACTGGCAGGGATTGTAGTGAATGTATCTCCCACCTTCAGTACCATGACTGAGGTGCCCTTGAGCAAGGCACCGAACCCCCAACTGCTCCCCGGGCGCCGCAGCATAAATGGCTGCCCACTGCTCCATGTGTGTGTGCACTTTGGATGGGTAAATGCAGAGCACTAATTCTGAGTATGGGTCACCATACTTGGCCACATGTCACTTCACTCACTTTTATTAAGAGAAATTATGAAAGCACTTAGATGTAGAATTCATCTTAATACACACACACAAAAACTGTGGAATTAATGAATAGCTGCAGCTGAGCTGACTATGAAATGGTAAGTTCACCATATTTATCTTGCGTATTTTGATTGGTATGATGACCCTAGATGTTGTGAATTTTTTTATTTTGGTTATTCGGATGTTTATAGATTAAAATAATACTATAGATAGTATTTTTGAAAAGTGAAAATTAAGTTTTTCCAACTCTAAACCCAGTCCCCAAGAAAATTAGGTTATTAAATAAAAAAACTAGCAAAACGAGTTGCGCGGTGTCCCCACCACTTTTCAAAGCAAAGTTACACCACTGCTATGTAAAAAATAATAAGTAAACTGATGTTTTTGTTGATTTAGGCAAATCTGCTTCTTCCACACAGAAATGCAGGTTCAGTGAAGCTCCTCCCACAACAATCACACTTCACCAATAAATGCTGTAATATCTCCATCAGTTCACAAGTGAAGACGAGCATCTAATCATCAGGAAGAGCTGAAATCTGCAAAGACTGAGTTTATTAAAGAGAGATCCAGAACCCTGCAGAATCAAACACACTGAAGATACTGAAGAACTAACAGGTTACAGATTATGTCATGATGATGTTCAGTGTCGTACTGAATATTCTCGTTAGTTCGTTCAGATAATGTGGAGCTGCAGCCGCGCTCTCACCAAAACCTCTTATACACTGCATTTACCATCTGAAGTGAGTATATTTATCATAATTAATAAATACCAAACAAGTATTAATAAAGGTGCTGATGCCTGATGCTTGAGAGACACAAACTTCAATCACATCTCAATTTTTCCTGTTTATTCAGGACTTTTCTGTTTTTACACAGAGTCTCTTTCACCTAGAGATCATACTATAGAGACTGTGTCTGTTCCCCGAACTATAATCAGCTATATAACTAGCAAATCACTGATTCTTGAGAAGTGGGACTAAAATAAAACCTTGTGCTCAGACAAATGAAACTACATTTGTGTCTTAATTTATTCATGAATCTTACATGTACTAAGCTACTGAGCTATGCTTTGATTCAACCTCCCAACTTTTCTCTTTTATCAAAATGTGCTTTTTACCTTGGAATGTGTAATATAAATGTAACTATCTTTAACAGAGATCAAGGTGTTTTTAACATTCAAAACACATTCTCATGTTAGCAGACAGATTACACTTTCACATGTGACCAACAATTCCTCAACAAAGGAATTCATTGGGTTCATGACCCAGATAAAAGAGCGCACTTGGAATAAATTACGTTTGATGATGATTTGTTGAGGACGCAGCATCAGATCTGAAAGTGCTGGATCTGAAGATGATCTACTTACTGTGATTGTTTTTTGTATGACTGTGTAAAGCAGATGATTGATTGAAACACTTCCCACATGCAGTGCAGTGATACGGTTTCTCTCCAGTGTGGATCCTCTCGTGTGTTTTCAGATTTGTTGACCGACTGAATCTCTTGTCACAGTGTGAACACTTGTAAGGTTTCTCTCCAGTGTGGATCATCTCATGCAGTTTTAAACAGTGCGCTGTAGTAAAAGTATTTTCACACTCAAAGCACATGTACTCTCTCACACCAGTATGTATTTTCTGATGGTCTTTCAAATATTGTAAACATGAAAAACTCTTTCCACACAAATAACATGAATGTGTCTTCTCCTTTATATGAACTCTCAGGTGATTCTTCAGGACTGAAGCACTCAAAAATGTTTTGCCGCACTGATCACATGTGTACAGTTTCTCTCCAGTGTGGATGTTCATGTGTCTCTTAAGGTTTGATGATTGTGTGAAACTCTTCCCGCATTGATCACAAGTGAATGGTTTCTCTCCAGCATGAACTCTCATGTGAAGCACAAGATGATGTTTGTGTGTGAAACTCGTTCCACACTGAGTGCAGGTGAAAGATTTCTTGGCTCTTCTTTTCTTTAAATCTTTCTGTTTGGTTTGAGAGCAACTCAAAGGTTTTTCTCTACTTTTGACATGATTTCTCTCCTCAACTTCACTCAGTTCTTCATTCTCCTCATTTTCTTCATTTAACTCTGAAATAAAAGTAAAAATGGTTTATTTTCAGTTAGTCATAAAAACAGAGAAATGTGAAAGGAGATAAAAATGAACCCTGATGTAAATATATATCTTTTTGATGCATTTGTATAAATGATGTCTCTCTGAAACTTTAACTATTTGTAAGTATTATAGACACAAATCCCATGTTTCTACAGGGAGAACTATTAAATATGTTTGATCAACAACAAAATATCTAACATACATTAATTTTGTTAAAAAAGTACCCGTATCATAGAAAGTGTCTCTTATTATATGATGCTTCCTCTAGATTATTCAACAGCTCTAAAGATTTTTCCTGTTACAACAAATCTAATACTGTTTGAAGCTTTATAACATTCAGCCTCATTAATGAAGAATAAACACCAACCTGTTAGTTCTTCAGTATCTTCAGTGTGTTTGATTCTGCAGGGCTCTGGATCTCTCATCTTCTCTCTGTCCTCTTTAATAAACTCAGTCTTTACAGATTTCAGCTCTTCCTGATGATTAGATGCTCGTCTTCACTTGTGAACTGATGGAGATATTCCAGCATTTATTGCTGAATTACTGTGGGAGGAGCTTCACTGATGATGTGTTGCAGTGGGAGGAGCTTCACTGATGATGTGTTGCAGTGGGAGGAGCTTCACTACCAGTGAACATTGTGGGAGGAGCTTATCTGCCAAAATCAAATCTACCGAGTTACTGAGTTTGTTTTTATAGTAATAGAAAATAAAAGACAGAACATAAATATTAATGTACATTTAAAGTATACACGAACAAAATCTGAAAGCATAAACTCAGATATAAATGTACAGGCGAACTGCACAGTTTGCAGAGAAGCATTTCATTTCCTTCGCTTTTCAGAGCTTGGTAGATGAGTAACTATTGTATTTGTATTATTAGAAGTAAATAAAATAATCAAATGTAAAATAATAATAATGTGTTCTGCTGCAAGTTCTCATACTTGATCTCATGTTTTCTCATGGTTTATTGTTGAGCTGTTGAATTGTTCTGTTAAAATAATCAGTTCCAAGCCTTTGACACTTTTTAGCTTTAAGTGTCCATTCACAGGAGATCTGAAGACATCAGCATAATAAATGAGGAGAAAACAGGAGCTATTGACATGAAATAAAGAGTCTTTTCAGCAGCTCTATTAATATTGATGAGCCTCAGACGATCAACACTCATTCAACAAGACATTCAGATCATCAGCAGATCATCTCTCTTTATTCTCAGTGTTTGCTGATAGAAACACATTATTTGAGTCAGGATATATGATAAAAGCCTAGTTCTCACAATATGTATAAAACATAAATAATACAAAACTAACGCTGAAGTAAATAACTGCCCTAAAGCACCACAATATGCATGTCTAATCTAAATAGTTTGATTGTCTAATAACTATTCATTGCAATGAAGTAATTAACTCATTAAAGTTTTGTACAGAAACAAACAATGAGCATAAAACATCTTCAAATAAGAGCAGCACAAAGCAGTATTTAATGATTTCAGTGTCACATTTGGTTCATATTTCGCTATATTAACATTTATGTGTGGATGTCTCGCGCGGCTCATTATAGGCTCAATGTAACGTTAGCAGTCTCTGTTTCAGTATATTTTAACAAACTAACGGGTTTAATCTGCCAAAGATGCCAAAAGTGTAGAAATAAAACAGCAGCAGCAACACTTGAGATATTCCCCTCACAGATCAATGTTTAACTTGACATTCAGCAGCAGTTCTCTACAAACATAGAAACAATCGCTCGAACGCATAAAAGCTCACAAAATCGTCTGATTTAATTCCTCATATTTTCCTCACATGCTGCTGCTGCTGCACTAAATGTTTATTTCAGCAGAAAGACGCCAGAAAAGACGCACAAGTAGCGCTGAAGCGGATGAAAACAACACAGACATGAGTCTGTAAGATGTGGCTTAAACAGACTGTATAAAGTGTGTTTGATAGTTTGATAGTAAATGTGAGAAATACGTCGCTACTCACCTCTCCTCAGAAACTGTTGGTTTTCTTCTTCTTCTTCTTCTTGCTTTACGGCGGATCGCAGACTTATAAGTGCATTACCGCCACCTATATCTGAAATGGACCATTGACACTCTACTGCTGGTGTCCCCAATTCATAGGCTACGTCCTACGAAGTGATTCGTTAAAAAATAACATTTACTTTCTTCAAGAAACATACTCAAGTAACACAGATGAAAGATTTTGGCAAAATCAGTGGGGGGCAAAGTCCTTTTCCAAGCATGTACTAATCCTCCTGGTGGGTAGCCATTCTGTTTTGAATACATTTTAAAGAGAATATACTGTAATCTAATTTTCTGTTGAGGGTAGATGGATGGTGACTGTCATAGAGTTTTGATGCGTTTTTGTTATCAGGAAATGTGTATGGTTACAATTACTTCTGCTGCAATAATGCCCTTTTGCAAGAAACTACTCATATAAAATCTCACATTAACTTGAATTCCATCACTTTTTGATTACGGGTGTAATTTGCAATGATGCCCAATAATAATATGGACAGGTTTCCCTCAAGGAACACCGGTCATATTATTAACCCTGTCATTACTGATTTTTGCAATAATTTATCACTCATGGATTCCTTTAGGTTTCTTCACCCTTCTTCAATTGATTCATTCACCTGGTTCAAACCTGATATGTCTAAAAAGTCTCGAATAGATCTTTGGTTGATTTCAGAATTTTTATCTCCATTCATCTACTCTTGTGAAATCTCTCCGGCTCCTTTAACAGACCATGCTGGAATTTCTTTGCTCCTTTCAAATACTAAGAAGACAAATAATAGAAATTCAGGATATTGGAAACTGAATTGTTCTTTTTTTGGATCAAGACCCATATATTGTGGCAATACAAGATATTATTAAAAAATACACAAATATGGCAGATATATCTACATCCTTAAAATGGGAACTATTAAAAAACGAGTGAAGAAGCTATTCAATTAAATATGGAAAAGAACAGGCTAAAAAGAGAGTACAAATTCATAATAATACATTAAGCAAAATTAATGACTTTCTCAAAAAAACACTGCTTAAAGAAGATGAATTCATAAATCTTCATGCTTTACAAGAGAATCTTGATAAACTCTACATAGAAAGAGCAAGAGGAGCCTTTATAAGATCAAGAGCCAAATGGCTTGAATATGGTGAAAAAAAAATCCAATTCTTTTTTTAATTTAGAGAAAAATTGTGGTCTCTCAGAAAAAATCCAAAATCTTTTTGTAAACAACACTTTTACTTCTGACAGCCAAATTATACATTCATACATTTATAACTTTTATAAAAACCTTTACTCCTCATCATTTAATGATAGTGAATGTGAATTATTTTTCGATAGAGTTGATCAGTTTATACCTAAAATATCTTCCCAGAGTTTTAATAGTTGTGAAAATCCCATAACTTTAGAAGAGTTAGATTGTATTTTATCCAAAACTCCTTTAAATAAAAGTCCTGGCCCTGATGGCTTGCCATTTGAGTTTTATAGAACTTTTTGGAAAGATTTAAGAGGTTGGATTTTCACTGTATTTAAAGATTGTTTAAGTTCTGGTGAATTTATAGAAACTATGACACAAGATCTTATTACACTTTTGCCAAAACCAAATAAAGATAATCGTCACATTGAAAATTGGCGACCTATCACTCTCCTAAATTCTGATTATAAATTGTTAACCTCATTGTTTGCAAGAAGATTAAAACCTTGTCTAGAAGATATTATTTCAATAACACAATCAGGCTTTATTAAAGGTAGACATTTCTAATAATATACGTCTTATATTGGATATGATGGACTACTCTGATCTTATTGAAGAAGGTGCTATTATTCTGTTCCTAGACTTCTATAAGGCATTTGTGTAACGGAGCTGACAAGACGTGAGACGTGCGGATCCATTCGCAAAGCTTTATTTCGGAGAAGACAGAGACGTGGTCATAAAGCAGGCAGGGTCAAACAGAGGCAGACAGGTATATGGCGGGCAAGACACAAGAATAGTCCTAGGGCTAACGTAGGTCGATGAACGGCAGACAGAATCAAAAAAAGGGGCAAGACTAAAGGAGAAATCCAGGAAACCAGGCGAAGATCAGAAACCGAAAAAACCGCTAAGGCTAAGGCTAAGGCTAAGGCTAAGGCTAAGGCTAAGGCTAAGGCTGGGAAACGAATGAGGGCTCTGTAGAGTAGCTATCTGGAGATAAGCGCTGAACAATACTCGGCAGTGCAATGGGATCAGAGTGAGAGTTAAATAGGGGATGTGTGAGTGATAACAGCTGTGCAATCAGTGCTGTGCAATCAACAGTGTGTGTGTGCCTTAGTGCAGTGGATGATGGGATATGTAGTCCGGGGTGATATGCAACAGTGTGTAGTGCAAGAGTCAATGTAATGGAAAGGGTGACCTCTGGTGGTTAATAAACGGAAGTCCATGGACTGAATTCGTGACAATATTACTCTATTGAACATTAATTTATATATACAGCCTTAGATAAATTTGGATTTGGATTTAAATTTAAGAATATGGTCAGAATTATATATAAAGGTATAAACAGTAGTGTTTCCCTCGCAGAAGGTACATCTAAGCGCTTCGTACTTGGTAGAGGTATTCGACAGGGTTGCCCGATTTCCCCCTTTTTGTTCTTAATTGCAGCAGAATTATTGAATCTTTATACTGTAAATTGTATTAATGTTGAGGGTATAAGAATAGGTGATGATGTTATTTTAACATCTCAGTTAGCAGATGTCACATGTATTTTTCTTAAAGATGAAAACCAGGTTCTGAGTGTTCTGAAAGGAATAGATCTTTTTTCAAAAGCTTCAGGCCTCCTAATCAACACAGACAAGAGTGAAATACTTGCTGTTCATGATTCTAACAAAACTGTTATCAATGGAATTAAGATCAAGCAGTCAGTGAAATATCTCGGAATAACAATTAAAAAATCAGTGAAGGAAAGACTGGATGACTGGAGTTAAAACATACCAGATTTTAAATAAGGTTTTGAATCATCTGTGAACTGAGATAGAATGTTTAGAAGAGCTTTCTTAACTCCTACTTGAGTCAAAAAGAAAAGTAAAAAAAAATATTTATTTTCTTTCTGTTATTTATCTGTATTATTATTATTTAGTTTTTGATAATTATTATTGTATTTTACTCTTATTTTATGTTGTTTTATCTTGATACTTTCTTTATTTACCTTGTTATTACTCTAAATCCCTCGTAACAGTTTTTTTGTTCTTGATCATTGCTTAAGGCTATCTTTCATTGTAATAAATCGATGTTTTCAATAAAAATAAAAAAAACCTCCTAAGAAGTGCGCATTTGAAGGCCGATTGCGTCATGGCGGCGCGACGAAGGCTGTCCCAATTCAAGGCCGTCCGATAAAACGTGAAAAATCCGCACAGACAGCTGTTTGTGTTTTAAACGTTGACGTATAAACGCAGGATCTGCTCCTCTGTGTATGGATGTGAGTCAGCGAGTGAGTGAACCGCAGATTGAGGTGTAGTAAAGCGCTCTGGCCTCATTTACACTGTATCCCTCCGCGCCAGCTTCATCTCATTACCGCACACAGATACATTCATACTGTGGTTTATCTTCTATGCTTTGGTGGATTATAAACAGGGATGGGCAGTATTTCAGATACATGTATTTAAAATACTTATTTGAAATGCAAAATACTATTTTGTATTTTAAAGCCTTTGCAAAAAAAAAAGGTCATCTGTATTTAAATACATTTAAGATTAGTATTTTTGTATTTTCAAAATACATAAAAGACTTTTTGCCTTCCAACTCTTTAAATCCATGGTGGCTGATTTTGTGCATCAACTAGTCAGTCACGCCCCCTCCGGCCTTTCCTCCCAACCCCAACATTCATTCATGTTAGTCTGACAGCTGTACACCGCCATTCAATTGGAGAAATGACTTTTTTCTGGAATAAGGATAGGTGAGGTGTCCTGGATCAGTTGTTCTTGTTGTATTAAAGTTAAAATAGTGCATCATTTCAAGATTGTGCATTCATTTTAACATGAAAGCATAATGAGCAACCACAAGGGCAACAAGTTGCGTTAGCCAATCAGTTGTTAGTTACTCTGTTGTTTTTTTTTTTATCAACTAGCTTGTCAAATGAGTTTAAAGCATTACTACATGACAATACATATTGTGGTGATATGAAGTGTGAATAGTTCAGTCAAGTGTGAATTGATTTAACTTTTTCTAAATCGTTTATATAAAGGCCTATCAGGGTAAGCAAATGTATCTGTGCAGCTTTTAGTGGGAAAACGTTGGAGTGGAAAAAGAAGCATGAATGAATGAACGATAGAATGTGATGTGCTTGGTG
>JADLZN010009872.1:0-149214 GCA_018155175.1 Sinocyclocheilus anophthalmus
TTGTAACACTCCTTGGTGAAAGGAAAAATTGAAATCGCATCATATGAACACTTTAAGCGCTCAACTGCTGATAGATCCTTGTTAATATCTGAAAGCCCATCTACGTGCAGAGATAAGGTGCAATTGTGTTTTTAAAAGGGGCACTGTCTAGAATCAGACAATGTTCCTTTTTATGTTTTGTATGTTCATTTGATGATGCTCTGTCATCATCAGTCAATTATACTGTTATAAACCTTTTATAAACCATTTTTATAATAATTAAAAAACTTTCTATTTATCAAAGAAACTTGACAAATGTAAAAATGTTTCAGTTTTCACAAAAATATTAAGCAGCACCAAACAACTGTGTACAATGATATGAAATACTCTGAGGCAGCAAATCAGAATGATTCTGAAGGAGCATGGGGACACGAAGACGGGAGTATGATGCCTGAAAATCAGCTTTGTCAGTACAAGGACGACGTACATTTAAACTGTTATTTAAAATAGAAAACAGTATTTTTCATTCTAAAATGCTTAATATTACTGGATTGATTGTATTTTTGATCAAATAAAGGCAGCCATAAAAATAGGACCATAAAAATAATAAAAACCAAAATTTGAACGTGGGTGTAAGATATAATTATATTTTCATCATATATTATATAATAAAATTATATCTAATCTAATGTTATTATAACTGATAGATTTTAAATTTTATTGTACTCACGTGTTTTTTAAACTGGCCAATATTTCTCACATGTTTGCATTTTTAAACAAAAATACTAATAATTTATTATCACTATCCATCCAGGTACTAGCCTTATCAATAAGCAATTGTGTCCTTGAAAATCTAAAGCTATCGATCCTTCCACAGGGGTTAAAACCATCAGGAAAAGCACATCTACAGGAAGAAGCCATTAACATTCATAACACGGAATAAGGCCAATTCATAATTCATCAGATCTGTGATCTTCTATATAATATGCTGTGACTTGTATGGCTCTGTGCACTGGGACAGGCCATGTCTGGTGAAGGGAATGAGTGCCTCCTGAAATGATTTATCATGTTTGTCCTTTTATCCTTGAGGTGATGCTTCCTCAGCTCTTCACCTCTAATTTTTGGTGACTTTCCTCCATTGCCAGCAGAGGGCATCACAAGTAGATGTTCTACCAGGATCTTTGCTTGCTGATGGAGTTAAGTTTGATTGAACCTGCTGGCAGATGCTGCAGAGATGTCAGAAAACAGCAGTAAAAACAGACTGCTGGTGCAAGACTGAATCCCTAATGCATTCAGGTCTACTGCTGCTTTAATGCAACAACATACTGTTTTTTTTGCACATAAAGATATCTAAAACTGTTGTTTGCATCTAAGTGGCAAGCACAACTTTAATCAGTGAATCATCATTTCAGGTTTAGTCACAACCTCTCCTGAAATGAAGTGTCCTATTCTCTGATCCGACAGCATATTTAATGAATTTGAAATCAGAGAGGTTTCTCTTTGTGATGAGCACAGCAAAAAGGGCCTCATGACCCTTTCAATAATAATTAGACTGTAAGTGTCGTCAGACATCTTTTTACTCCTTTTTCAAAGGCAGTCATACACACATGATGCAGAAAAGATCTAGACGTTTACATTAGGGTTTGTTGTTAAGGTTAGTGCATAGTTGCTAGGTAGATGGTTGCTAGGGTGTTCTGGGTGATTTTTAGCACATTGCTATGTAGTTGTTAGAGTGTTTTGTTAATGCATGGCTGTGCAGTTACGTGGGTTTTCTGATTGTTTTTAGTGTGTTGCTAAATAGTTGCTAGAGTGTTCTGAGTGTTTTTAGCATGTTGCTATGCAGTTGCTAAGGTGTTCGGATGGCTTTTGCATTCGTGAACATTGGGTACTAAACTACAGGAAAGGTATGGGGGGGGAGTCAAAAGTAAAAAAAATTATATTATATCATACGTATTATATATTTTTATATTATTAAACATTATTATCAACAATTCTATTATTAGTAACATAAATGTATATTAGTTAGGCTTTATCTTAAAAGTTTTATAATTCGTATATTCTGTCGACCACAGTTCACGTTCATAACTGTGTGTTTCGCGTTAAAAATGTTTCAGGTCAAGCGGCATGCGACCGACACCCCAGCACTCTTCTCTTTACTAGTATAGCACAAAAAACATGAATGCAACATCAGCCGGTATTTGTTTCAACAACGGAAAGACACAATACACACCATTTTCCCCAAAAATTAGCACCAAAGTCCACAGACTGAATTAATCTACTGTATGTTAGTCTGCGGACAAAATGGCAGATTCCTGCTAGGATTGTGGATCAATCAATAATACCGGATAGAGATGGCCGGTGCCAATATTGTGGATAGTTTTATCTCATACGGAATGCACACAAACTGCATTGCAATATTTTTCCAAATATGATTGGTAGAAAAAAATTACGATGAGTCTGTAAACAGGACTTTAACAGAGGCCAGAGACGCTGAAGACAAGCGCAAAGAGGAGAGAATACTGTAGCAGGCAGCGCAGCGCACTGTTCACTATGAGCGAAATATTGGAAGAAAATCCTAAATAACGAATTGGGGGGGTGGTTCAATGGAAGTTCTTTTCTCTTACGTCTAAGAGTAAGGTTGTGAAGGCAACCAGTATCAGAATCGGCCAATTGCTGTTAAAAAAAAAACGGAAATAGGAACGGCCATGAAAAATCTTCCTTAGTCTATGTACAATACTTAAAAATAAAGTGCTCCAAAAGGTTCTCAAGCGATGCTATAGAGCAGGGGTGCCCAACCTGCTCCTGGCGACGACTGTCCTGCAAAGTTTAGCTCAACTGCTACTCAAACGCACCTGCCTTTATTTTTGAGGATCCTGAAGACCTTAAATAGTTGATTCAGGTGTGTTGATTAGGGGTTGGAGCTGAACTTTGCAGGCGTCGATCGCCAGGGGCAGGGGGGAACACCCCTGCCATAGAAGAACCATTTTTGGTCAACAAAAACATTCAGTCCAGGTTCTTTAAAGAACCATCTCTTTCTCTTTTTGTAATCTGAAGAACCTTCTTTCGCCACTAAGAAGCTTTTGTGAAACAGAAAGGTGTTGAAGGTTCTTTATGGAACCATTCAGACAAAAAAAGTTCTTCTGTGGCATCGTGAAGCACCTTTATTTATAAGAGTGTAGTAGTAGCCTTGGTGTTCGTATGTAGTATGCTAGGGTGTTCTAGTGGTTGCATACTGGCCCGAGTCAGAGCCCTTTTTTATTATTCATCAAGTTAAAATCCTTTTAATTACAAAATTGTAGCACACCTATTTTCAACAACAAACTTTTAATTCTTGTACTCTTTGTGCTGTGGACAGGATGGGAAAACCACCTGCATAACTCAGCGTTACTCAGGGTTAAAGGTTCATTCACATTCCTAAACCTAAGTATGAGCAAAAATAATAGTGATAGTCTTAGCAAGCGCCACAAATGAGCGCTAATGATCTGTAGAAAGATCATCCACAGGGGCAGCATATACAGTAATGCAGCGAGAACCTGAGATTTGATCTGCTTAATCGGCAAATTAGACCCACGATGTAATACATTTGAGAGAGAACAAGTTCAATAAAACTAAGGAGAATAAAAGAGATCGTAGGAACAGAGTGATTTAGATAGTGGTCAACCAAAGGAAGCAGACTGATAGGTTGGGGGAGTGAAAAAAAGGAGCAAAAGAGGTGCAGGAGGGGGTGAAGAGCGAAAGGGAAAGTGGAGCGCTGGGAAAATTCATGCTGTGTTAGCATCCCTGAGCAACTCCATCAATACTGCATACAGCTGAGTTACTGGCAAGAGTCTGCTGCGCCAACCCCAACCTCCGCCAGAGAGAGGACGAGAGAGAGAGAGAGAGAGGAGAGCAGGAGTGAGTCAAAAAGAAAGAAGGAGTAAAAAGAGAGGGTGTTTAGAAAGACAAGACAAAAACAAAGAGAGAGAGAGAGAGTAAGAGAGAGCAGTTTTAAGAGCATCGTTTTTCTGGTTATGTTGTGTGTGTTTGTGTGTCAGAGATTTGTGGTGGGACTGTGCCTTGATCTTGGGCTACTGCAGTAAAAGAGTGAGGAGGAGGCAGGAGAGGAAAGTGCTGCGCTCTGGAATTCTCCATAGGAAAGAGGAATAACACCAATCCAGCTCCACAGATAACATTGGACTTGATACCCTGTGAGATCTCAGCGGCTTCCACACCTCTGGCCTTATGCAGAAAACTCTGAGCACACCTGATTTAGACCAGACCAGGTGAGTAGAGATCATTAACTCTCAGTTTGGCAATGTTATGCAATTCAGATTGTAATCTGCTAGAGCATGGAACAGTGTCTTATCAGATTTAATGAACTTCTGCTACCAGATAAGATAAAAGAAAGCTCTGTACGTGTGATCTGAGGCTGAATTTTGCACAACGAAGCTGTTTGGTCAGGTACAGTAGATCGGTGCAGATTTGAGGTCCACAACGTTGGAGTATTATAGTAGTGCATTGAGATCTCAGATGATGGATGAACTTAAGTAAACTTTAGTTCTCTCCATCTATCTCAGCTTCAGTTTTTCTTTCTACACTGAAAAAAAGTTTAGAAGCAGTTTTTACTCTGAAATTGCTAATAAATTTCACAAACAAATGGCATGTAACATTCAATTAAATGTCATATTTTGAAGTAGAAAAATTATTTTTAAAATATTTTTTCACAGTAAGGAATTTTAAAACTATGATTTCCAGGCATGGAAAAAGGCATACTTTTTCTTGAAAGTTGTGGAAATTTCTATAGTCAGTTTTACTTTTATTTTACATTTATATTTAGGCTATTACATTTAGATTTAATCTAGAGAAATTGCTCTTTGTGAGTGCAATCTCATATATACAGTGCTTGCCAGAAAGTATTCATGGTTATGTGCAGCTTAAATGTTAAGCTTAAATTACTTTTATTCCACATCAATATACACTTCATACCACCTAATGGCCAAACAAAACAGAACGTTAACAACTTGTACATTTATAAAACTAAAAAAAAATTTGTACTAAGTAAAAAACTAACGCTTTACTTAGCTGAAGCATCTTTACATCCTCAAGTATTTTTGGGTATGATGCAACAGGCTTTGCACATCAGCATTTGGCAATTATCTGCCATTCTTCACCTCACCTCTTCACCTCCCAAGCTCTGTCAGTTTGGATGGGGGCAGGTGCACATTTTCAGGTTTCTCCAGAAATATTTGATTGGGTTTAAGCTCATGCTCTGGCTGGGCCACTCAAGGACACTCATAGAGTTGTCTATAAGCCTCTCTTGCTGTGTGCTTAGGGTCATTGCCTGTTGGCAAGGTACACTCCTTCCCGCCTGAGATTCGAATGCTATGGACTGGGTTTCTTTAAGCTATCTCAATTTTGGTGCATTGAGCTTTTGTTCTACTCTAATGAGCCCCTCATCCTCTGCCACTGAAAAAACAGCCCGACGGCATGGGGAGGGGGCTGCTCCAGAACATTATTTACTTGGATGGCACTTTGTGATGAGAGAGCTGTGTGCCTTCAAACATGGAGCTCATCATACAGAGAATTCTTGTTTCTCACAGTTCTAAGGTCCTTTAGGTCTTTTAAAAAAAAACTCCAAGTGTGTTTTATCGTCTTCAATGAGGACCAGAGATTGAGTTTGGCAACACCAATATAACGACACGGAGCCCGGTGGAGTTTTGCAGGAGGTTGTTTCTATAGGTTTCTCCTATGCTTCAGCTATAATCATGGCCGCAATAGAGTGGACAATCAGGTTCTTGGTCACCACACAACCAAAGCCTTCTCCACAATGATCAGTTGGCCAAGAGGCGAGCTTAGAAGAGTACTGGTTTCAAAACTTCAATTATGGATACATAAAGGAACATGCCTCTGGGAACCTTCAAATGCAGCAGATTTTTTATGAAACTCTCCCCGAGTTTTTTTTTTTTTTTACCTCAGGGCTTGATCTTTGCTCTAATATGCATTTTCAGCAGTTAGACCATTATTAAGACATGTGTGCCTTTCCAAATCATACCCATTCAATTGAATTTGCAGCAGGCTAACTTCACTCAAAGTGTGGTAACATTTACCAGATGAAATGAATGCTCCTGAGCTAAATTTCAACTGTCCCAGACTTATGCAATGGAATCTTTTTGTTTTTTTAATTTTAATAAATTTGCAAAGATGTTAAAACCCTGTTATTGGCTTTGTCATTATGGTGTATGGAGTGTAGATTGATGTGGGAAAAAAAGGAATTTAAAGCAGTTTAACATCTGCAACATAAGAAAACATAAGGGGTTTGAATACTTTCGCAAGGCACTGTATATGGTGTCCGCGGGGGGGGCCTCCCCCCCCCCCCCCTTCCCCCCCCCGGAGCGTTCCCTGTCTAAATAAAAAAAAAAATTAGTAAATCGCAAATTACAGTATTTTATTTTACTTTCATTCGTACTTTGTAAAGAAAACACTATTTTTTTGTTGAAGTTGTAAAATAATGCTTACTGGATACGTGTAACAAGGGTGATTATAACCATTATTCATTAACCAATACAATATATACAATTGATTGTGCATTTTTAAAATGTCAGTTAATGTGTTATTGTCATGTGTTTTATTGTTTGTGAAATTTACTAGCTATTTCTGTTTTAAAGAAAATTATTCTACAATATTTTTCAGTGTATCGAACATGCAAGAGATGTGAAAGTATTGCTGAGTTTTACACTATAACAAAATCTTGAAGAATTCCGAAAGAATCCTTAGGATATATCAAGATTTCTTCCATGAATGTTCAGTCTTAAATTGCAAATTGTAATCTGTTTCCCAGTGGTTTATAAAAAAAAAATAGAAAGAATGTATTTTCTATATGGTGCATTTTGACCAAATACTTTTCAAACACCATTTGCTTTGACTGTTAAAGTAAATGTGCTAGTAACAGCTACAATTATGAGCATGTGCCTTAACCCACAATGTACTAAAGGTTAGCATCTAAATTCCACAACCAGATCAGTGCTGAACTTCAGTGAACTTCTGATTATGGAAAAGACTTACAGCAAGTCACACTACTTTCAGCTGAATTCAAGGAGCATGCAAAACGCATCAAATGTCAAATATCAGAAGATGTCAGAAGGCCACTATCAGGTCATGATATTTGATTGTTTCTTCTTTTCAGAGCTCATAATGAGGAATCTGATTAGCTGTAAGCCAATATTTGAATTTCATTTGCACTGTAATAATCCTGTGGCAGCTAGAAGTGATAAACTAAAGTCAAACAAAAGCCTCTTTACATCTCACTACAACTCAAGTCTGCTATTGTAGTTTTGGGGATTAACAAAGGAAATGTTTATTGCTCAGACATTGTCTTTAAAAGGGTGGACCCTGGGCCATGGGTGCTGGACCAGCTACCGAACGACCTGGAACATACTCCCAATTTTTAGAATATATTGGCTCCTGGCGAATTGTTTTTTTTTTTTTTTTTTTTTTTTTTTTTTCCTTGGATAATCGCACTGCCAACGATACATTTCTGATAAAGACAAATGATTATTTAGTTTAGTTGTATGTTTCTACAAAAATGAATATTTATTATATTAAATTATTCCGATGTTTATATATTTATATTATTATAAAAGAACAGTGGTGGCACGGTAGGACAGGCAAAGTAAGTCCCTTGAGTACACCAAGTACCGATCCCGTATGATAACACCAATATCCTCAAGTATAAAGCGGATAACACGTACTAACGTTTTCAATGTTACCGACGGTGTGAAGGAACAAACTCATGATTTCTGTACCTTAAGTACAAAGTTCCGACTAGAGGAATGGTTTATTTACCCGCGGTTTGATACTGGCTATTGCATCATTAATAGTATATTAGCAAATTTGTATAATGTACTGCTCAATACACGGGATTTTCCCAAAATAACCAAAAGGACAATAATGAATAATAAGGAATTAAAAAAAATAAAAGTTAGGACGCCACATAGGGATAAATGCGTAGCATTTTAATAAAACTATTAACGTTACGGCAGCAGGGAATATGAACGCGCATGAATTATTTTATTTAGTATGTTATTTTAATGGCTTTTTGACCTAAAACATAGAGACATGAGTTGTGTGTCTGCACCACGCATCAGTGGCTTTAAACAGATCACCCGATACAGCGGGTTAGTCACAAAAACTGACAGCTTTGGGAATAAATTGATTTAAGTTACAATAACGAATCCTAAATTCGACATTAGTATTACTTCGTAGCAGAATCAGTCGTGGCGACGCGCGTCACAAGATCTCCCAGTTCTACTTGGAATTCAGAGTCACTGGAGACTCAATCTAACGGATAATTTGATCATCACGTGCGTTGTCGACTAGGAGAACAGTGCAATCGGATCATCAATCGTGATAACATTTGTCGATTTGCAAACCGATTTAAAGGTCATTGAAAAGAATCCGTTTGTCTTGAATCAGACACCGCTTCAGGACATCTCGGAACACGGATATATTCTAGGGCGTAACGATATGTTTAGAAATATAGTGAAGTAACACAGTCCCATCTTAGCTTGCATGTAGTGACGTAAACGTAACACAGTAACTTCAAAATAAAACTACCATCCAGTAAGTACAGATATGAAAATGCTATTAAGTACAATAACGAAGTTAAAGATACTCCGCTACGTCAACATTTATTAGATGAGCACCGTCATAAAGGCAATATATTTGATTATAGGAATGAGAACACGAAAATATCAGAGCTGTGAATCAGGCCATCATAAATGGGTCATATGATGTTGCTATAAATAACATTATTTTGTGTATTTGGTTTGGTGTAATGAAATGTGTTTATGCGGGTTAAAAAACACATTATTTTCCACAAACTGTACAATATTGTTTCTCCTCTATACCCCGCCTTTCTGAAACGAGCACTGGCTGAAAAGCCGAGGGGTTCTCGGATTGGCCAGCTATCCGTGCGGGTGATTGGTCCGAAAATCAAGCGTGAGACGGAACTGTTAAGCCCTAATACGGTTGTATTCCATCAGCGACCAGCACAGATCAGCTCAGGCATGACGAGGGAGAAATCTTAATCTTTTGGAAGGCCAAACAAAGTGTCGCGTCCACCGAAGCAAACAGCGTCTTCACGGAAATGGCGGCAGCACAATACACAGTGAGAATAAACAGTTACGCCCTTTTCTTTGCGTGAACATTGAGCGGTGTTGATGCAATCTTCCACACCCGTGAGGTAGACATTTTGTCTCGGGGCGTGTTAGAGCTAGCGTTTTAGGTAGGTGTGGTTGACTCCGAACTTTTATAAAGAATATCTCTTTGGATTTGATACTTTATTCTTTGCAACTTTACAGATCTTTTTTTTGCACCAAGAGCTTGTAACACTCAAAGAGAAAGGAAAAATTTAAATCACATCATATGACCCCTTTAAAAAAGCAGGAACTAGTCAATATAATCAGTATGGTGTTTCCTGACACGCAAGTCTCTAAATTATTGCAATCACGTCATTGTTTGCTTGTAAAGCACATCCATTCAGCTAAAAACAGCAACTGCTTACAGTACATAGCATCCCTGACTGAGGGTACATGTAAATGTTCTGGTGTAAACACTCAAACAATGCTGTGATGCTTTGCCTGTATTCCTACAGCATGTTGATCAAACAGCTGGGTTGCAGTGCAACTGGTTTACTGTGTTGTGGAATAAAACTAGGGACAGATATAATTGAATGGAAACAGGAGAGAGCAAGGTGAAGGCTGACAAACATTGTGCGGTTCTACTTTGTTGTTAGTGTTCGTACTCTGATTTATCTTCCTTCGATCAGGAGACACTTTATCTTCTTGAGATCAGGGCAAATGGCCTAATGTTTAACCAGAAGACACTTTTTACTCAGGGACTGTTGACAACTTCTGCAATCTCGGTTTGAATTGACTCCAGTGTCTTTTGTTTGAGCATCAAATTCACCTCAAGGGATTTTTTTTAGATGCTGGTCAGTAAAACGTTATCTGCCAGTCAAGTTTAGACTCAAAATATCATTGAAAAGGGACATTTTTAATGTGTAGAGGTTACTTGTTTGGTAGTTTTGAGAAGATCCGTCACCTTGGGTGAATTTAATGAGAAACGTTTGAGTTCTTGAAATTTCTGACCTGTGATTTCAGAATTTGGTATCTTGGTAATGCTGGGCACTGTTTGAGACATTAATTTCTTTTGAGACAAATGTAAGATTATTGGGGTCTTTTTCTCAGGAGAACAATCTGAGAGCAACTAAAGTTTCATTTACTTGTCTTATTGCTATATTATTTATTTATCTATAATTTTTTATTTTATTGGTTAGAGTTTACTGGAGTATTTTGCATAGGTACCTGAAGTGGCCACACCCCACAGGAAGTTGAATTTGAATGGGAATGACGTTAATTGAACAATTCAAAGTAATTCAACAAAGGTAATAGATTCTGCGAAATTAAGTGTTCTTCCACCCTGCGTCCATAAAATGAAAGATCATTTCTAAAATATAAAGGAGTATACGTATAATATAAAAGTCAAGTAGGCCTACACTACCATTCAAAAGTTTGGAATCAGTGCGATCTTTTTTTTTTGAAAGGTCTCTTATATTCAAAAAATAAACCATAATATTGTCAAATATTATTAAATAGAAAATAACTGTTTTCTATTTGAATGTATTTTTAACTAATTTATTCCTGTGATCAAAGCTGATTTGTCAGCATCATTACTCCAGTCTTCAGTGTCACATGATGCTTCAGAAATCATCCCAATAGGCTGATTCGGTGCTTAAGAAACATTGCTTATTAGTATGATACGTTTTTCAGGATTAAAAAAAAATGGTTAAAAGAGCAAAAGAATAGCATTCATCTGAAACAGAAATCTTTTGTATCATTATAAATGTTGTTTCTGTCACTTTTGTTAAATTGAATGCATCCTTTATGAATTTGAGTATACATTTCTTTTAAAAAAGGCCTATAAAATTTCAAGACTTTTTAAACTTTTATACTTCAAGACAAGGTTTGACAAGCCATCTTTGAAAGTTTGTCTTGGCAAATTGTAAAAAATGACTCCTATTGTATATAAAATTTCTTTTATTGTTTCAGTTTAATGTAATTTTAATTCTCAGATGGCACTCAGCTGTGTTGTTCACTGTGTTTTTAAATTGTTGAATGAATGATTGACCCCGTGTGATAAAACCAGTGCTGTCATGTATCTACAGTCTAACTGCTGACACATGCTTCCATCTGTGGAGTTACGTAGTTGCTAAAACCACCCAGTGCTCATGTCATGGCTGTGGGACACACATCACTGTGTCGCACTGCTTTGTCCAGCGGTTAAGTCAGAGTCAGGTGATAAACGTGTGGGTGGGTGTGTGTGTGTGTGGTGGGTGTGATGTGTGTGTGTCCTGGTGGAGGTACGTTGTGGGGGTGGGAAGGGGTCACACCTTACAAGTCTAGAAAAGCATTCACTCAAATTTACTGGATGACACAACAGGACATTTCCAGTTCTTGGCAGCTGAACAGAAGGATGGATGAGAGACAGGCATGATCATACAGTAGGTGACTGACTGTCATATATTGTTTTTGTCATTGGCCAGGGCAGTCAGTCATTGCTCAGATTGTGGACAGTTGTGCTTGTGTAGGTTGTCTCTCTAAGGCTTTCAGGAGGAGAGAATATGCTTTTGCAGGCAGTTTGTTTGGAATGGGGTTGCTTGTTTTAATGAAATGGCTTTAGATGGTGGGCCAGAGCTGCTGTTATAATGCAGTCTTAGGCCAGCTTTGCTGCTACATTGCAGTATTGTGAGTAGAGCTGTAACTTGCAACTGTCAGAACGATTTGGTGGAACAGTAAGGGTAGAATATGAAAGTCTGCAATAATGATCCTGAGGGAGACGGTGTTTGTCCTGAATACTGCCATAAGAAAATATTTCTGATCATAGTTCTTCAGACTTAATGGACTATCGACTATGTCTCCTAAAATGTCTGACAAATATTTGACATACAGATTAACATCAGAAACAGAACAATATCAGTATTTAGGGTCATAATGTATGCTACTGTTCAAAAATTTGGGGTCAGAAAGATTTTATGTATTTAAAAAGCTTTTATGCTCAACAAGACTGCATTGATATGAACAAAAATATAGTAAAAACGTAATATTGGCGTTTGCAAAAACAATTTGAAAAAAGGTTTCATTTTGAATCTATTTCAATGTAATGATTACTGGATGCAAAGTTGAATTTTCAGCATCATTTCTCCAGTCGTCAGTGTCACATGATCCGTCAGAAATCATTCAGATATGCTGATTTGCTGCGCAAGAAACATTTATTATTATTACAATGTTGAAAGCATCTGTGCTGCTTAATGTTTTTGTGGAAGCTGATGCATTTTTTCAAGGTTTTTGGATTAAACAAACTTTTGAACATTAGTGTTTATGAATGGAAATATGAAATATGAAAACAAACTATATTTTAGTTTTTTTTTTTTACCATTGTAATCAACTGTTTACCTTCAATGTTACATTTTTACATAGTCCTGTGATGTGATAAATATTATTTTTACAAAAAAATATTTTCACTTTTTTACATTTTTCATTTGATGAATTAATTAGCCTCTCAATGAATATGAATTCATTTAAAATGGCATGCATGATATAGTTTTAAAAATGCTGTTTTAGACGTTTTAGATGAAGTTCAGCATGTTATGTACTGCTGTAATGTCAGCATGTCAGCTCCCCAATAGTGTTTCATGCCAACCTTCCAGTAATAGATTAGAGCAATAGATTTTCATTGCTATATATAAGCATCATTACTCAGATAATTTGATCTTGGCTAAATTTGATTTGGTATCTTGGCATATCAGAGCACAATTTGAGATACTGAGATGTCTGATAAAGCACACGTGAGATTAAACGAAAGTCTCCCTTTTAATCTGACATTTACATGTATGCATTTAGCAGATGCTTTTAGCCAAAATCTGAATGCAGTCTAGAATAAATAATTAAGATATTTAAGAGCTCCTATTTATCTGTTTTTTTTCTTTTCTTTGGGTTGTCCCCTTTATTTAATTTTCCTCTTTCATATGTGGAAATACCCAGCTGCTAGGTGCTACAATATAAATAATTCATAGTATGTCTGTATATATACATATAGGGAAGGTAGTGAGGCTGACAGCCTGTTTTACTCAAAGAGTTTTCACTTTTGGCTTCTGGATAAATGCAATAGTTTGCAAGAAGGAGACCTGCGTCATATGTTGTAAAGACTGAAAATCTGATTAACCTACTTTAGGGGAAAAAGTGAAATATTAAGGGCTTGATGCCCGATTGCCCAGAAAGTCCAGCAGTTGATTCAAAAATGAAGTTGATACATGATTCATTAAAATGTAAGCAGGGCATTGTGGCAATGTTAATAGCCTCTGCTTATAAAGAGTACTGTAGCAGACAAATAATGTTGTAAATTAATGGATTAATCTGTTGCAACATATTAAGGAAATGTCTGACTCATATTTTGCTTTAACATTTTTTGCATTGTGAATTTGACACTTAAGCATGATTTCCTCTCTATTTAACATTACTGTAATACAATAAAATCTCATTCTCATTACAAAAAATAATTTACTATTCATATATAGTATTTGTTATACTGCCTTTATTTTCTAATTTTAATGTACATTTTATTACTGATTTTTTTATTACTGGATGTCAGTAGTAAGAATATAAGAGAATTACACACACAACAACAATTCTCTTCATGCAAAATATAATTTCTTAAAGTATTTCTTTTGATTTTGGGGCGAATTGTGACCAGGACATATTGTAGTGAGACTCACCCTGTAGAATAGTACTAGCTTTTAGTGAGATGTAGGTTTATTATTTGATAAATGTATTGTTATACATAGTAAAAGGGCAGGGGTAAGAACGAGAGAGAGAGGGTGGAATAAAATTACCACTATTTATTTACCTTCATGTATGTCATAAACCATAATGCATTGTGCAGCTTCTAGACAGATTCACAGTTGCTATGGAGATTTTCATAAATTCTTCAGGATTAGCAGAAATGGCTCTTTTCTGCCAGCAGGAAGAGGGAGGCGGTCTATTTTTTGCTGATTGTTACAGGCAGTCCATTTATGTGATGCTTTTGGGATTGTTAAAAGTATGTGCTTTTCATGTTGCATCTCTAAATACCATAAACAAGGCAGAGCTCTGAGAGAGATGAGAGGAGAATTTAGTGCCAAGAGAGTAACTACTTTTCATTCTATTTCTTTTTCACCTTTTTATGTGATTTACTTCCAAATGTGCACCACAACCAGATGATCATTAAATATATTTGATGTAACAGCTCTCAAAGCTTGTGTTTTAAAGGTTCCCAAAGTTTGGTGCTTCTGCTCCTGTTTTGTTTGTGGAACATTTCCTTTCCTTAATTAAGGCAAACTTTAGTTTTTTTACTCGCCACTTCACAGACCTTTGGGTGTGATGTGAATATCAAGTGGCTCTTGAGCTAAGACCCCGATGCTGAAGCATTTAAACTCAAGTTATGTGAGGCTGAAATCTGGGATTTTTATTTTTAAGCCTGTTTCGTCCTCCCTAGCAGAACAAAGTAAAAAGGTTGTGGGTAAACAGAGAGTACTTGATACAAGCACTTCTCTAGTATTAAGTATGAAAGTGTGAAAGTATAGTACATATGTCAGTGAAGGTAATGGTTAACTCTGGTAAAGAGCTGAAACAAGATTTGAGTGGAAAACTGAGAACAATTCGAGTTGGTGTGTTTAAGATGCATGCACATGCATATGTAAGCACACACATTGTGTTTTTCCTGATCTTATTCTTTCTCTCCCACACACGTGCAAACACATATTAGTTTTTCACCATTTTGTTTCTTTGTCTAAACATATTCTTTGCTTTAAATATATCTTTAGTCACAGTAAACTAGGATAGGAGAAATTATTTTAACACAAACATTACACTTTGACCCTTAGTAGCCTATTACTTTCTCTGACGGGGCCAGTTGTGTTCCTGCCCCACCCCTGGATTCTTGCATTTCTCCAAAGGGGCTTCTGAATGCACTGTCCCACTCACCATGGACACAGACATCATAGATCAATGTCAAACATGCAGTTTTCTTGATTTGCTTCATATTAAAGCAGCAAGGGTATTGAACCCAAGGGCTATTTGCAATAAAATGATAGTAAGTTGACATGAACCGTTTGACCTTAATGTTGCATTTTGTTGGCTGGCTGGGTTCCCATCATCATCTACACTTTTACAACATTTGCATTTGATTAGCCTTAACATAATCACCTAAAGACTGTTTGCGCAATAGCCGGAATGCTGCACATTCAAAGAGAGGCAGGCGAATTAGTCATGGACAATGACTCAATGGTAATGTTTTCTGCCTACATCCTGATTTTAGTCACTCATTTTATTTCATTTATGGATTTGAATGTTCATATATCTATAAATCTCTCATATTCGCCTCTCTTCAAGTAGTATATATTTTTTTATTGGTTTTGTTGCTTCTATTTTCCGCATTTGTTTAGTTTTTGGGATAAAAAGCATCTGAACTGGGACTAAATGCAAATTCATTGTAACTTTGAAGGACAAACTCGTCCAATTGGCCAGGAATTTTTTTTTTAAAATAAAAGTTACCCAACTATGAAACTATAAACAGAGCCTGCTTTGCGCAAATGACATGAAGGTTTTCTGCCTCCATCCTTGTCTTAAACTTTAAAAAAGACAAAGTTAATTTGATTTAATTGTGCTTACATTTATTATTTAGTGCTGTCAAACGATTAATCTTGATTAATCGCATCCCAAATAAAAGTTTGTTTACATAATAATGTATGTGTACTGTGTATATTTATTAATATAAATACACACACATGCATGTATACATTTTGAAAATATTTACATGGATTTACATGTATATTTGGTACTATATACAGTATAATATATACACACATTTCTACATATATATAAATATATTTATTATATAAACATAACATATTTTTCTTAATTATATACATGCATATGTGTGTATTTATACATACATAATAAAAATACACAGCACACACACACATATATTAAACAGAAACTTTTATTTTGGATGCGATTAATCGCAATCATCGTTCGACAGCACTAATTGTATTTTATTTTATTTTACTACAAGTTAGTCCAGTCTTTAGCAAACTTGAGTCACATGACCTTACTGCAAAAACAATTACCAAATAGGTTTTTGAAATTCAAACTTTTATCAGTAAATTTAATAGTAAAAAAGCAAATAGAAAGTGGACCTGTGTATTTTCAATGCTTTTGTGTACTGAAATTATAATGCCCCCAAATGAAAAGTTGGTAAAAGTGGTCCAAACTTGGCTAGAAACTTTTTTGTCAGCTATATTAATTGACAGTGACCTTGCGGGGGAAAAATAAATGGGCAGTTTGAATGTTGTTTCAGATATTTGCCTGCTAAGGTGGATTTGCTCACCAGCAAAACTAACTTAATAAAGATGTTTGGTCAAAAAAAGTCCTGCTGGTTAAGCAAGTAAGGGGCACCAGCACCTCAGCCCCCAAAACACTGGTCAATAATAGCAAAGCAGTGGCGAATAAGAGGAATCTGTAAATTAGAATTACAGCAATTATATGTTGTCTTTTCTCAGGCGGTGTATTATGTACAGTCGCTGATCTCTGAGATGGCCGTGTGGGCCCGACAGGCCCAAACATCCCCCCTGCAGTGCTGCCTCTACCTTATCCAGGTCCAGCGGCCCACCCTGAGTGTCTGATCGGCCCAGCCCTGCTAACACCCACCCTGGGCTTCCCTCTCATCGGGCCACCTGGCTTCACTCCGGGCCCACCATGGGAGGATGCCTCTCCAAACCCAAACCAGGTGATGAACACACTTATGTAGAAAACCCTTAGTCTGTGTAGCGCGCCCTGTTGATTAAATCCTGTAATAATTGCAGCTTGTGTCTCCACCTATATATAGGTCAGTTAACGTGGCTCCTGACTGCTGTTGTGATGTGGCTTTCCTTTAGTGCTGGAGGAATTTTAATGCTCTTAATTGCTCTGTGTTCAAGAGGATTAGACAGTGCAATATGAGTTGGGTTTCGAATGTTTCACAATGTATCGCTCTTTCTCTTCTATGGCGGCTGGGGGAGGGGGTACTACTGAGGGGTTCCGAAACGACTTTCATCTGACCAAAGACTCAGTTGTGAAAGTGTGACCATGGGTGTTGGATTTCAGAGGGTACAGAAAGAGTCCGAATGCCCCGAGCTAGACTGTGACACTGTGGCCTTTTGAAGTCTGTCACTGTGCTTGGAAACTTACATAGGAAATGACTATGGCTATCTATTCTGTTGGCATACAATAGCGGAGCAAAAGGATTACCAGAGGTCGGTGATGCAAAGAAGCACATCAGCATAGAATGATTTCTGAAAGAATCATGTGACACTGAAGACTGGAGTAATGGCTGCTGTAAATTCAGTTTTGCCATCACAGGAATATATTATATTTTAAAATGTATTAAAATAAAAACAGTTTTTTAAATTGTAATAATAATTCCACAATATTACTGTGTTCACGTCTTTCAAAAATCGTTCAAAAAAGGTCTGAACAGTATTGTATAATATTATGATTTTGATTACATGAATATGATTAAATATGATAAGATAAAATGATAATTTGATATGTACTTAAACTTTTACTAAAGGGGTTATATGATGCTGCTAAAAAAGAACATTATTTGTGTATTTGGTGTAATTAAATGTATCTATGCGGTTTAAGGTAAAAAAAAAAATTATTTTCCACATACTGTAAATTATAGTTTCTCTATGCCCCGCCTTTCTGAAAAAGATTTTTACAAAGCTCATCGGTAAAAAGTGAGGTGTGCCTGACTGGTCAGTGTATCTAGGCATTGGATTGGCCGAAATACCCATGGTGTGACAGAAAATTGTTACGCCCCTACCTACTGTGATGCCGTTTCCCGGGGTGCGACGAGACAATACCAATAAAAACCATACAAAGAGGGCAATTTTTTGAATCCCGTGGGGAAATAATTACTGATTAAAGAATTATACTGTCTTTTAACATAAAAACCATGGGGGGGTTTCTGTATTTGTGATCGGATAAATTACAAGCAATAAGCGCTACTCTACACTGCTCATACTCGTGTTTGAATCATCAGTGGCAACTTCTTTAAATATGAAAACGTACTTACAGGCTGTGAGTCGGCATTATTTGTCAGAACACCGGCATTGTAGGCTATACTCTCACAGGAAACAGTCCTCGTCCTCGTCCTCGTCCTCGTCCTCCGTAAAATGCGTTGCACACATCTGGATATTTGGGTTGAACTGTTCTGGATTAGTGTTGTAAATACAACTTAACCACTCTTTTCTAGGCGTGTCCTCTTTTGGAAGGCCAAACAAAGTAGTTTCGTTTCACAACGAAAAACACAGTCTCCTACGACATGGCGGCGGTGGGCATACAACTACTACGCGAGAATAAAGTTACGCTTCTTCTTTGTGTATAATTGGGGCCGGTGTATGCAACTCTTCCCACATGTGAGCAGAATGTGGGGGGCTTATTTAAACGAGGTGTTTAGGCATCCGGTGACGAGCTTAACTCGTCTAACAGAATGATCTCTGTGGGTTTGAGACTTTAGTTTTGCAATTAGGGATCTTATCTATTTATGAACAGCTTGTAACACTCCAAGAGAAAGGAAAACTTGAAATCACAACATATGACCCCTTTAAACATACTAAAGGAGTCAATTTCTTTTTATTGAATAAAAGCGTTTCAATTTGAGTAGTTGTTAGGATAAATATTGGCCGAGAACAACTATTGAAAATCTGGAATACTGAGGGTTTCAAAAAAATCGAAATATTGGAGAAAATCACATTAAAAGTGTCAAATTAAGTTCTTAGCAATGAGTATAGTACTAATCAAAAAATTACGTTTGCTTAGTAAACTAAAACAAGTTTGATATATGTATGTAGAAATGTACAACATTCTTAATGGAACATGATCTTCAATTAATGTTATTTTTTTCACGTTGCCCACAAAATAAATCCACCAAATAACATGATTACATTTATGAATCCTGTTCAATTTATTATGGGGACACAAATGAGGCACAAATGACACTGTTTTGGAGGGAATCACGACAAACCTCTTCCTGCTAGAAAAAAATACACATTAGTAATTTTGAAGCAGTATTGTGATCCAAATCAAAAGTGTGTTGAGTGTCATACATAAAAATGATTACTTTAGTTAAAGGGGAAGGGCATGGAAAAATAATTATTAGACAGTAGATATTATAGAGCACTGGACCTATTGCTTAAATGAAGCCCTTTGACTGAAATAGTATACACACCTTATCTTTATGCTTGTCATTTATGTCCACAGATTTTTGTTTTAGTAGGTGAATAGGGAACGGAATGAAATGAAATGTGGTTCATGATGAAACCTAAGAACACAGTCACTAATGATCTGGCAGATGTATTTTCCCAGTTCTGACTCAAACAACAAAGTGTCTGCAGTCAGCTCTGAGAAGGCGAGTTTTCTTTCTTTTTCTTTCCTCTGCCGGCTAAGTTAATATGGCATGATTTTCCATTGCTTTAATTAAGCTCACTCAGCATGGTGTGAATGTCCTGTGTGATTAAGGCATAAGAAGCAGGCCCTCAGCACATTTTTCCAGCCAGAGAGAAAGCTAGAGTGAGACCAGGCTGTAGTGGAAGCACATTTCACAATCACTTTCTAAAAAGACTGTGTTCATTAACGGTGCTCAGCTTCCAATGTTCTTCTCCAAGCTGTGTTTGAACTCGGAATGCTATTTCTACACAGAAATAGCACTGTATTTGTTATGTACTTGACATTACATTATAGTGTCTTAAGGCCTGTTCACACCAAGAACAATTACTAAATTGTTAGCAACATATTTAAAGATGGCAGTGGTTTGCATTTAAATTTAGCCAAACAAATCAATTAGTTTGTATAGAAAAAAAGTATAGAAAATTACAATTATTCTCTTGTACTTATATCAAGCAATTTTTTTTTACAGTAGAGGTCAAAGTTGAGCTCACTCTTTTGGACAAAGAGAAAGAGGTGGACCTGATGTCTCCTAATGGAAAGGCCAGTCCATTTTCAGAATGCAGACTCAACGGATCTCTGGGACACTGTTCAGATGAGGACACCATGACACTGCGGCCACACCGTAAACACAGAGATTACATAGAAGCATCTGTCTGCCATGTAAAAGACCTTGAGAATGGACAGTAAGTTCTTGATTTCAATACAATACCGAATTGTCGTGTTCCTGTATATTTGAGCACATGTTTGTGTGCTATTTAGAGCTAATGAAAAAAAAAGATTTAAATGATTTTTTAAATAAATAGGCCTTACCTTTTTTTTTGCTATTTTAATTGATTTCCTATTAAAACAGGATGTTGAGTCAGTAAATGAGCTATTATCCTTTAGTTTACATCAGAATACAGCAAAACCACAGTTTGTTTTCTACACACTATTGCTAGTTGGTTGCAGGTGGTATTAGGTAGAGGGACATTCTCATTCTATAGAGCAATTTATTGGACTAAAGTCTGCATATGATAATGAGCATAAAGTGATGTCATCAATATTTTGGTTTGTGCTCCAGGAAGAGAAAGACTGTCCATTTTAAATGCATATATCTGGAAAAATTTAACTTTGCCAACCTTTAAGAATACGCTAGTATATGGTTTGGGAACAAAGATAAGAAGCATGAACTAAAACCCACAAAAAAATCGATTTAAGGTTTTTTAATGCTGATATATGTCAGTTTTCCCCCTCTTTGTGACACATAAATTACATCAGCTGTAACCTTTGAATGCATCTATTGGGTTGAGTTTTGGATGTTAAATCTGTGCTGATCTTATGTGTGTGTTTGGCAGAATCCGTGAGGTGGATTTGGGGGCTGGTCGTGCTCTGCTCATTAAGGAGCATGGAGAATTCTTTGCCATGGGACACAAGTGCCCACATTATGGGGCTCCACTGGTCAAAGGTGAGGGACGTCCTGTAGAGCACTCCTGGTTCTCTGCATTCCATAGCTTGGGATACCAACAGCTCTCAGAGGATTTTATAATAATATAAGTGTGCTATAAGCTTAATCAAATAGCAAAACACATTGTTCTTTCAGTAATACAGTGTATTTAAAAACAATTCTCTTCCAGGTGTGCTATCAAAAGGGCATGTGCGATGTCCATGGCATGGGGCATGTTTTAACATCACTACGGGTGATATTGAGGATTTTCCTGGCCTAGACAGTTTGCCTACCTTCCAGGTAAAACACGTTCCTCTTCAACCTCTCCAGAAGTTCCTCTCCGAACTTTCACTGCGTCCACTCCAAAAGTATTGATTTGCAAATAAATAAATAATTTATAACATAATGCATATTATGTGTATAGAATTATCCTAAGCCTACCAAGAGTTTGGCTTGTAATGTTACACTGTAAAAAAAATTCCGTAAAATTTAAGGTAAAAAACCGGCAGCTGTGGTTGCCGGAATTTTACCATAAAAAATACGGTAGCAATGTTTTAGGTTTTACAGTTTTAACTTAAATTTACAGTTAAATACCGTAATTTAATTAACTGATATAATATACACACCTATTGAAGCACTGAAATCTGTTTTGTACCTTTGCAATACACTGATAACCACCAAAAAAAGGTGGTGATGAGAAAGTCACATGATGAACCAAAGCCCATCACAAGCAGCTTTTAGATAATATAGATAGAATGGGGCAAGAGTGTCATTCAACAAACTCCGAAAACCCATCACGGTAACACACATGAATGAAATAAGCAATAAACATTCATTTTAACAACATTAGGTGTAACACATAACCTAATATTCAAAACTGATAAGAAAAACTAAGAAGAAACATAGTTATTTCAACAAAAAAAAAACATCAAATTTGAAATGTAACGCAAGGGAATTCTGGGAATGTCAATTTACAGCTATTCACTGTAAATTATACAATCTTTTTAACTTCCAAAAACGGTATACTAATGTACATTAGGTCACAAAATTAATGTCCAATACAGTTTTTCACGGTATATAGTAGGGGAATGTACCGTTAACCATTTAACAGGTTTTACTGTAGCATTTTTACAGTCTTTACTGTTAAGGTCATTTTTACGCGTGTATATTTGCCGTGATTTAAATGTGATCCTTATTTAGAAAACAATAGATGAGAGTATTAAGATGCATAAGATATCAGATTATATAAAAATAATATAAAGAAATGTATTTAGTTATATAAAATTAATATGTACACATCAGCATATACTATCTACTATAATAAGAATTTGTATTTATCCTATTTGTAAAAAGTTTAACCCATCAAGGGTTTGGCTAGTGATTTATGAAACAATAAAGTGTGAACTTACGGATGAATCATAATATATAATACTATTATTTATTATTAAATAAATTGAATTATTGATAGATTTATACAAAATAAGTATCTCATTTAATTATCATATATTAATAAAAAAACTTATTTATTTACTTATTTAAAATTTTTGTAAGCCGACTAGTGGCATAAGTGCATTTGCAGTTTGACTTCAATTTAAATTTGATCCAACATTTAGAAAACAATATAAGTGTGCACTTGTTGATGGATCATGATTTTTGTGTGAAAATGTTCACAGGTTTATGCAAAACTAGCGAATGAGACCTATTGAATTGAAAAAAAAGCATATTCCCAGCAAGACATGCTCCTTATACACCCCGAGGACATATGAGTTCATCAGAGGAGAGAAAATGAACCTCAGTATGTGTCATTACTAAGCTGCGGGGGTGTTTTCAAAATCCCTCTGTTATGTAATAATCTGTCATGTCAATTCATTTTTTCCCACTATTTCAGGTCAGAGTCGAAAAGGAGAAGGTGATAATAAGAGCAAACAAGCAGGTGAAGAGTCTCTCTTTCTCTGGAGTATGTGTGTAAAGAGCGATATATTTAACAGCAGTTGTAAATGGTGATGTGGGGAATCATCTGTTTCCTGACAGGCTCTTCAGACTCAGCGGCGGTCAAAGGCCATGTCAAAATGTTCAGCTGTCATCAATTCCAGCACTGGATTCAGCCATGTTCTCATTATCGGATCAGGTTGCAGCCATAATGTTATAAAATGAGACTAAAATGCACTAACATAGGGGTGAATTCACTAGGTAGTGTTGTTTATTTCCATACACTGTCTGTGTTGTCCTACAGGAATAAATCTCGGTCCTTAAAAAACATACAGACATTTATCTTAAAATGTAACAAAAAATTTTTTGTTGTGCCATGCAAATAGTGCTGACTTCTTTAAATAAGGTTCAATCTATAAGTCTCATGCACACAGAGATTATTTACTCTGTAAAGAATGACATTGATTTAATTTAAATACTCATGGCACTGTGCCAATATGAGGATAAACAGGATTTGGTAATAATAAACAGTTTTTGCACTGAAATAACATTTGTCTAATATTTAGTGAATTCACCCTTGATGTTTTGAGCACAGCTTATATGGGTAGCTTTCTGATAGCCTATAACCTTATTTTCTCCGTACTTGCGTAAGAGTGGGCGGCTGGGCGCGCCATTTGTAAATTGAATGGGTCTGGCTTCCGGTGTCATTTGCTCCCAGCTATTTTTTAGCTGTACAAAACAGCTCGCTTTGCTGCTTGCTATTGCAAACTGGTGTGTCTTACCATATTATTTTAATGTATTATCTTAATTATGAACACATTAGTTTGTAGTGCGTACAGCTTCACCGTTTACTGCACTTTGTTATTCTTCTAGTTAACTTGTTTCCTTGCAGCGGCTAATGAACCGGAAGTCTCACACATTCACAGAAATTGGCTTACTTCCACGTTGAAAATAAGGTGGACAGCTTTACAATCCAGTAACCTCTTTAGCTAGGATATGGAACTAACGTTACCTAGATTTCAGTCCACCGTAAAACTGAAATTTACCTCCTGCTATATTACGGCTTTTCACCCTGCGCTTAGCCCGGGTTATCGTCGTTCTTCTTCACCCCATTTTTTTTACATCAGCACCGCTTTTTACCTCTTTCAGTTAGAGTTGGTCTATTTCGTGTAGACTACAGTTTGAAACAATGCTGTGTTAAAATATTACAGCTATGTCACGCAATCGCGTGCCTCCTTTTCAAGTATTTTAAAACGGCAGGAAAATGCTACAATGTATAATTTGTTGCCCTTGGTCCAGACCATGAGCTGATTTTGAACCACAGATGTGAAAGCAGCACTATGGAGTCAATATAATGCCACATATATATGCAAAATAATAAAGTTTTGCAAAAGAAAATAACCCGCCACTAATAAATCCACCCGCATGCCTCTGCTCAACGATGGTGCCTGGATCAGTGAGCTGCGTCTCGGGCCGATGACGTCACTTCCAGGGAGGCATGCCCAGGCCTGTTGTACACACCCCCGTCCCTTGACTCTACCCCCATGTCAAAACAGTGCCAGAAAGCGAGACGCGCAGAAACGTGAAGTGCAAAGGGAAAAACTTTATTGTGAGCTCACACTTGACTGAAACGCAAAATAAAAGCAGAGTTGCAAATAAATTAGTAGATATGGCCATGGAAAATATGTATTGCAAAATCATTGCTTTTGTGCGTTATTATATTTGCAATTTTTGTTTGCAAAAATTCATTTTTTTCTCGCAATACTTAATTTTCTTTTGCAAAACTTAATTTTCTTTTGCAAAACTTTATTATTTTGCATATATATGTGGCATTATATTGACTCCACACAGCACCCTTAGATAGTAACGGAAACAACGCGCGCTTACAAGCGTTTGAGGGGGAAATATTCAATGGTGACAGAAAACAGGTTAATTGGAGTGAAGACTGTTTTATTCTTACCTTTAAAGTCCGAAAAGTGCACTGAAGGAAAACTTGATAATGCAGACAGCAATATATAGAATATGAAAACGAGCAAATTCAGAGCCGCCGCCGCGTCTAGACCGATCACGTGCAGCGTTTGTCCAATCTCAAATAAGAACGTTAACCCAGGGGTTTTGAATGTACAAAGTGAAACGTAAGCTTATGAATACCTATTAATTAATTAATTGTTAAGCCCAGGTTTAGAATGACCCATGGTTAACTATTTCAAATCTGATAAAACCTGTTGTCGGTTTAATTGTGGGTGATGAAACTGGATAATGTACAAATGTACTTTAATATGCCATCACAAATTACACTTATCCATTTCATTAAATCATTTCCTGCCCCAAACTTATTTTATTTTTATTTCTTATAAATGTTTTATGACAGCTTAGATAAGCAGCTGATTTTCTACATTTGGAACAGACTTAATAGGTCCAAAGGTTAAATGCCATCTTTAAACACAAGGCAATGCTATTACTGCTTGTTAAGTTAGAAAAAAAAGATAACGTTTAAGAGATGACATCCGAAGCATCAAATAAAATCATGCATTTATATTCAGATTAACGTTCAAGATGAAGGTGCCACCTTACAATGCTCCTCTTGACCTCTGTTGATGTTCTCACTCAGGTCCTGCTGGTCTGGTGTGCGCTGAGACTCTGAGGCAGGAGGGTTTCACTGACCGTATAGTCATGTGCACCATGGACACACATCTGCCTTATGACAGGCCTAAACTGAGTAAGGTTTGTACACAGAACAGTCTATAGAACAGTGTGGGAACAAAGTTTTACAATATCAAGTGAATATAAGACTGCTTTTCCAACAGAAGATTTTAGTTTGACCGCACACGTGCTAAAATTCAGCAAATATGATATTGATTTGATGCCCATCCCTCTTTTTTCAGTGTTTAGAGAGCACAGCTGAGCAGCTTCAGCTGCGCTCATCTGACTTCTTTCAAACGCACGACATAGAGATACTATTAGAGAAAGAGGTGAGAACGCTTAACCTGAAAAAACACTTATAAATATGATAAATGAGATTCTGTGTCTTTTAACTATTACAAAGTACTCTGTGGTTCTGGTGTCCCTAACAGTGCTCCGATGAAAATATATTGGTATTTGAAATAAAATCCAAGTATTCTATGATATTTTTTTGGTACCGTTACGAAAAGCACTTTTAAAGGGGGGGTCATATGTATGCCGATATTAATTTTTCATCTCTTTGGAGTGTTACAAGCTCTTGGTGCATAAGAAGAAGAAGTTGCATAGACTAAAGTCTCAAAACCAAAGATATACTCTTTATCAAAATTAAGACTCTGCCACACACCCTAAAACGGCTCGTTCTAACACCCCACATATCTACGTCACTATCTGGAAATATTAACATAATGCCGCCCAAATGTTCAAGCAAAAAAAAGAAGGCGTAACTTTTATTCTCACTGTAGGATTGTTGCGACGCCGCCATGTCGTTGAAAAGCGCTGTGTGCTTTCGTTGTGAAGCAGAAACTACTGTATATGGCCTTCCAAAAAGAGACGATATAGCTCGGTCAGATGGAAGATCCTTGTGGCGTGAGCGCAAATACTTCACTTCGCGCTGTCGATCGCCGGATCGGCTCTTACCGTGGACGAAGCTAAGTCCAGCCCGGGGTCGTCACATGTGGTTGCCGAAGGCATCACAATATGGTAAGGGACATAACAGTTCCGTCACACGCTTGAGGTATTCGGCCAATCACCACACACGACCTCGTAAGTCACAAATCAGAGACACCCGCTTTGACAGATGGCTTTCGTTAAAGTAATCAGCGACGTGTTTCAGAAGGGCGGGGGAATAGAGGAGAAACAATAATGTACATTTTGTGGAAAATAATGTGTTTTTTTTTTCCTTAAACTGCATAAACACATTTCATACACCAAATACACAAAATAATGTAGCACCGTCATATGACCCCTTTAACAAATGATGTCTAAATTGTCATGTTTACCAATGAATATGCAGAATTACATTAAATTACCATATGTTTCTCACAGGTTTCTCTGTGGAGTGAAGAACGGACTGGAAGTTCGGTGTTTTAAATGAGTATCGAAAACTCTTCATGCCAAAGGCGCAGGGAAAATGTGACGCTACACTAAAAGGAGCCTGCATTCCAAAGTTTAGATTTCATTATTTAAAAAAAAAAAAAAAATTCAGTTCAAATAATGCCTGCTCGTTTTGAGACTTTTTTAGAGCGTTTAAAAAAACTTTCTCAGTTTCTGCAAAACCTAATATACTATGATATAAAGTTAGGAATAAAATAATACTCTGTTGTTGTTGCTGTGTAATAAGTTTTATCTTTACAGACCAAACCTCTGAGTACAAAGGCAAGGATGTCGGGGAAGGGTTTCACTCAGAACACCAGCAGAGCTAAACGCATCTCAACACTGCCCGCAGTAAGGACTGCTTCATGTAGGTTGGAACCTCATTTATTGGTAAGGTTGTGACATGCTACATTACTGTATGTATCCTCGGTGTAGTTAATAATAGCTCCAAAAGGCTTTTGTGAAAAATGCCTATTTTGAGGGAGCAGAAAAGAAACAGGCGGTTTTTGGCCTTTCTCTTAAATGCAAATGAGCTGCTGATCCCCGCCCCCTTTTCCAGAATAGAGCTGCGCATTACAGCTCGGACCTGCTAAAAAAAAAATCAGTTTTGGTTCTGATTATCATGTTTATAACACTGAAATCATGTGTTTTAAACCACATGAGTTTAAACTTCTGATATACGGTTTTCTGAGCGCACACATCTGAAGCACACGGACAGAAAGAGGCCACCACACAGCATGTGAGTACTAAAATAAGTTCTCATTCACACAAGTTTACGTAAAAAACACACACAAGTTACAAAAACACAGTCGGTTATGTCTGTGAAGGTAAACAGTTGGGAAATAAATGGCATGTTTATTTTAGATCTGTGTGGCAGCAGCAATATATCAAAATGATGGCACCGTGGGTGGAAACTTACAGATTAAGGGGCGGTAATATTATAATGAGATCCCTTTGCAACGTCACTAGGGGAGTGAAATCAGACGCGCTCTATTTTTCAGACACTTGCAGAAAAAGTCTTACCAAAACAAAGTTACTGGGTTAATCTTTTTCACGTTTCCTTGGTTGGTAGATGCACCGGGGACCTGATTATAGCACTTAAAACCTGGAAAAGTCAGATTTTCATGATATGTCACCTTTAAGCCACAATTTAAGATGAATCCGTGTCATTGCATTAGACAACATAATACTATATATTTTCATATATCCATAGTGTTGGTAATGATTAATGCACTGTCATGTGTTCAGGTATGGCGGTGAGAAGCAGCTCTCACAGATAAGGCTCACTCAGTGTCTGTGATCGGCATAGAGGCTGTGCCATTCCGTAAAGCACTCGGAGAGAAAGTGGGAAAAGCCTTGATGAAGGTGACAGAAAATAACTAGATAAATAGAATGAAATAAATAAGAATATTAAGATTTAAGCATTACATAATTGTTGAATGGCGTACATCAGAGGTGCCCAAACTTTTTTATGAAGGTTCAAAAATTTTATTTCATTGAGGGTTTACATTGTTTACATTATACCCAGCTATATTGTAATTTTTAAAAAATGAAATTCACTTATACTGTATTCTCTATATTTCAATGCAAAAATAAAACAAAGCATATTAAAACAAAATCATAAATTAGAAATAAAAAAGAGAATTAGAAATAAAATTTTTTAATTTTTTTTTCTTATTATTTTTCCCCTCTTACGATATGGCATGGAAGGCCAAATCAAAGGTCATGGGGCCCTGGTTCGGCATCTCTGGTGTATATATTCTTTGAGTAGATATGTTAAAAAAATTATTACGTTTTAACAATATATTTTAGTAGATGTTAAATCAGTTGCATTTGCTTTGGCATTAATTTAACAAATTTTATAAGCTCAGCATGTTTAAATAAATACAATTTAAATTAAAATAGAGTGTGTATGACGTTAAACTATATAACTGTTTGTTGTCCTTGAACACTAATTTCTCTCATTGCTGTTTCATGCTAGTTTCACACCTCTCTTATCTCTCATAGTGTGCCGTCTTTCTCTTCTTATATAATAAACTCTGACAGGGTGAAAATGATTTGCTGACTATATATTATTCCTTGCTGTAACCACATTAAACCTATATTCAAGTAGTATTTCTCTCATTTAATTATTTCATTTTGTTTCTCTCTTCAGCTGTTCGAGTCAAACAGGGTGAAGTTCTACATGTTGAACGAAGTGTGGGAGATGCGAGGGCATAATGGACAGGTATCATGAAAGTGAGAGAAACAAGAGTTCAGTGAAGTGTAGGGCTGTCTCTCTCTCTCTCTCTGTCCCTCTCTTTCTCTTGCTCTCGCTCCTGTAGAGTGATTAATTACATCTGCTCTCACAGTAACACTGCTTAGCTTTGAATAATTTCAAACATGGCTTTTGCAATAATGGATTGGCCCTGGGCTGAAAGGCCAGAACTCATAACACAAGTGAGCACACAGTCAGCAAAGTAAATATATAATTGAGAATAAGCAGAACTGTGATCTATTATGAAATTACACTTTGATAAATATTTCTTCCTAAAGAAATAACATAATGAGATTTGGACACTGTATTATAAGTCATGGTGGTAAGAAAATGGGCAACTATGACATTAATGTTAAACTGATTTTTATTTTTATTTTTGTTTCAATAGTTAAAAGAAGTGGTTCTAAAAAGTGGCAAAGTCTTGAGAGCTGACGTCTGTGTTATTGGCATAGGTGAGTCTGTGTGATTACTGAAATTTGGCTTCTCATTTTTCATTTTTTCTCTCACTTTCCCATTTCAAGTCCCATTGTAGTCTTGGCTACAAAAATAAATATATATTTTTAAGGTTTTTGAAACAAGTCTCTTTTGCTCACTTATGCTGCATTTGTTTGATCAAAAATTACAATTTGAAATGTAAATATATAGTAAGAAAAATTATATTGTTAAAATGTAGTTTATTCTGATGGATTCTTTGTTGAGTAGAACATTCAAAATAACAGCATTTCTTTGAAATAGAAAAAATCTGTAACATTCTAAAAGTCTTAACTGTCACTTTTGACCAATTCAACACATCCTTGCTAAATAAAAGTATTAATTTCTTTAAAAAAAATTCTGACCCCAAACTCTTGAACAGTAGCATGTGTGTGTGTGTGTGTGTGTGTGTATATTAAAATACAATCACTGAACATAGTGGGGCTGTGTTACATACTCAAACCTTGCAATAACTAGAGCTTTTCAGCACAGACTTAAAACAGTTAAAAGCATTATGAAATCCAAAACAATTCAGGAAACAAAGCAAAGCAAAGATTTAAAACACATGTGACAACATGCCCCAATATAAAATACAAATTTGTTCTGGGGTCCTCCTGATCATAAGTATGTGTGTGTGTTTAGGCTCCAGTCCAGCCACAGCATTCCTGAAGCAGAGCGGAGTGCACATGGACTCCAAAGGATTCATCCAGTCATAACGTCACAGCTTTGAGCATTGCGCGTTCCTTTGTTGGTCAATGGTAGAGCATGTGCCATTAGCAGGCAAAGGTGTGGGTTCGCTTACCATGAACACACATATGGGAAAAAAGCATAGCCTGACGAGGTAAGTCAAAGCGTCTGCTAAATGCATAAATTATTCATTATTAATTAATTATATGTACTGTACATCTGTTACTGCATCTTCTAGCACATTAACATCTGGTGCCATTCAGAACGTGTGTGTTTCTGCAACCTGTGCTAATCTGCCCATGCTTGTGTCTATTGTAGCTGTAATAAATTGTTGTTTTAGAGTATTTTATGATAATAAGCTACAAAGGTCAAGCTACAGTACAAAGCGTATGTAAACATATACCTTTAACCCTTTCAGACCATGCAGACGAACACTGACGGGGTCTTCGCTGGGGGTGATGTGGTAACGTTTCCTCTAGCTCTACGTAGCAATAAGAAGGTGAACATACCCCACTGGCAGATGGCTCACGTACACGGTAAGACCTGTAGCACATTGGGATATATTCACGTGCTTATGCCAAAGATGCCATTTTTTATGAATAATAAATATAATTTCATTCATTTTTACATTTTTACGTGGTCTTCCACCACAGGTAGAGTGGCTGCACTTAGCATAATGGGGAAAGCCTCAGACATTAAAACGGTGCCTTATTTCTGGACAGCAATGTTTGGGAAAAGCATACGATATGCAGGTAAGGACAAATGTCTAGCACTAAAAATACACATGAAAAAAAAAAAGCGCCACACTTTAGTTTCAGCGTCAGTGCTCCTCTGATGCATCACAAGTGCTTTTTAATCTTATTGTCAAGGTTATGGAGATGGCTTTGATGATGTCGTCATCCAGGGAGATTTGGATGAGCTGAAATTTGTGGCATTCTACACAAAGTGAGTTGATTTGGTTCTTATTTCTCTTAATTTGAACCAGGCATTTATAATTATTAAAATGATCACATCAAAAATCATTTTAATATTAGATAAGGAAATTATTATATTGTTATATATTATTATGAAGTAACATTTTTTATTTATGAATTACTATTGCAATAATCATATATTGTATTGTTTTGTTTTATTCTAAGGTTTATAATTTAATAATAACAAAACGTTATGAGTCAGATTAAATGTGGGTTCATACAATTATGAATTACGTAATGTGTAACTGATCAGCATACTTAAAAATAATAATATAAAAAAGATCATAATTTTTTAAATACAAGTGATCTTACACAAGTGATTTGACTCAGAGAAAGCATATTGATTAGTATAAATGAGTCTAGGATTAAAGAGTTGGCAGGGACCGAACTATATAAAATATAAACATATAATCAAAGTGAAAAAAAATTAATCTCACAGATGAAAGAAATAGATCAAAATAATAACCAGATTGCTGGGCGTCACTTGCTAAGGCAAATGCACTGTTATAAGTGCGATATAGAGTAGTGTTAGCAAACACAACTGCAATCATACTTTAAAGGGACAGCACCCCCACTCCCCCCCCCACCCACCCCCCCCCCCAAAATCACATTTGTCATTTACTCACCCTCATGTGTTCCATCCAAACCTATATGAAATATTCTGTTAAATCACAAACAAGAAATATTTTGAAAGAATGTTAAAACCAAAAGTGCTGGGTAGCATACTTCCATAGTATTTTTTCCATTCCTTTAAACCCACTCATGAACACCTTAGCAACTGCTTAGAAATGACCTGGCAACTACTTGCATTGTGACTGTGAGTCTTTCATGGACAAGCACTATTCAGTTTACGTCAGAACATTTAAAAATGTATTATTGTATGATTTATAGAAGTATTTAATATTATACTACATTATTGCTGTTGTAGCAGAGCTTACAAATATTTGAGTTCTTACAGTATTTCCTGTGTGTGTTGTGTGTTTAATCTGCGGTGATTATAGGAGTGAGGAGGTGGTGGCCGTGGCCAGTATGAACTACGACCCCATTGTGTCACGGGTTGCAGAAGTCTTTGGCTCTGGAAAGACGATTAGGAAACGTGACGTGGAGTAAGAACATTTTCTATTTTCACAGAAAACAACAGATGTAGTAAGATTTTCCATGGTTTAAACATGTCAACGCAAAAGTGACAGTTCAGACTTGTTTTCAACATTGATTATAATAAGAAATATAATAAGTAAATCAGCATATTAGAACAATTTCTGAAGGATCATGTGACACTGAAGACTGGAGTAATGATACTGAAAATTCAGCTTTGCATCACAGGAATAAATTACATATTCAAATATATTCAAATAGAAAAGAGTGATTCAAATGTCAAATAGTTCACCAATTGCTGTTAACGTATTTATGATCAATTAAATGCCCCTTGGTGAGCATAAGAGACTTCTTTCAGTTTACGACACAGAGTATGAGAAAATCCCCATTACAATGAGTTTATTTTTGCCTCATTCAAAAGCGTTTACTCTTAATTCAAGAATGTTTGTGCAACCTGGCAAGTGTGGAAAAGATCCACATTATTTGACACTTGATGGTCTAAATAAGCACATGCACCAGTGTTATTTTAGTATGTTAACATACCTGGGCCACACACATTACAACCCGGCGCAATGCGGCCGCAATGTTTTGCCTAGTTCAGCACGACGCAGTCTTATTTTAACGCGGCGTGAGTGTTAAAGGGGTCGATGATGGTTCAAGTTTTCCTTTCTCTTTGAGTGTTACAAGCTCTTGGTGCAAAAAAAAGATCTGTAAAGTTGCAAAGAATAAAGTATCAAATCCAAAGAGATATTCTTTATAAAAGTAAGAGTCAACCACGCCTACCTAAAAACGGCTCGTTCTAACACCCCCCCACAAATCTACCTCACTATGTGGAAATATTAGCATAATGAGCCCCCCAAAGTGCACGCAAAGAAAAAAGGAGTGGTTCAGGAAACGCTAGTAGGTGTAAGCCATGCAGTGTGTCATGCGCTGGTGTTTCAGTGTGAAAGCAAAAGCAGTTTATTTGGTCTTCCGGAAGTAGATGCGTTTAGGAATCATTGGTTAAGATTTATTGACAACAGAACAGCACAACCCAAATGTTCGAATTTGTGAAACGTATTTTATGGACGACAGTTTCGTGAACCTAGAAGAGTACAAGGCTGGCTGTGCACACACAAAAAAAAAGGGTCACTTCCGACGTTGATGACATCTGGCGCTTAGAATAAGCGAAAGTAAGTATGTTGTTATCAGTTTAAGATTGCTATTGGACTGTTCAAATGCGGAGTTTGCCGCAGCGCAAGCGTAACAAGTCGCGATGTGTGTGTGGATGGTGAGTGGACCGGGGTTAATCACAGGAGAGGAACGGCCCTGAAATCATAGCACTTCAGCTCGTCTTTAACGCGGCTTGTTGTACTGTCATCACTGTGTCTGTCACGGACTCTCTGCTTGCCCTTTCGGAGTTTAGTTGTTTGTTGTTTAGGAAAAAACTAAGGACATTATCAAGGTCGCTTGATATGGTACGGGCGTTACATTTCCGACACGTGTTTGTGGTGTTCGGCCAATCACAATGCACTGGGTCAGCTGGCCAATCAGAGCAGACTGCGCTTGTCAAAGTATTTGAGAGAGGCGGGGCATAGAGGAACTACAATAATGTACAGTATTTGAAAAAAATGTTTTTTGAACATTAAAGCATGTAAACATATTCCGTTACACCAAATACACAAAATAATAAAACAACATCATATGACCCCTTTAAATAGCAAAATGCATTTGCGACCCATTTGGAGCCCATTTGTGCGCTGGTCTAAAAAAAAAAGAGGTGTGTTCAGGCGCATTGTTGGTGTGTTGCTATTTTGAGGCAATTGAAATAGACTACGCCATTGACCAACTTAAACCTGGTCTAAAGTCAATGGCGCATTTTTTTCTTTGTTATTTAAAGAGCGCGTTAATAACATGCGCCTATAGGCCGGTGCACAACGTGCGTACACTTTGCTTATTACACACACACAGGGACGCGCAGCAGCACACAAACATTTTTAAAATGAAAAATTACATTCCACCATGTAAATAGCAAACCCGCCATGGCACGAGCGAAACTTGCTTTTAAAGGGAATGGGAGATGACACTCTGATTGGTTTATTGCACATTACACCCAAAAAACACAGTTTTCCCGTCGTTAAATTAGCAAAAGTGGATTCGGACACACCCTAAGTGCACCTGCGCCGTGCACTTTAGACCATGCGAGATAGTTAAAATTAGGGCCCATTAAGACGTTTTATTTTGAATAGTTTAATTTTATATTTGTCATTGTATTGAATTATTTTTTACATTTTAATTAAATTTTTTTTGTATTTTTTTTGTATTTTTTTCTTTTAAAATTTTTTTCTTGTTATGATTTTAAAGGGGTCATATGATGCCTGCCCCTAAAAAGAACATCTGTGGATTTGGTGTAATGAAATGTGGTTTAAGGTTCAAAAAACACTTTATTTTCCACATACTGTACATTATGATTTCTCCTCTATGCCCCGCCTTTCTGAAACGAGTTCATTTTTACCAAAGCTCATAGGTCTGAAACAGCAGAGGGTGATGATTGGCCCAGTATCCAGTGCATGGATGGGCGAATCTCAAGCGGTGACGGAAAGGTTACGTCCCTACTCACGATGTGATGCCCGCCACAAAGGCAACACAATCGTACAAGACAACGGATTGGATCCGTTTCCACGGTGAAAGCCGATCCGGCGATCGACAGCGCAAAGTATTTCCTCAGCGACCAGCACAGATCAGCTCTACAGCGAGAATAAAAGTTTCGCCTTCTTTCTTTGCGTGAAACACGCGTGTTTATGCACAAATTCCCAGATAGTGGACATCGAATGTGGGGGCTGTGTGTCCGGAGCCGTTCGTTTAGGTAGGTGTAGCTGACTCTTAACTTTTATAAAGAATATCTCATTGGATTTGAGACTTTAGTCTTAGCAATTTTATAGATCTTCTTTATGCACCAAAAGCTTGTAATACTCCAAAGAGAAAGAAAAAAATTCGAAATCGCATTATATGACCCCTTTAAGTTTATTTTTATGCCCGTTGTGCTTTTAGTTCGGTGTATGTTTTTTGAACTTGAATTTTTAAATTTCACTTTATAATTTCCATTTACCTAATATTTTATTTTTTTAGCTTTATTTCATTTAACAAAAAATATTTTTAACAGTTTTAGTTAATGATTATAACTCTGACACATACTACTTGCATTTGAACCTTCTTAACTAAAAAGGACATTGACCGATTTTCGATATTCTGCATTGTATTATTTTCCTGCAGGACAGGAGACATGTCATGGCTGATCGACAAAGGCTCGCAGTGAGGATGTGATCAGCTCAGCACAGCAAGCTCCTTGAGTTTTCCTTGCCAAACTTGGATGATCTCCTGTAACAGACGTAGTCTTAGTGCTGCAGCTGCAGTTGGTTAAGTGGGACACTAGATGGGAGACGTACGCCGTCCTAACCCGAGCACCTGGGCCGTGCCGAGAACATCGTCCCCGTGAGGTGGCACCTCTCCGGGCCTGGATCCATTCACAGCACTAACAAATGAGCCATACCTGGTTTTTAACCCTCCGTTCTAGATGGGACAGTTCTCTCTCTCTCTCTCTCGCGGGTTGGTCGAATCTTTTGCATGAAGCATCTGCCTGTACACAATGTTCACAGGAGAGCGGTTAAGGGGAATTGTCATATTTTATTTTGTACATGTGACTTTGTATATAGCTGTTAACTGAAGATACATTCAAACAATAAGACTGCACTTTTTCTACTGAATAGCCAGGCTATGGGAATGAGAACAGAGCTGATGTCTGGCTCACATCAAAATATGCAGCTTCGCTTGTGGCAGTTTGTAGATGTAGAGAGCAGATGCATGATAATTCATATGCATAGGACATTAGTTTTCATTAAGACTCTCCCAAAGGATCTGTGGGATCATTATTCAGGGAAGGTAACAAGGTCCATATGTCAATGTCTATGAATATAAATCAAATATAATGTATGATATAGTGTTATCATATATCACAATGTGTGCTATAGTATTATCATACATATATCAAAATTCACATAGATGGGTGAATCTCACAAGGCCAAAATAAATACATAGATATACTTTGATTAAATGAAAATTAATTATTTTCATAACATTTAACCCAAATTCTCATTATTGTAATGCAAAATAACAGTGCAAAAATAAAATTGTGAAAAAAAAACATTTTATTTAGATCTTATTTCAAGTATGTATAAATTATAGCAGTATTTGTTGTACTGTATTTAATATTTCCCGATTTAAATAAAAAATGCTGTTTTACATATATTGCAGTAATGAGAATTTGTGTATATATATATATATAGTTGATATTTATTTGATTATACTGACAGCCAACTTGTTGCTTGAAAATTCAGCTTAAAATATTTAATATCTTTGAAGTTATATAGATATATATATATAATAAAACATTTTTTCTTTTTTCACATTGTGAGTCATTTATTTTCAACGAGAATTAAGCACATTCCTCCTTCTTCAATGTTTCACTATTACTGTAAACAGTATATTTTTAGACGTTATTTTCTTTATGCAATATATATATATATATTTTTTCTTTTATGATTTTGAGGTAAACTATGACCTGGATATGTTATTGACAGGCTTCATGAATCGCCGAATCTTTTATTGAATTCTTCCAGCCATGAAGTATTTCAAGTTCAAATTTACAGTATAATCTCCATGGCAATAAAGTGATACTGTCATTTTGAATGTTCTCACCCCAAACTGAAGCATGACCCCATGCACCAGGACTGGCCTGAAACAATGACAATATACCTCTTGCTCATGGGAACTGTGGTTGCCCTGCTAGTAAATTGCACAAGACGACAAATATTTAAAAGCTATAACTTTGTCTATAGAAATGCTCGTATTATAAGAGGCTTGTATTTTCTGACTAATCGTAAAATGATTTATTGATGACGGACTGATTGATTGTTTTTTAGATTGTACGCAATAATAACGAATGCTTCTTGTAGCTCTGACCTCCTATAGCTTTTCTTTGGTACTAACTCAGGGATTGGAGGTTTCAGTCATATGGGACAGGTTCTGGTGGAATAATAAAAAAAGATGAATAAATTTGTTGCTATAACGCTTTATTGGGCTGCTTGTTCTTTCAAATATACTCACCAAAAACATAGCAAGATAAAAATCAGCATAGCTATAAAATTATTTTTTTTTTAAATAACATCCATTTGGAAAATCAGTATAACAATATGCTATGAAATCTGAATTATTGCAGTCATAATAAAAGGCATTTCTGCAACACTGAGGTAAATGCATGTTCATTTAAAAGTCATGGAAGTGCTACAGTTTCTTACATTTAAAAAGCTGAAAAATAAATGAGCTAATAAAATAAAATAAAAACATTTATAATGAAATTAAATCAGCGCATGATTCCACCCTGTATACATGGATGGGTAAAAAACTGACTCTCACTTAGTTTACATCTTCAAACCCAGCTATTTCTCAAAAAAAAAGTCCTTAGTATTCATAAAACAATGCCCCAAGAGAATAATTCTAAAATGTTATCATTTTTAGGCAGCATCACTTCAGAACACTACAAAACAATCATTTTAAAACCACATTTAAATGGCATATACATAGACAAACATGCAACGGTACATTCACATACATATGAATGACAGAAAGACCTCAAGTTAGTAGAGTGCTTTTTCTGTGGCTGCTGGGAGAAATTCTTCATTGTTACATTATAAAAAGTAGAAATGTGTCTTAATAATATAAACACTGTGTAAAGAGTATATGAGGTTGAATTTGGTACCTTTGGTTTCTCCCACAGTGCTCCTGGAGATCAAAAGAAGGCCACAGAAACCAGGCTAATGTCTCAGAATTATGTCATTACATGGTGATAATGTAGCTTTATTGGATAAATAAGCTACATTATATACACACTCATATAGAAAAACTAGCTGGTGTAAGATAATATTGAGGTCATGTTTGTATATCACATTTTGTTCAACACTATTCACACAACAAAAAGGCACTGATTTGTTATTCTTCTCACTCATGTAAATATGAAACTACATCATTGTTTTACACATGCATCCCCCGAGTTAAATCAACTCTGCTCAGAGTACATATTGTCCCAATCTACAGGGTGCTAAAGTAACACTGAAGCAGAGTTACCACTGTTGAGGATTGTGTGGTAGGTTTTCATGTCTAAAAGCCTGAGCAGTAGTTGTTCATGTTCAACATTGTTAACAGTGGGTTTTCTTTACTAGTGCTCAATCATTACTTACTTAATCGCTTAATTGTCCCATTAACTTTAACTCGGCTTCAGTGTTACTTTAACACTCTGTAGATTGGGACAATATGTACTCTGAGCAGAGTTGATTTAACTAGGGGGATTTTGCTGTGGGATGTGCTTCATATGAATTATTCCGACGACTCTGATGTGACCGATGGCTGTCATGCAGGCTTCCTTCAGAAATCATACTCTGCAGCACACTGGCGAAGATACTCCTCATACAGCTTCCGCTAAGATAAAGATGACAAATATTACAAGATTAGAAGACGGAATCCTTTGAAAGGCTTATATTTCAAACGCAGGTTCAGTTTTCAGTTCTCTCACATCTCTGCTGAAAAACCAACATGGAGGTTAAGGTGGTTAGCTGGTCTCACAGTCAAGCCAAGCTGGTTAAACTGCTCTGGTTTAATGGTTTTTAGTTTTACTCTAAATTAACACAGGAACAAACTATATTAAATTGTATAACAGTTATAAAAAGTCATATTAATAATCATTTTTTACAACATTTTAACATTTGTAAATTGAAAATAAGCAGTGGATGGGATTAAACTAACAATTTCACAGAAATGAATAAAGAATTTATTAAGTAATGAATCACTTTCACACAATTTTTGCTACTTCAGTTTAAATTCTAAACACTAGCGAAACAAACTCCTGTTCAAATTTTTGGTGTTGGTAAGATTTTATCATGTATTTGAAAGAAGTCTCTTATGCTCATCAAGGCTGCATTCAATCAAATATGCAGTTAAAACAGTCATTCTGTCAGGACCACTATCGTCAAAATGATAGATACTTAGCATAAAGTTTGGTTTGGCGGTATGGTTCTGTTCTGGGCAAAAACCTCCCTGCCCATCCATGCAGCCTGTCATGAATGAGCAGGGAGAGTAGCAATAATAACCCCCCTAGGGTTAACAGAACAGAACAAATATCATTAACATACTTGATATTTAAGTGTAACACTTTATCCAAGATAAAGGAACCTGATTAGCAAGGAATATCAGAAAGCAAAGTCCTCACTGTGGCGAAAGGAGGAGCTGGGGATGGAGGAGTGTAATTAGCTACTGGGCAACACGAAAGCTGCTGATAATACTGAAGGAACTTATATATGGAATGCTGTGATAGGTGTTGTATCTCTATAGGTAGATGTGATCGCTGAGACGCATGCAAGCTTGACTCACTGACCTATCCATAACTACTCTAGAGCTTAAGATTTTTGTGAAATATTGTTACAATTTAAAAATAACTGTTTTCTATTTTAAAATGTAATTTATTCCTGTCATGCATAGCTGAATCTTCAGTGTCACATGATCCTTCAGAAATCAATCTCATATGCTGATTTGCTGCTCAAGAAACATTTGATATTATTATTAATGTTGAAAACAGTTTCTGCTGCTTAAAGTGTTTTTTTTTTTTTTAAACCATTATACATTTTTTTCAAGATCCTATGAGTAAGTTACAAAAAACACAGCAATTATTTGAAATATAATACTTTTGTTACATTATAAATGTCTACACTGATCAATTTAATGCATACTTGCTGAATATAAATAAATAAATGCATGTAAAAACTTGAAGACCCCAAACTTTGGGGGGTCTTCAAGGATTGTGAGACTAATGTACATCTTTAGGAAAATGAATGGCTAAAGAAACAGTGTAATTATGATATTCACAATGATGCCTAAAGTATGTCGTACCTTCTTGGATTTGACGATATCTTGTATGTAGTCACTGTACTCTGCCAGTTGTTTCTTCTCTCTTTTAGTCAGCGTCTTACTGCCCTGACTGAAGGAGATCAGAGCATTGAGAGGGCTGCTGTTAAACTGATGAAGTGACCATTAAAAAACAGAAATCAGCTCAAGAATTGAATTACAGTAAGTGGCACAGTATACTGAACGTTTAAACACTAGCATTCATTGACTGCATTAGATTCAAATCTTGATATATTTTTCAGATACTGTATATCTTGACATATATTAATGCTACTTCAGATTAAGGTTTTTAAGCGTCTTCCCTTAATAAACTCCTAATTTGCTGCTTATTGATAGTAAGCAGTAGTAGTAGTAGTAGTAATCTAAGTAGCATCTAAAGCTAACTTCATGGCAAAAATGGACTTGGAATAATACAAGAGTTAACAAAAATAAACACAAAATAAAAACAATGCAGTTAAAACTATACAAGATTTTTTAAATTAACATTTGATAGAAAAATCGGAAATCTTTTCTAGTAAAATCCCTGATTGAGTGTAGGTTATAAAAAGCTTTCTGCTTGCTGTTGATAGCAAGTAAAGTAGTTGTTTATAGTAGTTATGTTTAGGTATTGCGGAAGGTTAAGGGATCAAGAATAAGCTCATGCAGAATCTAAAGTGCTACCATATTAATATGAAGGAGATGCAGTGTGATGCAGGCAGGTCATTATTTTGCCATTCTGTTTGGTGACACTAACTTGACCTTTCAAAATAGTATGTAAAATAGTAAGCATAATGCAAATGATCATATTTGTCACTAGACCTCATTACATGCATATTGAATTCTGTGAGTATTGTCTTGTGAACAAATTTGGTAATGTTGCAGTTTTTGAACCAACAGTATGTACAAATGTATGTTTGCATTGTGAAAGTGGAGAAAATGATGTAAAAAAGCTTAATATGTTGCACTGGAAAAAGTTAAGTTAAGTGCATTGCATTGTGGGATATCTTATATCATGCTATATACTCTATTATATATTGATTTTTTATTAATTATTTTATTTTATTGTAGTATCTGGCTATTCCACTGTGTACATTACACACTGCATTGTACACTGTTGAATAAATAGCTCTTCCAAAGCCAAAAGATAAAGTGTCAAATAAATAAAAAAAGTAAACAATGTCAGAGTTATAGTGCCCCCTTGTGACAATAAAACAAAACATTTAGAGACAATTTTCCTCACCGTGCAAAATACTTGGCCAAGAAGAACATAAAGTAGCACAGAGCACCAAAGATGATCACAAACATTATCTGCCAATCTTCAGGAATCCAGTCCCACAGATACACAACTATTCCCTAATAAACACACACAGGTACACAGACAAAATAAAACACAGATTCACCTGTGATTGGATCTTAATCTCCAGAAAACATGAAAATAAGAACATACTGTGGAAAAGTAGAGCGTTTTAGCCAATCCCTCTCCAACAAGAGAGTCCAGTTCCTCTGGAGCGAAGGTGCTGATGATGAAGCTGAGGATGAAGAGCGATGGAAGGAAGATTCCCCCAACTCCACACAGGAAAGAATTAAAACGATTGCTTTTATTACTGCTCACATTCATCCTGAGGGAAGACAAATACATGCAAAGCTGATAAACATTACATATATGAGCTCTAGAGTCATGATGCAGAGCAGATGGTGTGATATAGTGAGGATGGATGGATGTGTACCGGTCCTGTTCCAGTGTATGGTTGATGGTAGAGATGATCAGGTTACAGTCTTTCTCCAGCTGGTCAAGTGTTTTTTGCACTGCCTGGTTTATGCTCTTCTCAATGGTCTCACAAACCTCATCAATCTGGTTGATGCATCTGCTGGGCTGCACACACAAACACACAAAAACAAAACTTAAATAATTTTATATTCACTTCATCAACTATCTATAGTAGTAGTATCATGGAATGAAGAATTATTTTATGGTCATTACCAACAAAGCCGCATATGCATATTGGCATTGCCATTGAAAAAAATAAAATAAAGGGTTAGTTCACCCAAAAATGAAAATTCTGTCATTAATTACTCACCATCGTGTTGTTCGAAACCAGTAAGACCTTCGTTCATCTTCGGAACACAATTTAAGATATTTTTGATGAAATCTGAGGGCTCTCTAACCTTCATAGACAGCAAAGTAACTACCATGTTCACGGTCCAGCAAAGTACCAAGATGATGACAAAATTAGTTCAGGTGTGACATCAGGGGGTGTACAACATGTAAAGTACGAAGCTACGAGAATCCTTTTTTGCGCAAAGAAAACAAAAATAACGACTTTATTCTACATTTTCATCTCTACTGCGTCACTTGTGGACGCGCGTTCACGTCAGTATCATGACGCGAGCGTGTGGCGGCGCTGACCCAGATCTGGCGTAATGACGTCAACACGCCGGATCTGGGTCAGAGCCGGCGCCGCCACAGTTATTTTTTATTAAAGTCATTATTTTAGTTTTCTTTGCAAACAAAAAGTTTTCTTGTAGCTTCATAAAAATTACAGTTGAACCGCTGATGTCACATGGACTACTGTGTCGATGCATCTTGACTGTTTATGGACCTGAATTGCTTTTGAGAGTAATCTTGTGCATGTCGATTTTTTGAACGTGGAGTTACCTGCTTCTGTCTACTTGTTGGTCTATGGGTAGGGTCATTGAGAACCATCAGTAGATTCATCAAAAATATCGTAAATGTGTTCCAGAAGATGAACGAAGGTTCTTACGATTTTGGTAAAACAAAAAACCTCCAACTACCAGGGGGAGAAAAAACAATTTAAATAAAAGAAAATTAGATAAAATAAAAATAAAAAAACCAAGAATAAATTAATGATTTTTTCCCAGGTGGAACTAACTCTTTTAAGTGAAGTGAACAACTGCATTTAGCAGATGAAAAATGTTGATTTGGTGCTCAAGAATTTTTTTTTTTTTTACTACTATTAATGTTGAAAACAGTTCTGCTGCTTAATATTTTTGTGGAAACCAACATTTTCTGATGCATAGAAAGTTCAACCGCATTTATTTGAATATATTTGTAACATTATAAACATCTGTATATTTTGATTAATTAATAAAAGTATTTAAAAAAAAGCTTAAGCTAAAAATTCTTATTTTTTTAAACGGTAGTGCATTATAAAGCAGCCTGAAATCAAGTTTATCTTTTATGTCGTATTAGCATCAGTCCATTTCTCCTTTAAGTTGGGCTTTTAAGAGAAGTGTCTCTGCTGACAGACAGAACTAATTAATGTAAATGCTGCAGAGAGACATAAATCCATTTCCTCTGACACAGCAGTGCAGCATGGGCAGGCTTCCATTACTCATGTCACTTCTAGGAGGAAAACCATGGACATTTAACCAGCACAGCAATCTGCTACCATCATCTCTTACTTTTTGAGGGTTGGGGATGTATATCGTGGGCATTTCGAAGCCACATTTGTTGAGTCCAGGTCTCCGGCACAGCTCTTGGACAATCTGCATCATCACTCGCTGTGGGAATAAAATCAACACCAACACCGACTGAGACATTTGACCTTAAGATGGGTTAATGCTAAATAGGTTTAAAGTGACAGAGAAACCCCAGAGGATTGGATTTGTAATAGCACCTGTTTGGCTTCCTGTCAGAGAACAAACTATTATGGCAAGAAGAGCAGGAGTACAGATTGAAGCGAGACTGGAATTACCATATTACATTTGTAAGTACAGACAATTCCAGACAGAAATATATCAGTGTACTGAGGTAAGATGTTTTCGTAAGTTTATATTGACTTTAAGGGCAGTGGAGGTGCACGCACACACACACACACACACACACACACACACACACACACACACACTGTCTGTCCGTTTCTCGTCCAACCTCGTCAGCTTTGCTTAGGTAAAAGCGCAGTTTGTCTCCACACTTCTCACTCAACTTCTCAACAATGTTCAATGTACGCTTGCACAATGCCTGTCCCATCGGGTCAAAAAACACAAAGATGAGGTCCGCCTGCTCACCTGAAAATACACAGATAGGTCAAATGTGAAGAAAAGTGTTACTCTAACCTTTGTGCGGTTTAATTTAGGACAAAAAAATAAAACTTTATAACTGGTACTTGTCCATTTTGTTTAGAAAGATAATTTTAATTGGATTGAAAAACACAATTGTTGTTCCTGTGTTGACATTGAAACAGGAAGTTGGGTTGGACATACTGAAGAGCTTGTCTTTTTCTAAAATAGAAAATATCCTTTAATTTAGCTAGATTTGCTACTTGTTACATTAAATTCTCCTGATCATTTTAAATGGTCTTAACAACTTTCTAGAACATTTTATTTTAAATTATTAAATGTGTATATCCAGCATTACTTTTGTCAGTGTTGATATAGTATATTATATACTATTATAGCATTTATTAAAGGGGTCATATGATGCGATTTCAAGTTTTCCTTTCTCTTTGGAGTGTTACAAGCTGATTGTGCATAGATAAGATCCCTGAAGTTGAAAAGACTAAAGTCTCAAAACCATAGAGATATTCTTTATCAAAGTTAAGACTATGCCAAGACCCAACTAAAACGGATCGTTTAAACACGCCCCACATTCTACCACACTATGTGGAAATATTTGCATAATGCCGCCCAAATGTGCACGCAAAGAAAGAAGGCGTGGTTTCAGTAAGCGCAGTTAGTGTTGAAGCAGCATGTCAGGAGACGCTGTGTGTTTCTAGGCGAAAGCAAAAGCACTTTATTTGGCCTTCCAAAAGTAGATGCATTTAGGAATCTTTAAGATGACTTACAACAGAACAGCAATGCACTTTATGGACGACCGTTTCGTGAACCTAGGAGAGGAGGTCATTCGACTTTGCTATGACAATCTGGCGCTACAGTCAGCTACTGTTTTGTTATTAGTTTAAATATTTGCTATTGACTGTTCAAATGCAGAGGTTTGCGCATCGTGTGTGTGTGTGTGTGTGACAGAGATAGAGTGTGTGTGTGAGAGAGAGAGAGCGAGAGAGAGAGAGAGAGAGAGACAGGGTCAATCACAGTTGGTACGTCAGCCGTCGTACAACGTGGTTTGGTAATGCAAACACATACCGGCGATCACTGTGTCTGTCATTGCCGACTCGTTCCCCTTTCGGCTGAACTGATGGTAAACCTAAGACCTTATTTCTGTCTTTACATTTATTTGAAAGATGAAGCTCGCGATTATGATAAGGGACGTTACATTTCCGACGAGTGCGTGCGGTGGCGTTAGCCAATCACAATGCACTGGGTCAGGTGGCCAATCAGAGCAGACTGAGCTTGTCGGAAGAAGGGACTTTGTTGAAAACGAAGCGTTTAAGAGAGGCGGGGCATAGAGGACCTAAAATGTTATAGTATTTGAAAAATAATTTGTTTTTTGAACATTAAAGCATGTTATTCTGTTACACCAAATACACAAATAATGATCTTTAAAATAGCATCATATGACCCTTTAATATTTTGAATAGCTTTTAATTATATTTCAGTGTTTATTTAATTTTAGTGTGAGTAATTTTATTATGTGCTGTGTCATCTTTATTTTTAATATATATATTGTATATGTTAGCTTACTGTAATGCGTATTAAAGTTTAATATTTAAGTACTAAACATTTCATTTCTGCTAGTTCATCTAACATTTTTATTTTATATATTTATATCAGATTTATTTCATTAATGAAAACAAATTCATTTTGTAATCATTTTAGTTAAGAATATCTACACTGGTACACACAGTTAACATGCAGTACATTAACTAAAAGACAAAAAACTTTCAGAAAAATTTGCCTTAGAGAAAATGATTTGTTAAAAGAGTGAAACAACCCAGAATTTTTTTTTTTTTAAATCAGTTTCAGATGATAGATCCATTTGAGGTTTTGTGGTGTATTCAAGTCAAGATTAACATATTTAACATATTTACAAGTTAAATGCACATGAACACCAACACAAAGATGTAATTAAGAGTAGGAAACTTTGAACTTTCTTTAAGCCACGAGTTTCTGAGTTGGCGGTGTGTGTCAGTGAGAAAACGTCATACGCAATGGATGCAGCATCTGTATTGTAGGTGAATTAATGAAAATTATTATAATTTGTCATATACAATAAAACTAAGTTGCACTAAAAAAAAGCCAATTGTACAATTACTATAGAATATATAACGATTCAATTTACAGCACCTCCATAAAGTGAATAAAAACAAAGCAAAAACACAGATTTACATTCTTTGCTTATCATTTTGTAGAAGTAGAGTTTAAAAATTGTGATGCATTTTTTTGTAGAAAAGGTGCGTAGCCATCTTGCTCCAACCAAAGTGACTTGAACACACCTGATGTAGTAATTACAGCTCGCCGACTCTTAAATATGAACTTGAAAGCACCATTAGAGTCTCTTTACAAATAAGCTGATGACCTGAATCAGGTGTTTGATTAGGAAAACATGCAAAATGTGGGGTGGGGCTCCAGGAACAGCTACAGAAGCTAAAACAGTACAAAATGAAGAGACGCAGCCTTACCAAAAGAGGTGATGGCACTGTTGACATCGAAAGGGTACACCATATCTCCGTCCACCAAACCTGGAGTGTCCACAAACGTCACCAGGCTGAACTTCTTCTGTTTGGAGGTGGAAATCTCAGCGCTCAGGTAATCCGTGACACCTACAATATACAACTCTAGGCATTTATAAAACTACTCTGGTATTAGAAACACAACCCTAAGTGCAGATTCATCATTATAACAACAATCTGATGTTTCAAAAGTATAATTCTAGGGGGAAAAACCCATCTGATTAATAAAACATGTTCATGAATTCTGATTGACTCGTACAGTTTTCTAGACCATGCCCCCTCTGGTGGTCTGTTGTTATTGTTACCCACAACAGCTCTTCAACTGGCAGCTTTAAGGTGGAGCCACATAAAGCTAGCCAGTGAAGAACGACTGTGAAGCAACGCCAGCCAGCCAATATTCACACGCTAAGAGTTTTGAAAGCATGTAAATAAAATAAACCTACATTTTTACATTTTCTAAAGATAGCGATTGGTGCTTCTGTCATTGCCACAATGCCTGCTTTATGGTTGCTTACATGTTCACAATGATTTTAGCACACTGATGTGCAATTGCTCATTTTTTTGGGGGTGGTTTCTTAGTCAAATATTGTTTTTATCATCCACCAGTTAGATTGTTTAGAAAAGTAACATCACACCTTGAATCTGCATAGTAACTATATGTCAGGTCTCATCAAATGTTTGTGCTACCTTCACAACACATCTGCGGTTCACACTGAAGCTCTTTCAGATAGTGGCTGCAGTTGTGCAAGATCTCGCACAAACCCGTCTTGTTCTGTCTCATCAACATTCAACAAAGGTGCACCAACACACCCTCAAATCTGTCTGTCCATCTCTCTCTGTCTCTTAACTGCTCTCTCTTTCTCATTTCAGAAAATCCTCAGATTTGGAACATTATTGTTCAGAGGTTTCATCGAGAAAGATTTGATATTTCTCCTAAAATTACTTTGGCGCTATAAAATAAACGTGGATGATCAAATGTATTATTGTGTTTCTATGAAACAAGTACATAAGTCCACCATCAATACCTCAACCAATCAAGAGTTTGAATAAATATCTAAATAAATATATTGTAAATTTTATGTAATTATGTAAATATTTTTGAAAGTGTCTAAGGCTGCATTTGCTTGATTAAAAATACAGTAATATTGTAAAATATTATTACAATTTAAAATAACTGTTGTCTATTTGAATATATTTTAAAGGTGAACTTAAATTTTCAGTAGCTACATGATCCAGAAATATATAATATATATATTTATTTTTTAAATAAGTTTTTTTTATTATGATTAATCGAGTGAAACAGATGTTTTTCAATAATTTTTTGTGGAAACTGATAAATTTTTTTCTTCAGATGAATTGAATTGAAGGTTCAAAAGAACAGCATTTCTGTAACATTACATGTCTTTTCTATATTCTTCTACGGTCCGAGAGAGCTCCACGCTCTTCAACTTTTAAAGGGAAAAAAACACTGCAATGAAAAAACACCAGCAATTAAGAAACCGTCTTCACATGTTGACACTACACTCCGCTGCAAATCCTCACAACACATGCAAAGGAAGAAACGCTGCAAATCCTCACAACTATGGCAAGCCAAAAGGGTCAGAATTACGCTATAGATTAATCGCGTTTACTGCCAAACGCCGTCAAATACGGCGTTTTAAACAGTAATAGCGCCGTCAAATACGCCGTCCTGATAGCAGACGACGTAAAAAACGCGCGTAAACCGTAAAAAACGCCGTATTTAACGGCGTTTTAGTGTTTGTAAAAAGCGCCGCTTTTAACGCCGTTCGGAGTGGCTCCTGCACCTCCAGACGCCCGCGCGACACCGAAAACCCAGCTGGTGTCTCAACGACGTTTTCGGGCGTACAAAAGCGCGCGTTATTTACGGCGTTTTCCTTGTAGTATAATGAGCCACGCCCCCTGCTTTCCACAGCCAGTAATATTGAACTGCTCTCACCCAATCAATGATGAACAGAACCAGACCAGACTACTTTACCCTCAGTGACGTAGCATGTTCTTAGTCTGACGAAGGGCACTGTGTTATGGATACGCGAAATATTTATGTAGAAACCACACAACTTACCCTCGCGTTTGTATATTTTCATCTCTACTAACATTGAACATAGGCCGATTCCACGTCTTTATCATAGCCTACTTATATGTAATTATTAATATTACATGGACAGCATTTTAGCATACCAACCCCATTGTGTTTATATAATTTATTACCTTTTATGTACATAAATAACAGGACATTATATTAGCTTTGAGTAATTTAATTTCCAAAACAAGGAATCGTTCATAGTAATAGGGTAACGTAGGTCAGAGAATGTGTAAAAGCTGTGCAGCTATACAGAAGTTGGAGGCAATGATCCTAGTCTTTTTGTTAGTGTTTGACCCACCACGATCACTGGTTCAAGTCCTGCGGTGACACATTACTGCCACACCACACGCATTTCCCCCCGCTCAGTTATGTCGTAATAATGAGATGTCATGTCGTTATTAAAACGACATATTTTCTTGTAATAACGAGATGTTACGTCGTTAAAACGATGTGTTTTTCCCATTATAGAATGGTTACAGAGCGCTTGTTTTTTACTGTGCCCTCATGATAAGGCCACATGCCTCTATTTTGGACAGGTAGTTTTTTTTGTTGTTGTTGTAATTGTCTCCCTGAAAACAAATAATACACATTAGCAGACATCTATTATATAATGGTGCTAAACAGTGTGTAATTTGTAGGCCTCTCTGTAATAAGTAAGTTAAGGTAAAATGTTAGTAAGTTAAAAGCACACAAAGAACTGTTATTAAACACTTTAACTCAGAAAATTGATCAAAGTTTGTAATTAGAGGGATAGAGGGAAAAGTTGAAAGTTGGCTTAAGGGTAAATGGGCTTAATGGGTACACATACCCTAAGTAAGTGACATTTGACATATTACACACTGATCAGCCAATAATCATTGATTAAAAATCAGTACATTTCAATTTGTACAGATATATGTATTATCTGACTCATATTCAGGGATGCTTTTTCTTTTTCTCCCCTTTGTTTTTGTGCCAGTAGCTGCTACACCCCGATTCCCCAAAGGATCCACAGCAGTGTCTTTGGCTTTGTAAGTATATTTCAGCTGACTGTCAAACACTTTCTCAATATTTGTATTTAGGTATTAAATATATGCCATGCAGCAGTTTTAATGTTTGTATGTATGTATTTATTTATTTTACAACATCATCCATTCTGTTTTTAAAATGTATTTTGTAGTTGGTTAGTGGAATTTAATAATGTAATTAAACAACATTTGTGAATAGTGTAATGTGCCTTTGTCTATTCTTTTAATCTTTTTGTGATTGCTTTTTCAATTTTTTATAATTGTTTTGTCAGATTTCTCAAGATAATTTGATAAGAGTTTACCTGTGCCATGTAAATAATAGAATGTTATATTTAGATGTGTAAATATATGGTTTATTTTAGTATATTGAAATCAGATGGGCTAGGACATACTTTCTTAAGATTAATTTTGTTGTACTGTTTCAGTCAGGGTGTTGTGAGTGGTCAAGTATTCTAAAATTAATATTATTAATTTTACTGACATTTTACATATTACATTTTATATACTCTATTTCTCAAATAGCTGTAAACTGTACCATTTCACAGGCTGTGATACTTGCCAAAGAGTGCTTTGCAAAGTAGTGACCTTGCAGGGTGCCCAAACTTTTATAGGCATTTTTCTTTTTTTGTCATTTTTAAACTGTAAAATTGTATTAGTTTAAATTTAAATCTACAACATAAAAAAAATAAATAAATAAAAAAAAAAAAAAAAAATATGGTTTGTCTTATAATTTTCGAAATTACCTGTTAACCACATATAATGTACTTTTTTTCTCTCTCTTCCATCTTTTCCTACCTGGTCTTAATGCTAAGTTTAGGATAACCAGCTTCAGTTTAATAGCAAACTTGTGCACATATACCGACTGACATTTTTTTTATAATGTTTTTTTTTGCAAATACTTGCAGTGACTGAATGGGAACTGAGGAGTTTATAAACAGATGGCATGGTGGAAGAAGAGAGCAGGCCTTACAACAAAGAAATTCTTTGTATATGCTTCAAATGTTGTTGCATTTACCATTGAGATCACTGAGATCTGACTAACTATGTGTCAATATGTGTCCCCTCTTTATCTCTCGCTTTCGTTTATTCTGTTTTAGGATAAAGTTGAGGTCCTGAGAGTTCTTGGAGTTTCGTGTTTTTACACTTTTGTTGATGTCACTTTTTCAATAATACATTTAAAAACTTCCTCTATTCTTGGTGTCATTCTTTCTGTGGCATGGGGTGAAGATCGCGCTGGCGCGCGCGCGTGTGGGTGTGTGATTTTGTGGAAACAACATGTATAAACACATTGTTTAAGTGTCTTTTAAACTTGTTTTTTTTTTGTTTTTAGTGAACTAATTAATTACATATACCGTTATAGGCTACTAATCCAACTTTATATAGCAAACAAAAAAATTTTGGTAAATTTTGTTGTTATTATTAATTAAATAAATATAGGTCTGTATTTCATATAGGATACATTTCCATTTGGAATCCATACTCCGGCCAGTAGCCTACCGGATAATTATAATCTATGCTGGTTTGCCGGAATTGGGCCGTTATCGGGCCAAATTTTTTTGGCTACCTGGGTACTTTGCAATCCTTGTATCATTCGATCATTCGTTTTTTTAAATATTGAAAGTAGAAAAATGAGAAAAAAGCTCCCTTTTTCGTTTTTTCATTTTTTTCCAAAAAACGAAAAACAAGAATTCAACTTAAATTTACGTTTTTCGTTCATGGCTGGAAAAATGAATAAACAGCTTGAATATTCCACTTCTACATGTGGGCGGGAATTAAACGCCCTTTTCTGCTGATTGGTCAGCCGAAGATCAAACCATGCCTTCATCAGTTCTTCCACAATATCACGCAGCAGAATAATAGTCCTCCACTGCTTGCAGTTGTATGGATGCTTTTTTTTACCGCATTTTATTTCAACTACTTTAGGTCTTTTTTCATCAACAAACAGACAACAACTCATACTGTGGGCAGAGTCTAGAGGCTTCTTCTTCTGTGTAGATATAAATTCTATTCTTTGCATCAGCTGGGCATGGCAGGGTATGACATGACAGCTGTCTTAGCCTACCCTGCTCACCCAGTAAGTCTTTTTGTTTAATTAAGAAATTAATTAATTTGTTTCTAAATAAATATTTTAAACACCAAGACAAAAAGGAAAGAATAGTAAATTGGCTTGGGTATTATAGGGCCTATTTTCACGCAAGAACGGTCATTCTGATGACAAAACCAAAAAGGGAAAAAAAACAACAGATATTAAATAGCCTACTGTTAGAGTTATTTAATGTAGTCTTGTGTTTTATTAAAATTTATTTTAATTGATATCTCAAAAGGATATGCACTTGTGCTCGGCGTGAGCTGCTGTGCACTCGCACTGCAACGCAAGATTTTCGTAAAATATAATAACTTGCCATTTCGTTTTGTTTCTCACCAAACCCTCAGAATACCTTCAGAATGCTTGAAATATACACCACGGGATGCATATGATTATTTTACGACAGATACGCATCCGCTTAAAAAAAAAAACCTAAAGTCACCATTCTCTGCCATTAAATTGGCAAGTGCGAGCAGGACATTTTTGTGTTATTAAGTAATTTTAGAACAACATTAAGGTGAGTAGTGACTTTAGTTCACACAGTTCCAATAAATTGCGTTGGGTTAAATAAACTCAATAAGCAGACAAATGCAACTACAGTCAAGCGCAGAAGTGCAGAGGAAATAAGCAGCAGTCATATTTAAAGCAGTTTAAATTTAATATTGAGTACTGATTGATGTTCACTTGGATTTTTTTCCCCATCGAGGGGAAATAACTTAATACTCTGTCATTTATAGTCGTATGGTAAAATGTATTTTTATTTGTGTAACATTACGTTCAAAATAACTACAAAATGTCATGCCTTTGAGAAATAAAGAGAACAACAGAATGCGCTGCTTTAGTCTCGGTGTCCTTGAGCATCTTTCTGCCGCATGCCACAAACATGAACCACAGGGAATATTTGTCTTTTAAAAGGCTTCATTTAGACTATTTTACATTAAATGCATCATATAAGTCACTTTGGAATAAATCACAGTAGGCCTAGTATCATGATAAAAAAGCGACTTTACAGTCTGGAAATACTTTAGGCTATAGCAAATTATTTTGCGGAACCCCTATCACTTTAAGAACTGCTGGTCTACACAGAAGAAAGACCTGTGGTACGAGTTGTGTCGAGCTATTCATTAGCCTGTTTGCTTGATGAGAAAAATATGAAATGTAGTTGCAATAAAATGCGTTAAGAATCCATACAACTGCAGCAGCAGAGGACTATTATTCTGCTGCATGATACTGCGGAAGAACTGATGATGGCATGGTTTGATCTTCGGCTGACCAATCAGCAGAAAGGGGCGTTTAATTCCCACCCACATGTAGAAATCAAATATTCAAGCTGTTTATTAATTTTCCCACCTAAGAACGAAAAACGAAAATTTAAGCTGAATTCTCGTTTTTCGTTTTTTGGAAAAAAACGAAAATAAGAAAAAGGAGCCGTTTTCAAATTTTTCTGTACTGATCGATATAAATCCAAAAAAAAAAACAAAAAATAAAAAACAAAAAAAAAAAAAAAAAGGATACACGGCTTCTTTTTCATAAATATTTCTTATCAGTTTCAGAAGCCACTTCGTTATGGGTAGAATTGTTGCGTTAGTCCAAATAAATAGATTATGAGCCACCAATAAAATGAAAGAGTACCAAAATTAAACATATTTGACGAATAAATAGAATGGATTCCACAAATAAGATCTAGCTTTTCACAAACATGAAATAAACTGTGCATTTGTGGATTTTGAAACATTTCTAGCCTCGAGACACACACCAATCCACAAATACGTGGACTCCACCCGCCGTCTACTCAAGCCAATCAGATAACAGCCACTCTTCGCTGACCAATCGTAGCACGTTCACAGTATTTCATAGTCTAATACTTTTTCACATAATTAAATGATCTCTAATCCAACATGCTACATTTCTTAATTAGGGTAATGAAAAACATTTGACTTCTATTCAGCCAACAGCAATTCAATTAAATTCAATTCAAGTTTATTTTGTATAAGCGCTTTTCCCACAATACCAATCGTTAACGAAGCAACTTTCAGCAAATAGATTACGGCATAGGATGCTCGGACTACAACTTCCATTGTCCTCCATTATAAATCTCCTTTAATCATCACCTTTGATTTAAACCATCCTTGCTAAATAAAAGTATTATTTTCTATAATTTATTTTCCAAAAAAAAAGAAAAAGAAAAAAAAAGAAATTATAATTTAGCTTTTGAGTGGAATAGTGTATAATGTTACAAAAACGTTTTATTTCAGATAAATCTGAGGTCGTTGTATCCTTCTACTTTATAATCAAAGATCCTGAAAAATGCACTAAACTGTTTAAATACTTGATTATATATATAGATATATATAATATATATATTATATATATATATATATAATATAGATATATATATATAATATATATATAGATATATTACTACGACACAATGAGTCCTTGATCAAAACTGTTTCCTTTAAGTAGGAGGGGGGCCGTAAGCCCGCTCCCGCGCAGTTTTAGCGCACTTTTGATTAATCAAGGCACGAGTGACGGTGAGAATCAGTTTTAATTTAAGTATTATAAATTAAGTATTGTGTTAATTATGTATTAATCATATTATATAAGTATGGTGGATGAAAACCGATTCAGAAGAAGAATCCATGAAATAAGAGACCGAATGAATGCTCAGTTTCATCGCCTTCTTAATGAAGACCCCCCAGAAGAGGAGCAGACAGCTCTACTGGAAAGGTATGCAGGCCTATTTAAGGTTGGATACGTATTTGGATATTTTGAAATATTGTAAAATCTTTTAGCCAGTTATAATAAATTCAGACTATTGCATTACACAACTTCTAAATTAATTGTATGTTGTATTACACTGACCAGCACATCCAAATTGTACAACAACTTAACTATAGCGAAGCAGCAGTGCTCTAGATTGTTGTTTACTGAGTTGATTACTGAAAAATAAGACATTAATCATAATAAACAAGATAAACAAAACAGCCCTTAGAAAATGCTATGATGACTCGTATATATATATATTTTTTTATAAAGGTTTGAGATGTTCCGTAATTCAAGTGGTGGTGGACCGATCCGTCAGCGAAGGTGCAGAGTAAGAGCACCTAGACAAATCACTTTTAAAGTTTCTATGCTAAAAAGCACCACCATTTGCCATTATAGATCACACAGGGGTGAGTTCACATATGTTAATACTTTAAAAAAATAATTTCATGTTTTTCGACATGAAAGCTGAAATAGTTTTTTTTAATACTCCCAGATTCCACTCCACCCTGCCGTGTTGTGGTGCGACGGGATTTGGATGAAGCTGAATTCAAACAGGCACTAAGAGTTCATTTCCCTGATCTGCCAGAAGATTTTGAGCTATGTAAAGTAAATAGCCAAAGACAGATAATTCCTTTGCATTTGGAAAGCTTTAGTCCCAATCAGATTCACTCAAGCAATGCACTAGGGAGATCTGCCCTTTATATTCGTCTGAAGGTGAGTAAATTATTCAGTACAATACTAAAATATTCAAAGCATGGTTGTACTGCCCATAGGCCTTTGCTTGTTAAATCTGCATCATGGGATGAAACCTGTGTGACAAACACAGCAAATTTAGCATCTTCATTGAACCACAAAAATATACTAAAAGTCCTTCACCTTTTAATCTCACCTCTGTCAACACAGAGCAAGTCTTCACATTTTGGCTCTGATTTTACCTCTGTAAAACATACACAATTTTACATAGTTCTTCATTCATATTCTCTGGCTGAGATGCCACTCCACATATTTCCACTATAGGTTGAAAGGGAGAATGAAATTGAGCTGTATGTTTATTTATCTGTCAAACCATACAAATTTCAAGGTTTTTCATCTTTTTTTAATGCCAGGCTTTGTCAAGACAAGATAAAGTTTGTCTAGTTATTATTATTATTAAATGATTATGTCTGTATGATTTTTCCAGTAAGTTTCATTTCCTTTAAAATAAAAACCATGTGCCAGGTTGACCACACCACTGCAAGCGCGCCCACAGGAAGCGGCGGCCATACAGCCCACACCACTGCAAGCGCTCCCACAGGAAGCGGCAGCCATACAGCCCACACCACTGCAAGCGCGCCCACAGGAAGCGGCAGCCATACTGCCCACACCACTGCAAGCGCTCCCACAGGAAGCGGCAGCCATACAGCCCAAACCACTGCAAGCGCGCCCACAGGAAGCGGCAGCCATACTGCCCACACCACTGCAAGCGCTCCCACAGGAAGCGGCAGCCATACAGCCCAAACCACTGCAAGCGCGCCCACAGGAAGCGGCAGCCATACTGCCCACACCACTGCAAGCGCTCCCACAGGAAGCGGCAGCCATACAGCCCAAACCACTGCAAGCGCGCCCACAGGAAGCGGCAGCCATACTGCCCACACCACTGCAAGCGCTCCCACAGGAAGCGGCAGCCATACAGCCCAAACCACTGCAAGCGCGCCCACAGGAAGCGGCAGCCATACTGCCCACACCACTGCAAGCGCTCCCACAGGAAGCGGCAGCCATACAGCCCAAACCACTGCAAGCGCGCCCACAGGAAGCGGCAGCCATACTGCCCACACCACTGCAAGCGCGCCCACAGGAAGCGGCGGCCATACAGCCCACACCACTGCAAGCGCGCCCACAGGAAGCGGCAGCCATACAGCCCACACCACTGCAAGCGCTCCCACAGGAAGCGGCAGCCATACAGCCCAAACCACTGCAAGCGCGCCCACAGGAAGCGGCAGCCATACTGCCCACACCACTGCAAGCGCTCCCACAGGAAGCGGCAGCCATACAGCCCAAACCACTGCAAGCGCGCCCACAGGAAGCGGCAGCCATACTGCCCACACCACTGCAAGCGCTCCCACAGGAAGCGGCGGCCATACAGCCCACACCACTGCAAGCGCTCCTTTCGTCATCTTCGTCTTGCCATACTCGCTGCCATACCCCATCAGGAATGTCAGCCAACATCCCACACGCACTGTGGCACCCATCCCGTCTCCACAGGAAGCGGCAGCCATACTGCCCACACCACTGCAAGCGCTCCCACAGGAAGCGGCGGCCATACAGCCCCCACCACTGCAGCCGCGCCCACAGCCCAAGCGGCTGCCATACAGCCCACACCACTGCAAGCACTCCCACAGGAAGCGGCGGCCATACAGCCCACACCACCGCAAGCGCTCCCACAGGAAGCGGCAGCCATACAGCCCAAACCACTGCAAGCGCGCCCACAGGAAGCGCCAGCCATACAGCCCACACCACTGCAATCTATTCCCCACGCGAAAAGCGTCGGCCATAACATGAAAGCCCGCAGCACCACTTCGGCACAGCGCTCCCACAGCCAGGAAGCGCGGCCATACCTCTCTCTCTCCCACCACTGCAAGCGCGGCCCACAGGAACTGGCGCCTATACAGCCGCCACACCACTGCCAGCCCGCCCACCAGGACGCGGCGGCCATACAGCCCACACCACTGCAAGCGCGCCCACAGGAAGCGGCAGCCATACAGCCCAAACCACTGCAAGCGCGCCCACAGGAAGCGGCAGCCATACTGCCCACACCACTGCAAGCGCTCCCACAGGAAGCGGCAGCCATACAGCCCAAACCACTGCAAGCGCGCCCACAGGAAGCGGCGGCCATACAGCCCACACCACTGCAAGCGCGCCCACAGGAAGCGGCAGCCATACTGCCCACACCACTGCAAGCGCTCCCACAGGAAGCGGCAGCCATACAGCCCAAACCACTGCAAGCGCGCCCACAGGAAGCGGCAGCCATACTGCCCACACCACTGCAAGCGCTCCCACAGGAAGCGGCAGCCATACAGCCCAAACCACTGCAAGCGCGCCCACAGGAAGCGGCGGCCATACAGGCCACACCAACACAATCCCAGTGTAAGTACACCCCATCCATCATGACCTTCGGGCTAGGTTCATGATTAGAAGTGTACATTTTTCAAAAGCAATTTCTTGCTGAAATTCTGAAGATTTTTTTTTTTTTCTAATTTGTTAAAATACGTTGTTTAAAATATGGCAATAATAAATATATTTTTAAATTTTGTGGCAATTAGGGAGGAGTTCTATATAGACTCATCCGGATCTGACATTGAAGAAGTACTCCTGGCTTCTCCGGTCAGGAGTAATAGTCCAATCGTATGTATTCTATCCATCCGTCCATCAATCTAATACTCACATATTCACACTTACACACCTAAAGTCAATTTAGTGACTCCAATTCACCTAATCTGCATGTCTTTGGCTGGTGGCGGAAACATACCAGGGAAAATACCAGGAGCTGACACAGGGAGAACATGGAAACTCAAAACAGAAAGCCTCCTGGCTCAATTTAACACCTAACCAACCAGCTAAATGTTTTTCATGTTTTAGCTGCTAAATTATGCTAAATGCAAACTTATAAAAAGCTCCACATATTAAGCCAGTCAAACTTAAAGCATTTGAAATTGTTTTATTACCAATTTTATAAAATATTGCATCACTCAAATGAACAATTATTTTAATGCATTTCATATGTTGGTGATAATTTGTTTATTTTGTATTTTCAGCTTGACAGAGAGCTACCAGCAATTCTGAAGGAGTTTCGTGAGGACAACCTGGACTTCTATTCCAACATAACTGTCATAGCAAGACATAAAAACATTTTAAAGAGTGCATGTGTGGCCCTGTCAAGAGGGTACTTTGAGTGGCACAAAACTCCCAATATTGAGTTTGTGGGAGAAATGGGAGAGGACTATGGAGATCCAAGGAGAGAATTTTTCAGGTACATTAGAAATTACATCTATATAATGTCTACAGAGCCCTTCAAAAGTTTGGAAATGCCCTAGGTTTCAAAGTGGATTTTTGGACAATATCAGCTTAAGTCCCTTTGATTTTTGGATTTAACTTGATCTGTAGTTGCTTTCAATCTTTAAATTTTTATCAGTATGTGTGTTACCTGGGAATTGAACCCAACTGTACCTTTGTGCTGATAATGCAATGCAATAACAATTGAGCTACAGGAACAGGTGCTCGGGTGCTTTAGAAATGTCTAGTTTTTTCTGTCTTGAATACAGTGACATTAATTTGATAGGTACACAATTTAATAAAATGTTTTAATTTAATTAAATTAGATAATTTTATTAGATAATTAAAATGTGTTGTTTCTTATCAATGCAAACTTAAAACAAAATGTTAAGTATTTATGATGATATGTTCCAAAATCCCAAGCCTGAGGTGTTTACAGATTTTTGTGACATTGTTTTCAGGCTACAGTACTTTACTTTTTTTTCTTCTTTTCCTTAGACTCCTCATGATTGAGCTCCAAAGCAACCTTGGGATATTTGAGGGCAAACCTGGACAGCTGCTCTTCAGCTACGATCAGAAGGCCCTAGATGAAAATAAATTTTATACAGCAGGAAGACTAATAGCCTGGTCCATAATTCACAATGGACCAGGCATGAAGTGCATAAACAAGGAGCTTTTCATGTTAATGTGTGGCCAGAAACCAGACCTCAGCACATTTGATCGTACTAATTTCCTGGAAAATGACCTCGTGGAAAAGCTGGCAAAGGTAACTAAAGTAATTCTACATGCCACATAATGTAGTTATTTGCTCATTTAAGGAGAACAATGTATTCAGTAACTAATAAAAAATTTTTAAGGCCACATGTTTTTCTATGATTTTAGGTTGTCAGATGCAGCACTGCAGAGGAGCTGACAGAGCTTAAAAACTCCCTGGGGGACTGGATTTGTGACTGTGGTGTACCCAACATTTTCACAGCCTCAGTGAGTGATCTGACCACAATTTATGGGCAGTTAGTAACCCACTACGTCTACCACAGGTAAAGAAATAAATATAATTTACTGTAACTTCCAGCTGTCAAATTTATCCTAAACAAATCTCCTAATAAGGTGTACTATGTTGGGTCTTCTTCATTTTAAAGTAATGTCCATAGTCAGAGTGGACATGTTGTTCCATACATATGCCATTAAATCCTTCCTATGGGACCAGATTCCCACCAAATGTATTGCAGTAATGGATAAAAAATTAACAAGCGTGGAACCAAAATGTAAAAACACAAGTAAAATTAGATCGCACGAAAATTTAAAAATGAAAGCAACGTTTTCAGAATAGCAAACAATGGTCAAGGATAAAAAAATAATAAGTGTAATTCAAAAATTTAATAGCGCATTTAAAAAAGTAAGCATGAATCAAAACTTTAAACACATTTAGAATCATATTGCACAAAACTGAAATATCAATGCAAAAAAATGTTGTATGCTTATGCTGTTTTTCCCTTCACTCTTTATAGTGAATGGATAACTACAGTGGGTTTAACATCTTTTATTTGATGTGTCTGTCCGGTCACGCTGATGCATACCTGGTGATACCGTTAAAGGTTAAATGAGTAAATTGGTGAATTAATTTTGAATTAATGTAATGTTACTAACAATTGATAGTGTTACAGAGTGTGAATGCCATGACTCAACTGGAAACCATGACACTTTCACTGTATGAGTTAATAATCAAAACAATCTGAATATGAGCATTTTCTCATCCTTATTGAAGCTTTTTTCCACCATAACAATTTAAAATAATTTTTTTAACACTTTAAATGGGGTTTAAAAGACACTCAGTGTTCAGTAATATTATCGATTTGACTGCACTGACTCTATAGTATAAGAACTAAACTTGAACTATAATTAACTGAATGATGACAACATTTTCTGCAGAGCTGCTTTATAGTTGATTCGATTTTGGTTCATAACTGATGAATTTTTTAAGTGTTTACCAGTTAATGTTTAACATATATGGTTATCTCTGGGCTCATATTAAGATAAGGGTCATCAAATTTTTAAGGTTTAGAGATTTAAAGGTATCAGGTTTATTACTGGAAGCTGCTTTGACACTATGTATTGTATAAACATCAGGTGCCTTAACAGCGATTTTGTAAGTCTTATTATTACTATTTTTTCTGTTCAGAGTGGCTAGTATGATCCAGCAGTTCACTTCTGGGCTGAACTCCTGTGGCCGGTTGTGGGAGGGGGTGCTTAATAATTGGACCGCTTTCCTCCCCTTGTTTACTACCACAAGAGGTACACTGACAAGAAATGAAGTCAGAGACCTCTTCAACATTGTCTGGAGTTCACCAGGGAGCAACAGACGAGACCTTGAGGAGGACACTGTCTTCCAGTGGGAGTGCTGGCTAATGTTGATTCAAGGCAAGTGTTTCTTTAACTGCACACTGCTTTATAATGTAATTAGATTTTGCTTCTTGCCTTTTACATTTTGTTTTACACACAAACAGAAGAAGATGTGGGCATATCCTTTGAGGATGTCCTAGTGTTTGTAACTGCAGCAGATTCTGTCCCTCCACTGGGCTTTCAGCAAAAGTGCCAAGTGGAATTTTATGACCAAGAGGAGCCAACCCGAAGAATTCTTTATGCTTCAACCTGTGCCCTGACTCTCTACCTGCCAAGAGGTGTGTCAGAAGAAGAGGAATTCAGGGAATTAATGTTCCTTGCAATAAAAGGATCTCTCGGATTTGGGAAGGTATAAGCGTCACCTTCTTCATCTTTGTTACGTTTTTAAAGTCAATAAGCAAAACAAAGACATGGTGGTAAGGACTCAATTTGTGAGTGAGGCAGGACAGGTGTCAAGTGTGGAAACTTAGGCGCACCCCATTTCAACCTAAAAACATTTTCTAACCTAAAAACATTTGGAAAAATGACTTACCACCATGTCTTTGTTTTGCTTATTGCTGCAAATATTTCATGCAAGAAACAAGTGGATGGGAGGTGTTGAAACCTTCTCCCTCACACAAAGACATAGCCGGTCACTAGAGAAAATAATTGTTGAGAGGGGTTCGTAGAAGTTATTGTTGATTGAAAATTAAGAGCAAACAGTGATAAAATAACATGCAGATAAACATTTAGAACTTTAAATCTATAAGAATTGTAAACTTTCATTTTCACATCAAGTTTAAATGGCTTTTACCCCTTTTTTTTTTTTTTTACCTTGCCAAGTTTCAATTTATTCCTTAGTGTTTTAAATAAAACATTATATTCTGGCGTTATTGTATTACAATACAAAACAAATCGATGCTTGTGTTCATTAAATAAAAACTTCACTAATGTTTTTGCGAACATCTGAATTTTTTATAACAGCTCTGGTAAAAAATTTGGGGCAAGATCTAAATGTATTTGATTGTCAAAGAATAAATCAGAAAACTATTTTGGTGTGGGAACTGGACACTTTTATTTCACCAGCATTCCAGAAGACCTTAACATTGACATTGATGCACATGACCTTAAATTAAAATGACTACTACAACATCTTAACATATTAAAATAATGACTATTAAAGTCATAGCTGCAAGCAGCACTTATTTGGGTCTATCAAATGTAAAAAGGTGACAATTTCACAAAAAAAATGTGTATGTTTTGGACACAGTTCTTTGGAGTCAATAAATAAAAACATGAAAGTAATAATCTATAATGGGACATAAACAAACTTGAAAAGGTTAGGTCTATGTTTTGCCCATTTAATGAAAGTCAACCATAACATGCAGCCTTAAGTTTTTTTGGGGGATGAACTCGTCTTTCCTATGATTGATGTAAAGATGTCAAAAAAGACAAAACATTGCAAAGGATGTCTAATCCAAGTGCTGCTTGTGCCCCACCAAGTGGATTACATTGTGCAACAAGTTGCTCCAAGGTTGCATTGTCCAAAGTGTAGTGATTCTGTGGTACTGGTACTCTGTCTGGCCAGTCAACCATTGCTGCCCCCTGCATTCTTGATGTTGTTTCTCCTTGTTCAGATGGTCCTTGAACAACAGTTTCATCTGCTGGCCCAGCTCTTCTGCCAAAGATTTCCTGCATTGCTGTGGTTCTATGTCCTTGTTGTTCCAGGCAACCTCGGACAAAAATCTGCATTGGGGTCTGATGTCTTTCAGTCCTCAGCCCATGGCTGTTCCATTGTCGGATGAAGGCAGTCAAGTCCCTGTTGATCCTTGGCAAGTAGACATAATGAAGAGCCCAGAGATGCATTTCATTGTCTATGTCCACTATACCTTCACTCTCCAGGAAGTGGAAGAGATTATAATAAACATTAGTCAATCCCTGCCACATGTCACCCCAGAGCCTCTCAATTCGCTGGTTATGAGTGCTCCTGCCTCTGATAGCACTGCCTCTCTCTGAGCCCCTGAAAATGTTCATCATCACACAGACATCATTGTTTTCTCCACATGATCTGTTCTGACCCTAGAAGGCACTCCATACCTGGCCACAGCATTCAAAAAGCAGTTCATTACAGTGCTGCTGCGGTTGTTGTTTGAGGCACGGAGAAAGACTATGAGACGACTGAAGCCATCTATACCACCATGAATGACAATTCTCCATCTAAAACAACAGAGAAACGCTGTTATAATATAAGACATTAAGAACAAAAAGAAAATACATTACAGTACATCTTCCTATAACAAATATTTTAATAATGGGAAGTTCATGAATATTTTTTTATAATATATACTTTATTAAATGTTACATGTATAAAACAAAAAAGCATAGCCATGTAACGTGTATAGCTACCTTATCAATTTGTGGTTGCCATCAAGGTGCCAAAGGGAGTTTGGTCCAGCAACGTTGTACAATTGCCTCTGTGGTCTTCTTTGTGCCATTGCCCTTAGTGCAGCTGCCCTGGGGTTGGTTCGAATTAAACTCTTTCTCACTCTGTCCCTCTGCACCTGTACTCCATCTGCCCGTAACTGTGCCCTGACAGCCTCAGATCCAAGCTGATCATTCCCAGCCACAATATCTTTGATCATGTCATCAAGGGCATCATCCGTTACATCAGAATATGTCACAGAGCGATTCAAATTGAACCTCCTGAAACAAATAAAAATACAAACATAACTATTGTTTATCATCAAGATAATGTTGATCATTGCCTAAAGATGTTCTCGTAGTTCAAATAGTAGAGCATGGCGCTATAGCAATGCAAAAGTCATGGGTTGGATACCCAGGGAATGCATGAATTGAAAACAATGCATGAGTTGAATGCAAATGCAAAATGTAAATACAATGTTCATTTTATGCACATCAAATAGTTTAAAATGAAATAATCTTGATGCAACTTACTTCATGCGTCGTTTGACTGTAGCCAAAGACACTTGCAGAATCTCTGCTATTGAAGGAAGAGAAAAACCACAAGACTTCAGAAAAGAAAGTTGCTCTCTAGTGATGCTGTAATGGGGCGCTCCTCTACCTCCACTACAGGTAAGTGGAGCCTGATAACTGGAACTGGCTGCAACAATAATAACAATGATAAATAATTGTAACCAAGTTTTATAAGTCAGAAAGAGTGGTTTATGTAGAAACACAATATTAAGGGAATAAAATGTTTAATGCTCTTGTCAGAACAGCTAATGTAATAATAACCATGTCTGTCCACTATGTGGATCAGGGATCTTTGCTACAAATTTTACTACAAAAAAACTAATCAAGGCAATTTAATACCCATGACTACTTAGCTTACACAAAACAATACTATCACTACAGATACAGATAGATTTTTAATCATTTAATGTATAGTCAAAGAGATTCTGTTAAATAATGTCTAAACATTCTCCTATTGCAAAATGCAAAGCTTTTTAATGACTTACCTTGCTGTTCATGCTGCCTACGTGTGTTAACTTCTGCTATATATTCCGCTATATCACGGAGTAACCGATCCGCTGCCGGCACACTGATCAGCCTCCCTCTTACCCATTCAAAGCTTCTCTGCATTGTTTCCAGTCTGAAACACAATAACATGAAATAGTAGTGAATATTAAGTTAAAGCAGCACTAAATGTAATTTTTTTTTTACTTTCAGATGCAGAGCAAAATGCTGCCACCAACTGACTCATTCAACTGTAACGTTACCCATGAAAAATACTATAGTAATTAATAGTAAATACTATAGTGTTTTTGAACCATACTATTAGTACAGTATTTAAAATATTTTTGTGGGGGGGGGGGGGGGGTATTTCAATAGTTGTTTGGTATATACAACTACAGTAATATAAACAAATTACTTTACCCAAAACTGTACTAAGTTTTCTACACCTATAGAGTATATTCTCTAGTATAGAGACCTGTAGTAACACCTAAATACTACGTATTTACTTACAATTTATCAGTTCACTATAGTAACTACTGTATGCTGTAGCATTCAATAACAACGTGTTGTAAATACTATACAGTATACTACAATTTACTATAGTTTACTATAATAAATACTGTAGTATATTTTCATAATGCCAGCATAACAGAGCATCAATTTGAAAGTGAGAAAGTTTGAAAGCAATCCTTACCTCACTAAAGTTGACTGAAGCACATTGGGTCCAGCATCCTCTGTTAACTGGCGAGTGCAATCATATAATGTTCGCTTGCAGCGCAAAATGAAGTTTCTTCTGTCCATCTTAAAGCGAACTGGATTTTTCTCCTTATTTAATGGCGAATAACTCATCCGAATTTGATTACCACAATTGATCTGTGCTGAATTGGTCTGGTCTGACTCAGTCCATCATTGATTGGGTGAAAACCGTTCAAACTTACTGGCTGTAGAAATCTGTGGGCGTGGCTCATTATACTATAAGCAAAACGCCGTAAATGACGCGCGCTCTGTGCAACCAAAACGGCGTTTTTACACCGTCATATGGCAATATGAACGGCGTAAAACGCGGCGCTTTTCATGCACACTAAAACGCCGTCAGATACGGCGTTGTCGACGTATTTTCGCGCGTTTTTTACGGCGTTTGTAATCACGACGGCGTATTTGACGGCGCTATTACTGTTTAAAACGCCATATTTGACGGCGTTTGGCTGTAAACACGATTAATCTATAGCGTAATTCTGACCCTTTTGGCTTGCCATACACAACACATGCAAATGAAGAAACGCCCTGCAAATCCTCACAACACATGCAAAAAAAAAAACGCGCTGCAAATCCTCACAACACAAACAAATAAAGAAACGCGCTGCATCCCCGATCCTCACACCATCAAATACAGAAACGTGCTGCAAATTCTCACAACACAACCAAATACAGAAAGAGCTGCAAATTCTCACAACACATGCAAATGAAGAAACCTGCAAATCCTCACAACACATGCAAAAAAAAAAACGCGCTGCAAATCCTCACAACACAAACAAATAAAGAAACACGCTGCAATGCTCACAACACAACCAAATAAAGACCGCTGCAAAATCCTCACACACATGCAATGAATAAGAAACGTGCTGCAAAATCCTCACAACACATGCAAATGAAGAAACGCGCTGCAAATCCTCACAACACATGCAAATAAAGAAACACGCTACAAATCCTCACAACACATGCAAATGAACGGAAATGTTTCATGGGGACCCAAAAAAAGTGACGGACCCGGCTGGGATTTGTTTTGTGCAGTGGCTTTTTTTTTTTTTTTTTTTTTAGTTTCTGCTAGTGATTCCTTATTTTTTATTTTTATTTTTTTTATTGAAGATATAACATTCACAGGGGATACAGTCATAGCAATAAATTACATACACAACCAGAATACAAAACAATAAATATATAAAGAATAATAAAAATGAAATATAAACGGAACAAAAACAAATAAATTAAAAGTTAAACATCTTTTCTTTTTTTAAATAAATAAATCATAAATAAATTAAAATAAAAAATAACTTAAATGGAAATTACACATAAAATGTCAACTTCAAAGAATACACAGGAGGTAACCCTTACATCAGTCAATATTTTTCCATCAATACAGTAGTTTCAGCAGCTTTCTTATTAAGTGATTAGCAGAGAGATTCAGAAAATAATTTCAAATCAATACAAAAAATCCTAAAATTGGGCATACAATTTGTGCAGTGGCTATTGGTCAGTGGAGTTGTCGGTGAACTGAAAGGTGAGTTTTTTTTTGTTTATTTTAACACCCTGATTGCATGATTCCTTTGTCTTTTAGATATTATTAGCCTAAATAATCTGATGAATTACACGAGTAACTGTGAAACGTAATATAAGGTGGCTAACTTAATAAAATATTCTCAACTAAATATAATTTCAAGGTTAATGAAATCCGCAATGCTTCATTAATTGTTAAAACCAGGTCAAAATAAATTGCAGATTGACAGTAAGAATAATATTGAAAATTATTATTTAATCAGGGCCTTTTAGTAGGCTAATGAAAGAAAGGACAATGGAATACAAATACAACGTGCAAACTTTTTTGTTTGATGACACCTGGTCATCACCCTCCGTTCTAGGGGCATTCTCTACGACATAGCTTACATCTCGCCCACATGAACTGAAAAATCTTGGCAAAGTCAGCCATTGGATGCCACAGAAAGGGCAATACATTTTGATCTGAAAAAAAAACAAGTTGACTGAAGTTTGCACGTTGTATTTGTATTCCATTGTCCTTTCTTTGAGAATATTTTATTAAGTTAGCCATCTTATATAACGTTTCACAGTTACTCGTGTAATTCGTCAGATTATTTAGGCTAATAATATCTAAAAGACAAAGGAATCATGCAATCAGGGTGTTAAAATAAACAAAAAAACTCGCCTTTCAGTTCACCGACAACTCCACTGACCAATAGCCACTGCACAAATTGTATGACCAATTTTAGGATTTTTTTGTATTGATTTGAAATTATTTTATGATTCTCTCTGCTCATCACTTAATAAGAAAGCTCCTAAAACTACTGTATTGATGGAAAAAAAATTGATGTAAGGGTTACCTCCTGTGTATTCTTTGAAGTTGACATTTTATATTCCATTTAAGTAATTTTTTATTTTAATTTATTTATGATTTATTTAAAAAAAGAAAAGATATTTAACTTTTTATTTATTTTGTTTTTGTTCTGTTTATATTTCATTTTATTATTCTTTATATTTATTGTTTTGTATTCTGGTTGTGTGTATTTTATTGCTATGACTGTATCCCTTGTGAATGTTATATCTTCAATAAAAAAATAAAAAATAAGGAATCACTAGCAGAAACTAAAAAAAAAAAAACGCCACTGCACCAAACAAATCCGCCGGTCCATCACTTTTTTGGTCCCCTTGAAACCTTTCCGTTGTGGGTTTGTGCTATTTGCGCGCTTTCTTATTGTGCATGGTTGTGGGATTTGCGCCGTTTCTTCATTTGCTTGTTGTAGTATTTGCGCGGCTTCCTTCATTCATTTGTTGTGAGGATTGCAGCATTTCTTTATTGCATTTGTTGTAGGATTTGCAGCGCGTTCTTCCATTTGCATGTGTTGTTGAGGATTTTCAGCGCGTTTCTTCTTTTGTTTGTGTTGTGAGGATTTGCAGCGCGTTTTTTTTTTTGCATGTGTTGTGAGGATTTGCAGCGGTTCTTCATTTGCATGTGTTGTTGAGGATTTGCAGCGCGTTTCTTCCTTTGCATGTGTTGTGAGGATTGGCAGCGCGTTTCTTCATTTGCATGTGTTGTGAGGATTTGCAGCGCGTTTCTTCATTTGCATGTGTTGTGAGGATTTGCAGCGTTTCTTTTTTTGCGTGTGTTGTGAGGATTTGCAGTGTTTCTTCATTTGCTTGTGTTGTGAGGTTTTGCAGCGTTTCTTCTTTTGCATGTGTTTTGAGGATTTGCAGCGCGTTTCTTCATTTGCATGTTTTGTGAGGATTTGCAGCGCGTTTCTTCATTTGCAGGTGTTGTGAGTATTTGCAGCGCGTTTCTTCATTTGCATGTGTTGTGAGGATTTGCAGCGCGTTTCTTCATTTGCATGTGTTGTGAGGATTTGCCGCGTTTCTTCATTTGCATGTGTTGTGAGGATTTGCAGCGCGTTTCTTCATTTGCATGTGTTGTGAGGATTTGCAGCGTGTTTCTTCATTTGCGTGTGTTGTGGGGATTTGCAGCGTGTTTCTTCTTTTGCGTGTGTTGTGAGGTTTTGCAGCGCGTTTCTTCATTTGCATGTGTTGTGAGATTTTGCAGCGCGTTTCTTCATTTGGCATGTGTTGTGAGGATTTGCAGCGTTTCTTCATTTGCATGTTGTGAGGATTTGCAGCGTTTCTTCACTTGCATGTGTTGTGAGGATTGCAGCGTTTCTTCATTTGCATGTGTTGTGAGGATTTGCAGCGTTTCTTCATTTGCATGTGTTGTGAGGATTTGCAGCGTTTCTTCATTTGCATGTGTTGTGAGGATTTGCAGCGCGTTTCTTCATTTGCATGTGTTGTGAGGATTTGCAGCGCGTTTCTTCATTTGCATGTGTTGTGAGGATTTGCAGCGTTTCTTCATTTGCATGTGTTGTGAGGATTTGCAGCGTTTCTTTTTTTGCGTGTGTTGTGAGGATTTGCAGAGCGTTTCTTCATTTGCATGTGTTGTGAGGATTTGCAGCGTTTCTTCATTTGCATGTGTGTGAGGATTTGCAGCGCGGGTGTTTCAAGTTGAGAAGATGTTTTCTTAATTTGCTGGTTTTTTTTCAATTTGCATGTGTTTTCTTAAGTTGCAGCGCGTTGAGCTCTCTCGGCCACCGTACTTTTCTGCCTTCATTGTGATCAATTTAATTCATCCTGGCTGAATAAATGTATATAAAAAAATCGAAATAAAAAAAAGCTTGCTGACCTCAAACTTTTGAACAGTAGCATATCCATGTAGTTATTTCATTCTACAGATGCTATGTAATTAAAATCAGATGTAGTCATGTGCATGTGATATAGGCTCAATAACCAGGGATTATTAAGGGATCTTTGAGTCTTTTTAAAGGTGAAAAGGTAACTGGAGAAACGCGTCTAACTTTGCTGCTGAAAGGTGGAAGGAGATACTAAGGGATCTAGTCCACTGAGGAAAAGTCAAAGGTCAAGAAAGTGCTGCGTCATCTCCAAACCGCACAGCAGCACCACTGCGGAGAGACCCGAGTCATGATGATAGTGTCAAAGTTATTGAGATAAGACAAACCAGCCAAAACCACACCCAAACAATGCACCAATCGCGAATCTCATTATTCTTTCCTACACAAACCCACATCCTGAAGACCAACACAGACATTTAAAACCTTCAATGAGACACATTATAGACATTCCCAGGAACATAGAAGACAACTGCAATACGTTCATGCTCATAAATTTGAGTAAACAAAGTAGAATGAAATTCAGAAAATGATGGTTTATACTTACAATAAAAAGATGCATGCATGTTTTACTGTTTAAATAGTATGTTTTAAGAATGCATGTCATGATTTTGTCAGGTTTTGACTCTGACTTGAAGCTCGTAAAATGCAATGGCTATACAAAATGCTATTTTTATTGTTCATTTCATATTTGTTCCTGTTGTTGACTATCAATTGTATGTTCTCTGTAGCAGTAATGTGGGAAGACATCTACCCCACTGATGCTGCACTGTTGTCAATGTGAATGACTCATTCTGGTTCTCTGCACCGGGTGAACCCACACTGCCCACTGAAGGAATACTGTACGATCATTGTGCGGTAATGATGCCCTCTGACACACCCAAAGACCACTCACCTACACCAACGAAGACCCATCACTCCGATACAGTCTAGCTGTGACACCAGCTGGACTCTCGTTTTAACAGTTACATAAATACACAGCGAAAAGTGTTAAGTCAGCAGAGCCAGAAGGAGTTTATTGAGGTGCATGTGAATGAGATGTGTTGCTATGTTTCACGCACTCAGGCGGATACTGCGCTGGCTGTGAGGTGTTAGTCATAGCTATAGATGCTACTGCCTCGTCTACACATTTCCCTCAAACCAAGTCTAATTTCTAAGTAATAAATGAGAAAAACAGCACTAAAAACTAGTTTGGCTGTTTAATATCACGCATAATAGTCAATAGAAAATTCCCTTTTTTAGTGTGCTACTATGTGACACTAATCAACAACGCCTAGAAGTCGTCATTTACTCTCAGTCGATATGCATGGCACAGAAGAAATATTCATATCTGATAGGCAAACATGAATAGTTCATATATGCACAGAAAAATGTTGTGCAAAACTACAAAAATGAATTGCAATGAAAAAATGGAAAGTTAAATAATAAAAAGGTAATTAACAAAGGTAAAAACAAACTAAAAATCAAAGGTTCTGAAATATCTGAATCATATTCATAATATATATAATATAGCACACTTAACATATTTTAAAGGGACTGAGACCAAATTTAAAAAAAAATAGAAAAACAGATTCTAACGTTCTAACATATATTATCTATTATATATAATATTTCTATCTTATAAATATTCTTTTGACAGCATACTAAAATTTACATATCAATCTTCTATTAAAATTTCCTACCTTTGAACTCCAGCAGAGGTCTGAAATGTGGGTAAAGGTGTAATGTTGCATTTCCCTGTGAGGAAAAGAAGCAAACAGGTTGATTAAGGAAAGATCAGACACATTTAAAGAGGAGAATGTGGTGTGAAGTCAGAAGCCAGGCCCCGCTGTAGGGAGGCTCCCTGCTCTTCCTCTCTTTCCTCTCTCTTTCTCTCTGCAGGCTGGGTGATGGTGTGACACTCTCGGCCACGCTGCAGCTCTCTTCCTGTTCTGCTGGAAGGCTCTTCCTGTAAAGAGCTGATAATCCTTTCATATCACTCCTTCACTGTAATTGCATTACTCACGTTGAGGTCTTCACGAGACAGTGAAGGAAAGAGAGAGAGGGAGAGCCCTATATGTTAAGGAAAAAAGACGCTGTGTCTTTAAGAAAACCCCTTTGCTTCCAGAAGGAGCGACTGACTAAGCTGTGATATGGTCTGCTCTTTCGCCACATGCACGCATGTACAATTTTGCCTTTTTTGTCATTTTGTCCAGGTTGTCTTTGCCAGCGTTCCTCTTAATACTTTTGCAATCCGTTTTTGCATTCGGCATGTAGACATAGCTCAGATAATTTGACTTTTAAAAATATCCTAATGATAAATGCTTGAATTCATGTTGAAATCTTTGGCTTTTTGATATTTCCAGACCTTTTAAAACTTTTTATGGAACAATCTCGTATGCTCACCAAGTCTGCATTTATTTAATCAAAAAAGTAATATTGTGAAATATTATTAGTTAAAATAACTGTTTTCTATTGGAATATATTTTAAAATGTGGTGCTACATAATTTTATGGAAACCATGATACTTTTTTTTCAGTATTCTTTGATGAATAGAAAGTTTAAAGAACAGCATTTTACTTATAATATTTTTTCATAACATCATGGCAATATATATTTTTTTAGAACAATACAACAATATAGACAAAGTTTCTGTCACTTTTGATCAATTTTAATGCCTCCTGAAAAAGCATCAAAAAAAGTTATTATAAAGTTATTATACTATATTATAATTAGTATAGTATAATATATAATATAATTAGTATAATAATTATACAATAAAGTTACTATAAGTAAGATTACTCATTTATTTTCTTAGAAAAACAGTCTATATTTTCTCTCTGTTTAATCAAATTGCTGTCTATTAAAGATATCTTTGTTTCTGTAGATCTAATTTATGCTGCCTTAATCCAAGCAGTATTTTACTGGCACATTTGACTGTATTCAAATTAATTCCGAAGAATTTCCTCCTCAATCAGCAGAAAAAATTCCAGAGATTCCTTCTGTATCTGCTCACAAGAATGCTTTTTCTGGATTTGTGCCATTAAGGAGAAAAGTTGAGTGAGAACAGGGAATAATGTGGAGAAAGGACTGGGTAATGTCATTTTTTTCACATTTTCTGCTCTGATTTTAGGAGAAAACATGCAGATTTTCTGTGAAACGGATTTAAACTGAAAAAGTTATTAAATGAATCTGAGCCTACAACATTCTTATTGGTAGCTGAAAGCAAACAAACAGTTCATAGTCTCTTCTTTAAAAGTTATGTCTCTGTATAAACACTAAAGCTGGTTTTCACAGCCATCCTGAGATCAGGAAAAGGTGTCCTTGAAAAATTCAAATAAGGGTTGCTTCAGAAATTCATTAAAACAGGTTAAGCTAATGTGCTTTCATGTGATTGATCTCTTTGCAGCTCTTTTTATTGAATGACACCCAGAGAAAACCCCCGCTGGTCAACATGTGACCCATGAGTCCTTATTATTAATTGCCCCATAATTAACAGCACTCACAAATGCACTTTCACTTCTCATCTGTTTCTGTCACGTGACTTTTCCACTCATCCACCATATTTATGACCATCAGAAGGTCAAAATAATGGCAGTAAATATAAAAACACTATTCATCTTTGTATACCTCTGATAATATGCATTACCTGCACTCCTCCGCTGGTATTTGGAGATGGACTGTGCATTAAATTAATATAACGTTAGCTAAAGTAGGGTCTATGCTAACTTGAATTCTGTACAATTTATTACGGAAAAAGTCATTTGACTGAAACAGATGAATATGCATACTAAAATGTAATCAATGTTCCAAAAAAATCAAACATAAAAACCATTTGCCTTGCACCATACACAAGAGTGTAAACTGTTCGCCTTAAAGGGATAGTTCACCCAAAAAAGTAAATTTGATGTTTATCTGCTTACCCTCAGGGTATCCAAGATGTAGGTGATTTTGTTTCTCCAGTAGAACACAAACAAAGATTTTTAACTCAAACCGTTGCAGTCTGTCAGTCATATAATGGAAGTGAATGGGAATCACAGCTTTGAGAGTCAAAAAAACATACACAAACAAAACCCTGCGGCTCGTGACGATACATTGATGTGTAAAGACACGAAACGATCGGTCTGTGCAAGAAACTGAACAGTATTTATATCGTTTTTTTTACCTCTGAGCCCGCAAGTTCTTACTGCCTGATTGTCGTTCTCAACAGCCGACAGTGGACACAAGGCCGATTCCGTCGTCTTGCCTTGTTTTTACGCGATGCAGACTATCAGTTCATTACCTGCTCACCCTATCTCTCAAAAGGACCATTGACACTCCTAATGGAGATTGTAGATAAGAGTGTCAATGGTCCATGATTCCCATTCACTTCCATTATAAGACTGACAGACTGCAACATCGTTTGTGTTCTACTGAAGAAACAAAGTCACCTACATCTTGGATGCCCTGGGGGTAAGCAGATAAACATCAAATTTTCATTTTTGGGTGAACTATCCCTTTAAGCAGCTTTCTCACAATAATCTGCTTTCTGGTGTGCACATTAATGTACTTACTGTTAGTGACTCTCGTTTTCTTCCACTTGTTATAAATGTGAAGCCTTGTGTCTCAATGGCAACACCTGTCTTCTGTATGTGCTCCTCCACATACCTGAAAGACAGATTTTATTTGAATAATTTTTATCCTCATATTCATATACAAAGTGTATCCTTGTTTGTAATCATACTTTTTACTAAATTTTTTAATTATTTTTTTTAACTATGGTCGAATGCAGTGGTTTGCAACCAGGGGGCCACAAAATGACTTAAAATTATTTTAATTTTAATTCATTTTATGATTTCTAGACCTGAAAAATCATGTAACTTAATGAAATCTTAAAATGCCAATAATGAATGTATATATTTTTTGTAGTTATGTCAATCTCTAAAATATTTTATCGGGTAGAAATTATGAGTAAAATTTTTTTTTTTTTAAAAATCCTTGTCCTTATTCATAATCTTTCAAATTCATAATCACAAAAGGGGGCCTTGGAGTCAAAAAGGATAAGATGATAAGATGTTGGTACAGAACAACAAAATCAGGAAAAGAAAACATCATTCTCATTATTCTCATCAGTCTGTATAATCTTTATCTCCAGATCTGATTCTATGAAATCAGTTAGGGATGCAAGGTGTTTTTGATGTGAGAGGTGTGATTACCAGTAATACAAGCTTTTTTCAGCATCATGGTTCCGGAATCATAACTAGAAATCGTTTCCGTGGCGGTAACAGCCTCACTCCCAAACTCTCTGCAATTTTCACCAATCCTGTCAAAACCCAAGACAAAGAGCGGTTTATTATCATACATTAATGCCATTATTGCTTTCCAGCAACAATCAAAGAGGTCATACTATGGTACTTTGTGCTACTAATGCATTATACAGTAAATGTGCATCAAACGTGCAATTGGACCTGAATATTTTTGTATAATTGTAGTTGCTGGCCCTGTAAAGGACATTTCGTATTGTATTAGAATTCGCGGAGCGTTACCTACTCTGAAGACATCTCTTATTCTGTAAAGACATTCTTATACCCCATTGCTCTTTATGTTGTTGAATGGGAGTTCAAACACACCATCTATTTTCCTGTTTTTTTGCTGTTTTAACACACCACTACTCCTGCATCTCGGGTATGTTGTAACGTTACCTCGTGTTTCTTTTCTACTTGCTGGCACAGTTTACGCTCTGCGTCTCCCTGGACTACCATCCGTAGGCCTCGGATTTTAAAACCTTGCTCATCGTTCCTGGGGGTCGGACTCTAACCTACACCCCGCTAGCGCCCTCTTCGCTGCCAGGTGTACGACTCTGTATCGTGGCTAAGCCGTCACCTGTCCTGCACAATCACCCGGCTCCGTGTCTTCTGCTCGTGCGCGAGTATGTCGGGTGGTTATGTGTCCGGCTTTTTGGCACAAGGGAACATCCGCGTCCTAGTCATGGGTGACGGCCACGACCTGGCGCGTAGATATCGTGTGTACGGACCATAGACGGACCCGAGCTTAGGGTGTGACATCGCAGAAACCACAACTGCTCATCACCGAACCAGGTTGCGTTCAAATCACTGTGCCCTTGTGAAGATCTAAACTGTCTAGTCCGTGTTTTCTCAACCAGGGGTTCCGTAGAGGTGGGGGGAGACACCCCCCCGAGTGGTCCTTGACGTAAGGCCAGGGGGTCTATATAAAGTATGGATTTTTGTATAAATGTTGTATATTTTGACATGACATGTTCCCATTAAAGAAAAATCCATTATAGCTGATGTCCAAATACTGGACAAGTCAACTAACTTGAATTATACTTGACTGCATTTGGTCCTCACAAAGACACAAATGATACATAGATGAGTCAATTTTGTTCTGGGGGTCCTTGGGGATGGTTCTGAATTGGACTGGGGTCCGGTACGCCAAAAGGTTGAGATTCAGTGGTCTAGGTAATGTTTTTTAGACACAGTCAATAACACGAATTGAGTGACTAGTGTGAATATAATTAACAGCATCGTTATATATGTCGGACGCTTGATAATGGAACTTTCCAGCTGATTTGTAACGTTACCATACAATGTTTCATAATGTTTTAGATCACAAACGGACAAATAGCAACATGTGTTTTTATTTACCGTTGTCGTTGTCGATATATAAAGTCTGGCATTCTTTCAGTATTCTTTCACTCGGAGATGTAATGGTCGATTCCAGCGGGTTTGCAACAGCTCGCGGCTTCTTACAGCCTGACATGTTGAAAGTCTGGAGGACTGATTTTCACCGGCACCAAAAGCGGGGGAACCAAAACAGTGTCGCACACATGTAGAGACGTCAGAAATGTAAAGCTTTGGCGCTCTCTAGTGGAGGGGAAAGTTGAAACGTTCCAACCAGGTTCCAACAGGGAATGGAACGCCTTCATATGAACAGACTTGACCAAGCGAATGCTAAATATTAGTAGGCCTTATAAACAATTAGCATAACATAACAAAACATAACATATAACATAACAATATAATATAAAATGAAAACAATAAATACTAGATACTTTTTAAGCATTATTGTGGAAACATTTGCCTTGGCTTCCCACATACGAAAAACAATGGAAACAAGTCCATTTAAACTATAATTATCAATTAGAATTTTTATTATTTAAAACGTATTTAAATTATTTTAAAATTATTACAAATATTGGCCACAGTAAAATACAGTCATTCATATGTTTGTTTATTACTGTGTTTACATGAACTATTACTGAAGTTACATTTTGCACATGTGTACTATATTTTAATGCATTGAACTACTTGATATACATAGTATTTATTTATTTATTCATTCATTCAATCAAATAAAAAAAAGAATTAAACATCCAAGATTCCGTAGTTTATGTCAGATTTGTTTAATTTATGTACTGTTATGCAACTGTAAGTAAAAATGGTAACGCTTTACTTGAAGGGGTGTGCATAAGAATGACATGACATCTACATAATCATGACATGACTTGACATAATCTGACATTACACATGTCCATGACTGTGAAGGTTTTCTGCATGTTTATGACACTGTCATTAAGTGTCATTCGCTCAGTTATGACATTATTTGACCTAACCCTACCCCTACCCTTACCCTTACCCTTACCCTTACCCCTAACCATAGCCCATCACAAAGACATCTCAAACAATGTCATCATTGCACTAAAAATTACATAACTGAGCAAATTACACTTAATGACAGTTGTCATAAACAAAAAAACCCTTCATATTCATAACATGTGTCATGTCATGATTATGTAGATGTCATGTCATGATTATGAAGGTGTCATATCATGATTATGAAGGTGTAACCCACAAAAAGTGAATGTACTACATAATAATAGTATTTATTTCCTATGAGCTAAATACTCAAAATTACATCCTTTTAATATACCTTTTTTGAAATATATAAATAAATCGTTAAATACATAATTAAATACATATATAAATATATCAAGTCGATTACAATTTTTAATCTAATTAATTACATAATGTGTCGATTAATTAATCTAAGTAATCGCAAAATTAATTAGACTGAAAATACCCACAAAAGATTATTTAAAGCTATTTAGATAGATAGATAGACAGATCGATAGATAGATAGATAGATAGATAGATAGATAGATAGATAGATAATGGTTTAATTTTGAGTCATTTGGGCCTCCATAATTTCCACAGTAAGCAATGGAAATTGGATATGAGGGATGCTTTCAGGGATAATATGCATAGTAAAATACAGGTCTGAACCCCCAGTCTTAACGTTGCGAGCTTGATCAACCTGTCAGACTCGAGTCAGACTCGAGCACCGTGCAAGCGTGCGTTAAATGCGGTGTGTGTCTCTTTAAGAGCGCAGGTGAAGGGTGTGGTCAAACAGCAATTTCAAAGTTTCCGGGAAAGAAAGTAAGTAAACAAGTTGAAGATGGACATGAATCAAACGTGACACAAAATATACAAGATTCGAAGCCCACAGCGAGTTTCGAACGGTCGCGATTTTATCTGAATAATTTCCGGTTATTTATTTAATTCATAGAAAAGGCTTTGATGCGTTTGCCAGGAAACAAAAGGAAGCAAACGAATTTGCCAAGGAAAATATTTGATCCCATAATCTGATGGGATATCCTTACAATCCTAAAATGATCATATCTGCAATAGTTCTACATCTGCTTCTTCTGTCCCATCAAACAGGTGAGTTGACAGGAAAATCTATTCTGGTTTCACTTTTATATGAGCTATTATGCTGAGCTATTCTTATGTATTGTATATAGATACTACAAAGTCATTTGCTATAGTGTTTACATGGGAATTTTCAAAAATACCACGGTGCATGTTCAAACCCCTTGGACGTACCATAGTACTTTTTTTGTAAGTGAAACCATTGTACAGAATGATATTGACAGGCTACTTCAAGATCTACTGCCAAGGTGTTACAATTGCACCGTATTCAAAAAACATGGTATTACCACAGTACTTTTGCTGCATGTTTGTAAGTGATCACAGTACTGCTTTAAACCACATTGCTCTGTCCTTCTTCCTGTAGTTTCAGAGGAGCAGGTGCAGCGGTATGTTACTGGAGAGAAGGCTGAGAACACTACACTACAGTGTCTTGACCAGCCAGTTAATGCGTCTTCACTTCTATATCGCTGGAAGAAAAATGGGGCTGTTGTTGCAACCCAAAACCCCTCGAAGCCATCAGAGCATCTTTCCATTTCAAACAATGGCTCTCTTTGGATCAGTAGCCTTCAGTATATAGATGAAGGCCAATATGAATGTGAATCCCAAACAAAGGATGGCAGCTCATGGCAAACTCTCTCAAACATCCTGCTTCGAGTTGCCGGTATGGTGCTATGGATATCTAAATCATGCTACAGCGACAATGGAAAGCTTTGATATGCAATAGATGTCTCTGGTTTCTGTGAGATCGGGAGTCCCACTTCAAACAGGTTTTTCTGGTTTAACTGCAATGCATGAAGCTAGAAAAACCGCCACCATGTGACTTAGATGAGTAGGATAGACACTATGCATAACAACTAACCGAACACAACAATTACAATGTAGTTCCTCTTAAAATTTTTTTTAAAGTTTGGGGTCAGGAAGATTTTTGAAATAAAACGAATATTTTTCTTTAGCGAGGACTCTTTAAATGAATCAAAAGTGATCGTAAAGAAAAATCCATTTCAAATAAATGCTTTTTGTAAACCTTCTATTCATCAAAGGAATGAATCACATTTACCAGGAAAATATGAAGCGGGTACAACACCACTGATAATAATCAGAAATGTTTCTTGAGCAGCAAATCAGCATGATTCATGAAGGATCATGTGACACTGAAGACTGGCGTAATGATGCTGAAAATTCAGCTTTGCATCACAGAAGTAAATTACATTTAAGATATATTAAAATAGAAAATGCTTATTTAAAATTCTAATAATGTTACACTAATATTTTGACTGTATTTTTGATTAAATAAACCCAGCATTGATGAGCATAAAAGCCTTATTTCAAAAATATAAAAAAATCTCACTGACCCCAAAGTGAGTTTGTATGGTAGTCACTGTATATGTGTAATTGAAAGTCAAAATGTTCATTTGATGTGTAACGTGTAAGTAATCTGCATTCATTCTGAAGTTCTAAAGAAACGTTTTTGATGATGGTTGAAATGACAGGTGGTTGAGTCAAATGAATAATTATTGCTCGTACATTTGTATTATATTTCAGAGGGTCCAACTAGCGTCTCACTGTCCGTACAACCAGCAACTCTCTTACAGAATGGAACATCATATGTCAAAAAAGGCTCAGATGTGTATTTTAACTGCTCCAGTGAGTCTTTTCCCTCACAAAACTTGACATGGACTGTTGAAGATTTGGCGCTGGACAGTTATGACAGGGCGTCTGGGAACGAATCGTTCCTTGAGTTCTCCATAACAAACATCCAACCGAGCGATCAAGGCATGTACAGCTGTACATCCCAGAATACACTCTCCAAGACAACTGCGAACAAGAGACAGGAGCTGCTAGTTTACTGTAAGACATATGTTTTCATATTTAAAAAAAATTATAATTTCAGGTGCCATAGAGTCTGTATAGATTTTGTTTTGTTTGTTAGATCTGTGTTATATACTGAATGCTTTAATGGTCTCTAACGTCTTTTTCAGATGCTCCGGAGAGTCATCCAGAGTGCAGTTGGGAGATCGTAAAAGAGCCATTGGATGTCTTGTTCATATGTAGCTGGCATGGAGGTTACCCTGTGCCCACTCTGGACTGGCATGAGGTCCTTGAAGAACATGTAATAGCCAAGGGTCCCACGGTCAACTCCACATCCCAGGAGACAGAACGTTTGGTGGTCCATGTGAATGGGTTTATATTGCATAGTGGAGAGGAAGTGAAGTGTATTGGACATCATGTGACTGGAGTGGAGAATTCCTGCTCCTTTAAGCTCAGTAAGACCCATTTTTTCTATAGGACTACAGTTTTTATTTTGTTCCTTTGATTTTATGCAAAATGTGATAGACATGTTTTAATGAGATTTACCTTCCGTGTTGTTTTACCTTTCTCAGTGTATTGATTTTTTTATTTCAGCAATTGACAGTAAAGACATTTATCATGTTACCAGAAATGTACATTTAAAATAAATTCTGTTTTTAAAATGACTTTTTATTAATCAAATAATCCAGAAAAAGAGTATCACATTTTCCACAAAAATATATTAGGCAGCACAATTTCTTTCAACATTATTAATAATTAGGGATGTAACGATTCACTCAAATCACGATTCGATTCACGATTTTGATTTCACGATTCGATTTTTTTTTTTAACAAAATGAGATTTAAGAAAAAAAATTATAAATCAAATGTGTCCTTTTATTATTGCTTGAACAAAATGCTGCACGTTTTTTGTGAAATTGAAATATAACACTATAATAATATACTAATATAACACTTGCATATTATTGCTCTTTTGTTGGTTTTGATTGCTTCTGTTGTCCTCATTTGTTTAGTCTGCTAAATAACAAAATTTAAATATAATGTAAAGTAAATAACAATAATAAATTGAAATTTTAAAACAAGTCCCAAATCAAATAATAGTAACACCCCAAGAAACTAAATATCTTTGTATAAACAAAATCGGTTCGCTGTGCTCTTTTTCATTAAAATTAGATGCAACCAGCATTTTTAATCATGATCCAAACAAGATGCTGCATACATGCAACATGAGCAGTTTGTAGTCTAAATTAGATTGTATAATTTCGAAATCTGAAGCAAAAACAGAATGATTTGACTTCAGTTTTTTTAAACTATACATAAAAAATATCTGCATCAAACAGCAGAGCTGAATGAGACGCAGATACACTCTCTGCCAGCAGGTGGCGCTTAAAACATTTCCTTGGTTTCTGCTGAAAACAAAACCGCGCTGCACTTATGTCAAGATAACAGAAATTAATCCCTCTAAATTTTTCTAGAGACATAAGTTTCCCCTCAGAATACATTCCTATCAAACTCCTGACCCCTAATTGCAATTACGATTTGTTTAGCATCTCAACCGATTGTGGATCAAGTTTCAACCCCGGCTCGCGGGTTAATCATACATCCCTCAATAATTAATAAATGTTCGTCGCACCGCAATCAGCATATTAAAATCTATTTCTGAACTGGAGTAATGATTGATGCTAACATGCAGCTTTGTCAACACATGAATAAATTACATTTTTAAAATATTAAATAGAACTCAGTTATTGAAATGTATATATTTTCTGTTATGTATTTTTTATCAAGTAAAGGCAGCATTGGTGAGCATAAGACTTCTTTCAAAAACATAAAAGTCTTACCGACCCCACCGTTTTTTGTAATCACATTTTTCTAATCTAAACTATCAGTCCAGTTTTTGCTTAAATTAGCTTTTTAGTAGCACAAATGAAACTTTATTTTCTTTGAGTGGGCCGACATAATCAATGTTGTGAGTTTGGGCCAGGGTTACGTGTGTCCCCAAAAAATCGATGAAACTTCTTTCAAGTTGGGAAGTCTTGGCCTAATGGTTAGAGAGTCGGACTCGTAACCCAAAGATTGCGAGTTCGATTCTTGTACTGGCAGGGATTGTAGGTGGGGGGATTTAATGTACAGCGCTCTCTCCCACCTTCCTACCACGACTGAGGTCCCTTGAGCAAGGCACCAAACCCCCAACTGCCCCCTGGCGCCGCAGCATAAATGGCTGCCCACTGCTCCGGGTGTGTGTTCACGGTGTGTGTGTGTTCACTGCTGTGTGTGTGCACTTAGGATGGGTTAAACGCAGAGCACTAATTCCAAGTATGGGTAACCATACTTGGCCACATGTCAGGAGGTCACTTTCACTTTCAAATCAGCTACTATATGTGCAGTTCTTTTGAGTTTTGATCTTTAAACACTCCCAGAATATTACAGCTTGAGTTTTTGCTTGCCTTCATCTTCCACTGCATCTCTGGCTAAATTTACTAAATTGAAACCATTATAATTTATGTGTCTTTCCAGAGATCCGTTCCCTTAGAATCCCCCCCCCCCGACCCCACATGTCAGCCCCCTCCCCCCAGCCCCCCCCTCGAACCCCGGCCATGGTAACCGCTTTGGTGGGCAGCAATATCACCCTCAGCTGTACTGAGACCGAATCTCTGCCACCGGCAAAGACTGTCTGGATGCGAAAGGACAACAAAACCATCAACACCACCTCCAAATATATTGTGTCTGATAATAACCCCAACTACAAACTCACTATAATCAATGTAACTAAGGAAGATGAAGGGATCTACTACTGCTACAGTATAAACCCTCTTGGTCCAAAAGAACTGGAAGTGTATCTTACTGTGAAGAGTAAGTTAGAAACTTGAATGTTTCTCCATACTTATTATTTTTTTAATATATATAACAAGAATTCTTTTATTCCTAGTTAAAACATGTCCAGATCACATTTTGTACTCAAATTCAAAATAGATAATGAAACCTATTTTTAGACCATTCCTATTTTTCACACTGTCACAAGACAGTAATATGTCTGAATATTTAATTCTTGAGTTTTAACTTTTTTATTTGCATTCAAGTAATCTTATGATTCCGTTGTTTAAGATGAGAGCTGTTTTAAAAAATACATCACAGTCAGATCTGGAGCACTTCAAATACTACACTCTAAAAATGCTGGGTTAAATACAACCCAGTGCTGGGTTAAAAAGGGACAAACCCAGAGGTTGGGTTGTTTTTACCCAGCGGTTGGGTTACTACCCAGGAGGTTGGGTTAAACATTTAACCCAACAGCTGGGTCAAAACAACCCAATTGCTGGTTTTGTCCCTATTTTACCCACACTGGTTGTACTTACCCATTATTTTTTGCTAGTGTCACACTCTAAAAAATGCTGGGTTAACTAAAACCCAGCGCTGGGTTAAAAAGGGACACACCCAGCTATTGGGTTGCTTTGACCCAGCGGTTGGTTCAAAACCCCAATAGCTGGGTTTTGCCCTTTTTAACACAGCGCTGTTATATTTAACCGCATTTTTTTTAGAGGGTATGATGCTAAAGCTATGACACCTTGCATGATGTGATCAGACGAGATGTTTCTGACAATTGCTCTGTAATACCTCGCCCCCCCCCTTTGCAAAAGTATTACACAACACCCTCCACGTGAACTTCTTCCCTTTGTGATAAAATACATTTCAGACTGTGTGCATATTGAAACAACGTTTTAATCTTTGTCTCATCTCTCAGAAATAAAGTGGCCTTGGTTGGTGTCTTTGTTTCCATTTTGATAATGATGATTGGAGTCACTGTTGGTGTAACAGTATATTCAAAGCGGGATAGACTTTGTATTGGTAAGTATTTTGCATACGGAGTTGCTAAATAAAACTCTTTATATAAAGATTTTTTGTATAAATGTATATTTTTATTTTTCAGGTTTAGGATTTAGGTAAGTATGACCACAAAACATTAAAACGCATTAATAATCATACACTCTAAAAAATGCTGGGTTGTTTCAACCCAACTTTTGGTCAAATATGGACTAACACAACTGTTGGGTTAATTTTGGTTTACATTTTTAAATTAGCTTTTTAACCCACCAGTTGGGTTAGTCATATTTTGACCAACATTGGGTTGAAACAACCCAGCATTTTTTAGAGTGTAGTAATATGTCAGCATTATTCTAAAATATGTGTTTATTGTCTTCATACATACTATAACATGCGCTGGCAAGGATGTGTGAAGCTGAGGCTTTGTAACATTTTCTTTCTAGTCATTTAGATGATGACAGAGGGGATATACTGAGTTTAGTGGATTCAGATGAAGAGGTAATTTTCCATGATACTGTTCCACAACTCCCTCCGCTGACAAACGGACACGCAACCACACTTGTAGAGATTCACAGAATACCATCCAGTAAGTCAGCGTTGTCCTGAATATTGTTTAGACGTTTGTGATATGGTATCAAAAAGAGTTTGTTTTGAAAGAATTGGGAACTGGGAAATGTTATATCATGATGAAATTAAACTTGAGCAAATAAAAGTAAGGCAAGTTTGAAAAACGACTCTTTTGATATTCAAGTTGAAAACCTTGGAAATGTTTTTTTTTTGTTGTAAATACAGTATGTATCAAATTCAAATAATTATCAAAATAATTCTGTATTGAATATATTTTCTGTAGTTATGCTCCGCTCTGAAATATTTAGTATTTGTTATTGATGATAAATTGTGGGTTTTCTGTACTTTCGGATTTGCTGAAACAAGTGTGTGTTTATTTTACAGGTGATCATGAAAATAATGCAGACCGTACAGTACAACATAACGATCAAACGCATCCAGAACCAGTACAACAGATATCAGACTGTTAGTTATCTGTTTAAATGTACAGAAAATCAATTCTTCCAAATGGTAAACTCTGCTAAATTATTTGTTTGTGTGATATTTTTCTTGTATAATATTCCAGCAATCTGTGTAAAGTCTAAATGTCTTAAACTCATTTTAGAGAGGCTCTGTTTTTATTTTCAGTATTAGTTTTTAACATACTGGTCTCAATTCATGAAATTAAAACTTTTACTACACCATACTACAGTATGTCAGTGAACTGTTACGAAATGTTATTGTTACTTGAACTGGTTTGAATGATGCTTTCTGTAATATTGTATGGGTGAATCTCAACAAAATATGTCTGGGTCATATTTCGTGGCAAAATAATAATAAAAAAACTTAATTATATGAAGCCTATTTTGTACCATTGCAATTTCCCTTTTATTCTCATTACTGTAAAACATCCAGACATTTTACTAACTTGTGTGTTTTGCCATTTTCATTTTCTCAATGGTGATTTCTTGTAATACAGTAATGATATTGTCCATGTACGTGTATATGTGTGTGTGTGTAATTAGCTTAAAATTTAAGCCTAAACTGAAGGCAGTACAACAAATACTAACATTAGGGTGACCATACATCCTCTTTTTGGACCTTAAAAAATGGGGTGTTCTGACGATTTGTGCTACCCTGTCAGATTTTGCTACCTCCCATTAAAACAGATGGTAGCATAATTCGATAGCGAAAAGTGCTAGGCCTACCTATCAGATATAGCTTCCATCATGATATAAGGTGTGAGGCTTTATTAACATGTACACCTACCCCAACCCTAAACCCACCCTTACAGTAGGATAAATACAGTGTTGGTAGCATAATCTGATAGGTAGCATTATTTTTTCAGAACACTGGCCGGGATTTCTAAATCGCCCAAAATGTCAGGGATTTGGCTTTTGAATTTTCATTTTTGTTTTAGAGCCCTGCGAGGACTGTGTCCAGTCCCCGCCTATCCCGCACACATTCTAATATTGTATATAATTTTCGTGCATCAGGGAGCCGCTATCAATATGCGGGAGATCCTTTGGATGAGTAAACAACGTATTCTGTTCTGTGTCAGCTGCGTCACACGGATACGCTGTTTCCGTTCAGATCAAATCACAACAACGTAGGAAATAGCATACGTTGTTTACGTCCAGCGGATATTCTCCAAAATGGCACCAGGGTGATGCGGAGGAGACGAATTGTTGAATAAAGTCGTTATTTTTTTTCTTTTGCGCACAAAAAGTATTCTCGTAGCTTTGTATAATTGTGAATGGACCCCTGATGTCACATGGATTTATTTTACGATCTCCTTGGGGGGAGAAAAGGTTCTGGACTTGGTAACATTTCAGTTGTGTTGCTGTCTATGGAGGTTCAGAAAGCTCACGGATTTCATCAAAAATATCTTAATTAGTGTTCCAAAGATGAACGAAGGTCTTACGGGTTTGAAACGACATGAGGGTGATTCACGAGATCGCACTAACATATAATATGATTGAGCAATTAGTAGCATATTTGGCGTGCTGTCCAGAGGCAGGGCTCCGAGCTTGGGATAGAGCCCGAACCCAGAACCCAGGCAACATCTTCAAGGCATAACTTTAAACCCCTTGCAACATCATCCAATGTCGCAATCACCCTCAGGAGGTACACAAGCAAAAGCTAAACTGAATCATTGTCAATATCAATTATTTTTACAAATTTGCCCTTCATACATTTTTGTCCTTTAATGTTAGGCACTTGATGCCCAGTGCCCCTTTGCAACAGGACCTTTACGTGTCGACGTACGGAACCGCATGCCAGCTTTTTGGAGAAGTTAATTTTGGTAATAGTGACTCCCAATAAGCTTAAAAACACCTAAAAGGGACCGTGCTCTAATTTGGGTCATATCTCATAACCTACCTGACTATGTTCATTACATTGGTTCAAAACAGTACATTGCAAAGGTCATAAAAATATCATATGACATATATACACACACACACAAAGTTGTTTGCAAACATTACTTTTGCTTTAATTACTGCCTCAATTCGGCGTGGCATGGAGGTGATCAGTTTGTGGCATTGCTGAGGTGGTATGGAAGCCCAGGTTTTTTTTGACAGTGGCCTTCAGCTCATCTGCTTTTTTGGTCTCTTGTTTCTCATTTTCCTCTTGACAATACCCCATATATTTCTATGGGGTTCAGGTCTGGTGAGTTTTGCTGGCCAGTCAAGCACACCAACCCCATGGTCATTTAACCAACTTTTGGTGCTTTTGTCCGTGTTGGCATGTGCCAAATCCTGCTGGAAAATGAAATCAGCATCTTCAAAAAGCTGGTCAGCAGAAGGAAAGCATGAAGTGCTCCAAAATTTCTTGGGAAACGGGTGCAGTGACTTTGGTTTTCAAAAAAACAATGGACCAACACCAGCAGATGACATTGCACCCTAAATCATCACAGACTGTGGAAACTTACACTGGACTTCAAGCAACTTTGGCTATGAGCTTCACCTTTCCTCCAGACTCTAGGACCTTGGTTTCCAAATGAAATACAAAACTTGCTCTCATCTGAAAAGAGGACTTTGGACCACTGGGCAACAGTCCAGTTCTTCTTTTCCTTAGCCCAGGTAAGACGCCTCTGACGTTTGTCTGTGGTTCAGGAGTGGCTTAAGAGGAATATGACAACTGTAGCCAAGTTCCTTGACATGTCTGTGTGTGGTGGCGCTTGATGCCTTGACCCCAGCCTCAGCGGAAAAGGAACCACCCTTCCTTGTGAAGTTCACTCAAATTCTTGAATTTATTTTGCTTGACAATCCTCATAAGGCTGCGTTCTCTCGGTTGGTTGTGCATCTTTTTCTTCACACTTTTTCCTTCCACTCAACTTTCTGTTAACATGCTTGGATACAGCACTCTGTGAACAGCCAGCTTCTTTGGCAATTAATGTTTGTGGCTTACCCTCCTTGTGAAGGGTGTCAATGATTGTCTTATGGACAAATGTCAGATCAGCAGTCTTCCCCATAATTTTGTAGCCCAGTGAACCAAACTGAGAAACCATTTTGAAGACTCAGGAAACCTTTGCAGGTGTTTTGAGTGAATTAGCTGATTGGCATGTAACCATATTCTAATTTGTTGAGATAGTGTTTTTTTGTTAAATGTGAGCCAAAATCATAATTAAAAGAACCAAAGATTTAAACTTCTTCAGTCTGTGTGCATTGACTTTATTTAATACACGAGTTTCACAATTTGAGTTGAATTACTGAAATAAATGAACTTTTCCACGACATTCTAATTTATTGAGATGCACCTGTATATATATAAAAATTATTATTATAAAAATTTTGATATTTTTCAGATATTTGTCAATGAGCTCAGGACCTGTTGAGCAGCAAATACTCCAGCAAGGTCTTGTCAGTCATCTCTCCTTATTATCTACCTGTGATCAGTCAAAGCTGACTCCTGCAGCTCATGTTGGATGCAGGGTTATTGTTGTTTTCCATGAAATTGGGCTGCTTTTAAACTGTTGCCATGGCTTGATTTGCCCCCCAGGGTTAAAATTTAAAGTTTTCTAAATTACATTTGACTGAAATGCTTGTATTGAAACATTTTGCGTTCTACCTATGATAAAACTGTGCTAGATAGATGTCAAGTTTTGTGAAGAAAGTGAAAGTGAAAGTGAAGTGACATGTGGCCAAGTATGGTGACCCATACTTGGAATTAATGCTCTGCATTTAACCCATCCAAAGTGCACCCATTCAGCAGTTAACACATCCACACACCACCCGTACACACACCCCCAGAGTCATGGGCCCCATTTTTGCTGCGGCGCCCGGGGAGCATTTGGGGGCTCGGTGCCTTGCTCAAGGGTACTGGTATTGAAGGTGGAAGAGTAGCGCTTTACATTCACTCCCCCCACCCACAATCCCTGCTGGTACAAGACTCGAACCCGCAACCTTTTGAGTTACAAGTTCGACTCTCTTACCATTAGGCCACGACTTCCCCGAAGATGGTTAGAGTGCCTAGTGCCCCTTCCCCGAGAAGGGGCACTAGGAAGCTTTTTAGCTGCGTTTATGATCAATATGCATAACAGTGACTGTAAAATATGTATATTAGGTATGGAAATGACATATTTTGAGTTTTGATATTTGAGATTGCACTACTTTGGGCGCTTTCGGCATTACTTTAACCACCAACCAACCACACCCCAGTCCCCCACCGGCACGCCCGCCCGCACTGTCCTCTTTTTGGAAAACTAAAATATGGTCACCCTAACTAACATTGTGTATAAATGCAGTTTTAATAATATTTTTTGGCATTACATAATTAAAAATGAGATCTCTTTAATAATGAGGATTGGGGGTGTGCTTAAATTATGTCTACTGTACATTTTCAGTAATGTATAAAACAATACTTAAACTAGCTTTAAATGGCACTATAAAATAAAATGCATTCAAAGCTGTAAAATCACGATACCTTGAGACGTAAATGACAAGTATAAAACACTGTAAATATACAGTAGACACACACACCCAAGTAGGTACTGTAATCAGAATGATACACGCTTGACGATGGGGTCACGTGGTTTGCCCATCTGGCCACGCCCACTAGTGAATGAATCTCTATGTAGAGGAGAGGTGAAGTGAAGCGTTCGTGATTTCAGTGGTAAGATGTGCACTTCGCTTCGAGGTTGTACTGTCAAAGGTAAGGCAATTCACATAATGTAGATGATATATAAGCATATGCATTTGATAAAAGAGGAAAATACGTTTTCATATTAGTAGAAAATGAGTAGTTCCGGATATGCGCATTTGCTTTTGTACATGACAGGTCTCTTTAATTGTGACAGAACCGCATGATCTGATCGCGGAGCTGAAACCCGCTCAACCCCCGCGTCTGTACGGCTCTGCCGGCTGTGAGACATGGAGCGTCCGCTTCTCCCCGGACGGATCTTATTTTGCCTGGTCGATGGGATACGGCATCGTTAAACTCCTCTCCTGGCCGCTGACATCCAAAGAGTGCGTCTGTGTTCATAACACAATGGGTTAATTAATATATAGGCTTATATGTAACACCACAATAAATTCATATTATGGGAGAACCTGTCACTAACAAAAAAGTAATATCACAACTGAAAAAACAGCTGAAGCCGGTCCTTGTTGTCTGGTCATAGCTGGGTTACCATTAAAAAATTGGGTTACACTTTATTTTAAGGTGTATTTGTTACAGTGTAATTATACATTTAAGTACTGAGTAATATTAATTAACAACATGTATTAACTACATGTTTAGGTTTAGGATTAGGGGTTGGTTTAGGGTTATTGCATGCAATTATGCATAATTTTGTGCTAATACTATAGTAATTATATGTAACACGTAACAAGGACACCTTAAAATAAAGTGTTACCAAAAATCGTTTTATGTATGGTATATGGGATTTATCACAGTACCGTGGTACGGTACTTATTTGAACAAAGTCACAGGGTAATGTGGAACAATAAAGGAGCAATGGAGGAAGCTGGAGCACAACTGAACCTTCTACATTCCTCTTTGTATTAACAGTAGTGCCGAAGCTGGATGCAGTGAAGAGAAGACACTCAACTGCAGGCAAACGGTGTGGGCACTGGCGTTTGGACCATGCATGTCTACCCGAGTGGATGCTTTACATCAGAACAGACGTGATCATGAGCTACTGCTGGCCATTGGTCTGAACAACGGCGTGATCCAAGTGTGGGTCGTCTCAACTGGTAAGACTGAACTCTAGACTCGTTTTCACCGTCAAGAACTTAGATTGGTGTAAACATTAACAGCATGGTGTTATACACATGTAGTATAAGGTTTAATATGCTAGTAAATCCCTGTTCTGTCTTCAGGAAATCTGCGGGTTACTCTAACCGGACATCAGGCTCCTGTCAGGGATTTAGTCTTCACTCCAAATGGAAGTCTCACGCTTGTCTCAGCCTCCCGAGACAAAACTTTAAGGATATGGGACTTGGCAAAGAAAGGTCAGAGCATCTGATGTGGAAGCAACCTATCTTTGCAATAGGATGAAAATAAGTTTTCATGACCTTTAATTTTGTACTTATGAAGATCGTAATGCTGATATTTGCAGGCGCCAGTCCCCATGTGCTGCGGGGTCCAGACTACTGGGTCTTCAGATGTTCCATATCACCTGACTGCAGTGTGATCGCTTCTGTTTGCAACCTCGACTCTGTGAGTTTCTTGTTTTTAGTATTATTTATATACTGATACATTATTAGTTAATGTTTTGAATTAGCTTTTATTTTATTTTCATTTATTTGATTGATTTTGCTGTGCTTTTGTCATTTTTATTAGTTCTTTTTTAATATTTCTATGTAGCTTTATTTTTTATCTACTTTTTTACATTTTATTTCAATTAACAACAATGCTGCAATGGCCTCAAAAGCTGTATGCTTGCATTAACAATGTCAACAAAGAACATTTTTCTTGTTCATTAAGTAGCAAGTAAGTGTTTTTTAAACACACAGCACACGCACATTTTCCAAAGTAAAACAGTTCACAAACAGAAGTTTGTTAGATTTTGTATAATAAATAATAGTAATAGCTAAACTGTTCAAAAACACTTTTGTACAGTGGTTACTGCACTGAAGCTGTGTTTACTCTGCGAGGATGTCTTCTAGTAGTTATATAAAGGGTTGTTATATAATCAGGGAGACTTTTAGTCTCTGCAACAGGATATCCTGTAGAGCCATGCAGATAAAATAATAACACTGTTCTTTTTATTGTTGTGATTGTGATTACTGAACTGTGTTACATCGTCCGAATGTTGTTTTCCCAACAGAAGGTGTATTTGTGGAGCTTGCGGTCCTACACCTTCATGAGACACCTTACATACGACCACGAGCGCACCATGGCATCATGTGACTTTTCCCAGGATGGAGCGCTGCTCGCGATCGCTTCGTATCATTCGACCACAGGCTGGTGGCTGGACCTGTGGGACCCCTATACAGCTGATATCATGACTAGAGTGGAGTATGTTGGCCAACCAAGATGTTATCTTCACATATCATATTTTTATTAATTAATTTTTTACAGTTTTACAATACTTATGATTTTTTTTTAAATAAAGAAAATGAGAGATAAAGCCGTTTTACTTATTTTTGGGACAAAAAGTTCGGAACAGTGGGAATGTTCTGCTAAACGTCATCTTTCATGCTTCACAGAAAAAAAGAGAATCTTTTTTGATGACAATTTTATTATTTTGAAAATTACATTCAATGCTGAATGATTTGATGTTTTTAATAAATGTAGACATAAATCGTCTAATTTCCTAACTGATATGGTAAAAATAAATAGTTTACCCAAAAATGAACATATGCTGAAAATGTACTCACTTTCAGGCCATTCAAGATATAGTTGAGTTTGTTTCTTCATCAGAACAGATTTGGAGAAATTTAGCATTACATCACTCGCTCACAAATGGATCCTCTGCAGTGAATGGGTGCCGTCAGAATGAGAGTCCAAACAGCTGATTAAAACATCACAATAATCCACACCACTCCAGTCCATCAATTAACATCTTGTGAAGTTGAAAGCTTCTTGTTTGTAAGAAAAAAAATTCATCATCAAGGCGTTTTAAATTGAAGTTATCTCTTCTGGTCAAAATACGAGACAACATTTCTTCCATCTACTATCCTTGCACATCAAAATCCACTGATTTATTTGTTTGGAAATGTTTTGGACTGTTTTTGCCTGTGAACAATGCTTGATCTGTGCATATTTCATTCCTGATTCAGATGAGATGGCTTTTTTTTTTTTTTACTGGAAGCAGCAATTTTATGTATAGATGACTCATATTTTGGCCAGAAGAAACCTTTTAATGTTAAAAACTTATCAATGATGAATTTGTTTCTTACAAATGCACAGCTTTTCACTTCACAAGACGTTATTTGATGGACTGGAGTGGTGTGGATTACTTGTGATATTTTTCTCAGCCGTTCGGACACTCATTTTGACGGCACCCATTCACTGCAGAGGACCCATTGGTGAGCAAGTCATGTAATGCTAAATTTCTCCAAATCCGTTCTAATGGAAAAACAAACTCATCTACATCTTGACAGGCCTAAGGGTGAGTAAATATCAAGCCAATTAAAATTTCCAGGTGAACTATGTTGCAATATACTGCATGTTGGATAAAATATTTTCTTCTCTTTCCAGAGACTGTGAGGTATGTGCTTACAGAAGTGACAATCTACTGACATCTCTTAGCTTCTCTCTGGTTGGTCTGCTTCTGGCATTTAAAGACTATAGGTGAGCAGTGAACCATCCATTTGAGATCTGAGATCTTCAGAACTACAGGACCAGACATCACCCTTGTGACCCGACACCTTTCTCTATTGTTACTAATGACACTGTACTGTGTTGCAGGGCATTACGGATCTGGGATGTGGAACGAGATAAACTAGTCACAGACACTGATCACAACCGAGCCAGTGGCGTGTGCTGTGCTTTCCATCCACACGGGGGCGTCATCGCTACAGGGTATTACAAGTCACATCATCGAGTTGGAACATCACTGATATTCAGTTTCGGCTGACAGTGTTTACTCTAGAATTTTCTTCTGCTTGTATGCTGGAAAAAATATTAAGAAGTTCTTTATATTTGATTGTAGGTGCAGAGATGGACATGTAAAATTCTGGCGAGTTCCTCGTCTCGTTCCGAGCCTTAAGCATCTGTGCCGGATTGCCCTGAGATTCTCCATTTCAACCTATCAAGTGCAGGCTCTTCCCTTGCCAAAAAAAATCCTGGAATACCTTACTTACAGGGACATTCCAAAGCAAAAGATTGTACGTTGTAAAGAACACTGCAGATGACTGGAAACAGTAATGTTTGTGGGTCAAACTTGACACCATACTTGAAATAATTATTTAAAGACTTTATTTTGTACATAACTACTTTGAAAATGTAGCATTTGTTTTACAAAGTACTGAGACGAGCGTTATTTTAAGCTTAAAAATAGAAACACTTCAAAAATATTACAGGGTTCTGCGCAGTTTTTTTTTTTTTTTGTCAGAACAATATGAAGAAGTAAACAACTTCCTCTCATGACATCACGGGTCTATGTTACATAACCCTTTTAAGAGTGTGAACCAATGGTCTATCCATCGCTGACTACTGTCTATCTAACAGCCTGGAAAGCTGCAACCATTGAGCTCAGCTGGATCTTCTCATTGGTTCCAGAGGCCAGACGATACCTTATGGTTAAAAAGGAACGAACAGAAGTTGAAGCTCACTCGAGTACATAATAAACTTCATCTACTGTTCAAAAGTTTAGGGTTGGTAAGATTTTTCAGTGTTTTTTTAAAAGGGTCTTATTCTCACCAAGGCTGCAATCATTTGATAATACAGTAAAAACAACAATTTTGTGAAATACACAATTTAAAAGAACTCTTTTCTATTTTAATACATTTTAAAAATGTAACTTATTTTGATGCGCAGCTGTATTTTCAGCACCATTACTCCAGTCTTCAGTGTCACATGATCCTTCAGAAATCATTCTAATATGCTGATTTGCTGTTCACGAAACATTTACGATTACTACCAATGATAAAAACAGTTGTGCTGCTTATTTTTGAGCAAACTTTAAAAGAAGAAGAAGAAAGTTCAAAAGAACAGCATTTATTTGGAATAGAAATATTTGACATTATAATGTTTGCTGTCACATTTGACCAATTGAATGCATCCTTGCTGCATTAAATATTTAATGTGATTGTATATGTTATACCATATCATATTATTTTCACATGACGAAAAAAACAATAGCAATGTGACTCTGCAGCACAAAAGCAGTCTTAAGCAGTTGGGGTATATTTGTAGCAATAGCCAACTTTACATTGTATGGGTCAAAATTATATTTTTTTCTTTTATGCCCAAAATCATTAGGATGTTAAGTAAAGAGCATGTTCCATGAAGATATTTTGTAAAATTCCTACTGTAGATATATCAAAACTTAATTTTTGTTTAGTAATATGCATTGCTAAAAACTTAATTTGGACAAATTTAAAGGCGATTTTCTCAATATTTTGATTTTTTTTTTGCACTCTCAGATTCCACATTTTCAAATATTGTATCTCGCCAAATACTGTACCCCCCCCCCCCCCCCCCCCCCTCCTATCATAAAGTTCAAGTCAAGTCTGCTTTATTGTCAATTCTTCCACATGTACAGCACTTACACACAGAGAATTGAAATTGCGTTATACTCTCAGACCCTTGGTGCATACAGATAACATAAATACGGATTAAATACAAAATACAACTATACAGATATACAAATAAGGTAAAGTGTAAAAATATATATATAAAGCACAAGGCATATATATGGCAGATAGAGTGCAAACCAGTAAAGTAAACAACAGGGCAGATATAGTGATTGTAGTGCAAAAAATGATTTGTAGTGCAAAAGAGCTTATTCAGACTGATTAAAGTGACCGTGTGTGTGTGTGTATTTGGGAGGGGGGAGTGGGAGAGTCCATCAGAGGGTCAGAGTTCAGTGGTGCGTGGGGCAAAAGAGGGGAGGGGGGGGCAAGGTCGGGAGGGAGTTCAGAACAAACCATACATCAATGAAAGCTCATTTATTCAGCTTTCAGATGATGTATAAATCCATTTAAAAAAATTTAACCCCTATGACTGGTTTTGGGGTGGTCCGGGGTCACATATTTACATGAATCAGGTGAATCTGTTCAATTCATGTAGATAAAGTATCCATGAGTCATATGGGAGTGGTGCTGTTTGCTTCATTCGTATTTAATTAATCAAACCAGTCATAAATAGAACAGTGTGCACACTTCTGTACTGATTTACTAAATAACTTGACATAATAAATGTACTCACTCAATATCAGCAAGTTTTATAAGCAAGCCCATGCGGATGGAGGGTGGGAAGTCCACTGAAATAGAAACACAAAAACATTAGAGCAAAATTAACCCACCTAACTGTGCTCAAACAACACTTTGATTGCGTGACCAATACATCAGATTTAAAATAATCAAATCTAAATATCTTTTGTTATTTTAAAACATAAAAAAAAAAAAAACCCTACAGAAAACATGGCATGCTGTGCGATAAATATATTTTGGCATGCAAAAAAATTATAGACGCATTATTGCAGTCTGGTTTCTGAAAATAGTGTAATATTTAGTGCATTAGTGTGTGTGAAGCACGCTACTTCTAACAGGCGTCCTTTAAAAACAAGAACAATCGGTTTCCATGACAACCACAAAAGGATCTCCATGGAAACAAGGGCAGGGAAAACATGTAGCTCATCATCACTATATCAAAGTTGTGATGGGTTGTGTGTGGCGTTCTGCACTGCTTTAGTTATTTTGAACAGGAATCAGTTATAGAGCCATGCATGGCTGAATTAAAAGTGTAGTCTTACCACAGTGAACGAGACGATGGACTTCTGTTAAAATGTCATGAAGTGCCAGACCTTTTAGAGTTTTGAGCTGCAGAATTTCTGTTGGATCCAGATAAGGACTTTGGAAACGTCATAAATCAGCAACTTACAATTCCTGTATAAACACTTAATGTCATTAATAAATAACACTTTATTAAATTATAAATATCAATATTAAGATTAATTTTTTTTTGTAAATAAAGAATATATATTATAATGCATACATAATTAAAAATATAATATTCATAATTTATTTTTTTCTTCCCTTTTCTATATAATATAATAAAGCAATTTGATGTTTTGTTTGTTCATTCAAATTCTTTACCTGGATATAGCACAAATGTCATAACATCATTGGCATAGCTTATTTTGATGTCATTTTCCTGATATGCATATGTTTTGGTAAATATAATATGTATGTGAATTTTACCCCATTTTACTTTATTAATGTATTTACTGACTGTTATTATTATTATTAATACATTCTATCAATGTTTTAATTGTGGCAGAAAGAGTTAATGTGGGGGAAAATAGAAATTTCAAAATTGTATTGAGCTTTTTGTTAATGCTTTGGAAAATATATAAAAAAAGACATCTGACTTATTACACTAATAAAAATATTAATGATTAATAAACCTTCTACATTTTAATAATATAATATTATTATAAAACAACAACACTACTACTCTAACTAATAATTATATATTTTGTAATGATCAATTTATAAAATTTAATTAATGTTTATTTAAATTTTATTGAGACTTTTTGTAGATACTGCCTTCCAAAGCAATTTCTTATCCCCTCACAGCAATCTTAAAAACAAACAAAATACTATCAAAAAGATTAGGTTATGCATTACTGTAAAGCTTGGAGAACTAACTAACCAACCTCTAGAGTAGAAAGGATACGGTTATATGCAGTGGTGAAGTCTTTATTGAGGGCCCAGTCCAGTATGTTAGCGATGTCTGATCTGAGCGGATGTCCAGTACATGTGTGCACCGTCTCCTCTGTCACCTTCCCATAGGCCATATGTGTACTCTGTACATAAAAAAAACACACGATACAGATTTTTCTAAATATTTTTCATGCCAGCAGCAGTGCAGTAAGCAAACCACAAAACATCACTTTTTCATATGATACACACCTGTAAAATGTTTAATGATCGCCTCATGTCTCCTGTTGAAAGGGTCACAATGGCCTTCATGCCATCTGGAGTGATGTCAATGCTATCAGTGAAAAACAGATTTTTAAATATGCATGAACCTATGCTAGGGAAATACAATGTATGGTTTTATTTGCTCAAAGTTGTGTCCTGCGCCAGAGGGCAGAGCCCATATAAAATGTGTGTTTGTGTGAAGAGTTTTTAATCAAATGGTCCGTAGGGCTGGGTCACTCGAGCCAGGCTCTTTTGTGTTCAGGGTCTTTTGAGCGGATCCATCTAATGACACACTTCAGATATCATGCAAAAATTCAGGACGGTCTTAATACTGTCATGTCAATGTTGCTCTATCTTCAACCCACACAAAAGATGTCTGGGGCCTGTTCTTCATACGTTGCTAACTAGGGATGCTCCGATCCGCCTTTTTCGCCTCCGATACGATACCTAGGGTTCGGTATTGACCGATACAGATACCGATCCGATACCAGTGAAGTTTTTTCCCCTCATTTAAATAAATGTAGAATTTATATATCTCTGTGTGTGGATATATAAAAATAAAGTTATGCCATTTTACAGATATATATAATGTTTGTAAAATGGTACAGCTTTTTAAATATCTGAAAGTACACTCTTAATATCAGTCAGTCAAGCTTTATAATATGATAATCAAGTATTATTTAATAATAGAAATTTAGTAATTGGAATTAAAACTTCGTAACCATGAACTTAGGACTGGTGCTGGTGCTGGTGCTTTTTTTGGTCATTCGGTGTTCCTGTAAAAAAAACGAACAATATACTGATAAGATATTATTATTATTATACGAATTCTACTAAAAAGAACAATATAAAAACGCACTAAGGATTAATGAGCAACTGGATTCATGAATATTAATCAGGTTGTGTGCGTTTGCTCGAACTGATTCGCTCAAATCAAAACAGGGAAGATGAAGACGATTTGGGCAGTCATGGCCTAATGGTTAGAGAGTCGGACTCATAACCCAAAGGTTAGGTGGGGGGAGTGAATGTACAGCAAACCCGCTCCCACCTTCAATACCACGACTGAGGCCCTTGAGCAAGGCACCAAACCCCCAAAAGCTCCCTGGGCACCACAGCAAAAATGGCTGCCCACTGCTCCGGATGTGGGTTCACGGTGTGTGGTGTTCACTGCTGGGTGTGCCTTTGGATGGGTAAATGCAGAGCACTAAGTTTTTTTTTTAAATAATAGGTGAGCACCAGCCAATGAGCTTGTCGTTTGCGCATTAGTTCCGCCTACTACAGGAAAACCCGGCAGTTCTTAAAAGCTGAAGAATTCCAAAGGAACTCCATTATTTTTACAGGAAAATACAACAAAGTATATCTTTTACATGTAGCGCATCAATTCTGCATTAAGACTCTCGCTCTTTGCGCGTTTGAGAGAAAGCGATGGCGAGTCGTGCGCTTCACACTAGAGTTTACATTACGCCAAATACACAAACACAGTTGTGCTGCGCATCCATTCAAATGAACTGAAAAACATCACTGCTCGCTTGACGGAGAGTGAAACTCTGAAGCGCTCAGTCAGAGTGTTCTGTGAGTGAAAATATATCTGTGCTAATCACATACTCAGCCTAGGGCTGGACGATATGGCCAACGTTTATATCACAATATATTTCTTAATTTCGTTCGATACGATATAATTCCGATTCGATACTGAACACTATTTTAAAAAAAAAAAGCCTGTCAAAAGGGCCACGAACGCCCACACAATGTCTTTATGAAAAATTAATTTGCTAAGTCTATTATGACACCTCATATAAAACCATATAATACTTTAGAAAAAAAAAAAAACAGCACAAATAAATTAATGTTCACCTTTTATTTGTATTTAGCCTTCATACAAACAAGAAATGTGAAATCACTGTCAAATAAACATCTCAGACTCACCTTATTAATTATTAATATCTTCTAACATACCAGTCAAAAGTTTTTGAACAGTACGATTTTTTATGTTTTTTTAACGAAGTCTCTTCTGCTCACCAAGCCTGCATTTATTTGATCCAAAATACAGCAAAACAGTAACATTTTGAAATAATTTTACTCTTTAGAATAACTGTTTTCTATTTGGAAATATTTTAAATGCAATTTATTCCTGTGATGTTCAAAGCTAGATGTTCTTTGTGATTACTCCAGTCACGTGATCCTTCAGAAATCATTCTAATATTCTGATTTGCTGCTCAAAAACATTTATTATTATGTTGAAAACAGCCGAGTAGAATTTTTTCAGGTTTCTTTGATGGATAAAAAGAATGTTCGAAAGAACCGCATTTCTTTTAAATAGAAATCGTTTGTAACATTATAAATTTCTTTATCATCACTTTTGATCAATTTAAAGCATCCTTAATATTTCTTTCCCAAAAAAAAAAAAGAACGACATCATACTGACTCCAAAGCTTTTGAATGGTATAGTGTAATAATGTTACAAAAGCTTTTTATTTCAGATAAATGCTGATCTTTGGATCTTTCTGTTCATCAAAGAATCCTGAAAAAAAAATCCTCAACTGTATATTGATAATCAGCATATTAGAATGATTTCTGAAGGATCGTGTGACACTGAAGACTGGAGTAATGATGCTGAAAATTCAGCTTTGTATCACAGGAATAAATTACATTTTAAAATATATTCAAATAGAAAATATTTCAAAATTTTGCTGTTTTGCTGACTCTGGGCACATAAATGCAGACGTTGGTGCGCAGAAGAGAATTCTAAAAACAAAAAAAAACATCTTACGGTTTCAAAAACTTTGCCTGGTAATGAGGGGCTGATTATTGTAAGATTGAAACAATGTGCTGCAGCCAGGAAAAAATATGAAAAGTGCTCTGAGTTGCTGCCGGGAAAAATAGAGCTACAACAAAAGCATGTTGCTGGAGACGGGCTTATTGAAAGTTGAAAATTGAAAAACTGCTTGTCTGCCAGCAGGAGGCGCTGTGGAACTAGCGGTTTCTCCAGTAACGGCTGTAAACACAGCAGCTCCGCTCATGAACGCTACTTTATCAGATCAAATGAAAATGTCATCGAAACTTTTCTGAAGACAGTCGGTTCCCTTCAGAGATACATTCATATAAAACACCCGCGCCGTATTATGATTTTGAAACGTGCAGTGCTCATGTTTATTCAATGAAGTCAAACGCCACAAATAAATCAATGTATGGGAAACACGGCTAATGTATATCGAAATATCGGAAAGGTGTTTAAAAATCATATCACCGTTATTGAAAAGAATTATATCGCGATACATATTGATATTGAATTATTGTCCAGCCCTAACTCAGCCTCCAACTCACACACTGACGAGTAAAATCTGAGAATTTATTAGCCATTGGCTAATATTAGACATCATTTAGTCGCCAAGAGTTAAGATTTAGTCACATATGCGAGTGATTTACTCGCAATGTAGAGGGTTGACAGTCTATGAGCACAAAGCGCATTGTAAACGCTTAGTGTTAAAAACTGCAAAGCACAAAGGGAAGATAAATGAATGCGTAGTGTATTATATCTGTGCAACAGTTATTGAGCCTTTTTTTTTACGGTTTTAAATTTCAGTTACTGTGCATGTTTAAAAACTATTTATAGTCTTTTCTAGGCCCTTGTTTTGTTCTCACAGACACCCGGTAGCAAGTAACAAAACAACATTAAACTCCGGCTAGAAGACAAAGTCCTTTTTGCAAAATCATAGACATGTACAAATCAAGTATAATGGGAACACATAATTATCTTGGAGAGAGCTTTACCGAACTGACTGCTTTAACCGAACGCGACCAGGGTTTAAAGCTGAACGAATGACTGACAGCCACAGCGGAAAAAGAGTTTGTGTGAACTTTAATGTAAGGACTTAAATATTCATATGTTGCTCACATTAAGCTATCGTATGGCTTCAGAAGTAACAGAATAATTCACATAATCGAAAAAAAAAAATCGGATTTGGATCGGCCCTCTCTGACCGATACCCAATAGGAGAAAAAGGGCTCTATCGGAGCCGATACCCGATATGAATATCGGATCAGCGCATCCCTATCGCTAAACGGTCCAGTTAGCTGGATTTGATTGTTGACGATTTGGCATGATCTTGGATTGTTTGGTTCTTCGAAGCTCATCCTGGAGTTGCTGTCATAGCAACAGGTCCGTAAGCTTAAACCTGCTCGGGAGCAGGTTTATTTCATGTAAACGGGATTAGATTGCATCTTTTTAAGCAGAACTGATACTTAAAATCTGTCCGCTACCACCGCTACTTTATTACAAGAGTATCCTACTGATCCAGGGACAATAATTTAAAATAATAATCATTTAAAAATTAATTTAAAGATAATATAATAATGTTGTGTAGTCTTTAATACTAGACACAGCCAGTTTTACTCACTGAAAGATTTATTCGTCATAAAATTATTACTTCATAATTGTATTCGAGTCTTACACACATGCTATACAGATAATGTGGAGTCGTGCATTAATTTGAGTGGTGACAGATATTATGGGAGTGGCTTGATGGAGCTCAGGAGATGCAGATAACTTGATCTTGACCCTTAAGAAACTTTAATGCTGTCACGTAACAAATCTGTTCAAATATAAAATTAAATGAATTGCTAATTACTACATTGAAATAAAAATATAAAGCCTGTACAAAAATTAGAAATCGTGAATTTAAATAATTGGGAATCATGTAAAAAATTTAAATAAAATAACAGTGCACATTTCATTTATCTATTATAACATTTATGTAGTTTTGTTCGCTTGGCTGTTTCCTTATAAAAGTAAAAAAATTTGTCAAGTTTTTCGTCAGGTGTCTTTTTTTATTATATGATGTCATTACGTTGCTGTTTTGCCACCAGCCAATCGCTGCATTGCTGATCGTGGTTTCGAGTATCGATACATAGCCCCTTTTAAACAAACCCAAGAACGCGCAATTATCTCAGATAACTCAATCCAACCATACTAATCATCAACAACAGGTGCGTTCGAAGAACCGAATTAGCCAGATCCTGATTAGCGCGATGATATCATCTTGGATGTGACATTTCATCTCGGATGTAATAAGCGACGTACGAAGAACGGGCCCCTGGCCTCTAATTACACACAAATAGAAATAGAAATAAATGTTTACCTTTTCTGGGAAAAATAAATAAACTAAATAAAAATTGAGTGGTGTGGATTTCTTTCAGAATGCAATCAATTCAACACTAATTTCATACAGAAATAACATCCACTTGACCTGGATTTGCTGTGATGAGTCTCACCTCTCTTGCTGTATCACATGCTCTAGTCTGGGAATCATCTGGCTCTGGGACAGGGGGCCGAAACGAAACCGTGTGCATCGAGACTGCAGCGCAGGTATGATCTTTGAAAGGTAGTTACAGATCAGACAGAAACGTGTGTTCTCTGTAAACTTCTCAATGACTGAGAGAGAGAGAAGGAGGGAGCGGGAAAAAAAAATCAGGTGTGGCTTAATGAAGTCTGCATAAATCTCCAAAAGGACTGAAAAAATATAACGCATTATTTTAAATCATAAAAATTATTCAAATAAAGAATATTATAAAACACATTTTTAATAATAATAACAATAAAGAATAGATCTTTATCTATAATATCCAGAACACACATTCGTACATTTTAAAGCATAAAGCAGATGTTGTGTCAAAATGATCATAAATATCCCAAATATTAACTCTCTAAATATTTTTTTCCCACTCATACCTCTCTCATTCATTCTCATTCAAAATATAATAAAAATAATTTAAATTAAAAAATAGATACTAAATCTTAAACTCTTGAAATATTTTTCCAATCACAATGCTTATTCAAGTCTACAATAAAATAATAATTATTACATTAAATAATAAAAATATTTAAAATAGATAATAAAGCTGCAATTAAAAAAAAAAATAATAATAATACAACAAATAGATCTTATTTACATTTTAAAACCTATAATAAAGCAGTTTAAAAAAAAAAAAAAAAGAATCATATGCTTGGTCAAATTTAACCTTAAACTCTCTAAATATATATTTTTTTCCAATCATAATCACACTGCTCTCATTCATGTCTCAGTGTGGACAGTGAAATGGCAGAACCCTATTCTTCTGCCATCGGGACATTTGGGGGCTCAGCAGGTGAGCTGATGGAGGGGCAGATGGTACGCTACCTCTCCTTAAAGCATTCTGTGCGTCCTGGGTCATAGCATCCGCCTCGTCCAGGATCACCAACTTAAAGCCTTTCCTACAAGAAGCAACATAGAGAACGGAAAATTATTTTACAACAACAGTATACATTTTAATGCAATAAAAGTCTAAAGACAAGATGTCATTCAATAGTTGCCTGTTACATTTTGCTGTATGTGAGAACAGATATTACACTATACAAATTGTTCATGAATGGGATGTAAGGGTGAGTACTGTTCTTACTTGAAGATGGTTCGTGTGCTGGCAAAGCTGAGGACTGGCCCCCTCACCACATCTATGCCACGGTCATCTGACGCATTGAGCTGATGAAGTAAAACGCACAATAATAAAAAAAAAACATTTAAAAGGTTTGCAACAAGCATACTTATCTTTCATTTGTTAATATAAAAATAAATAAGAAAGCGATCATAAATGAATGAATATAGAATTGATTTTATAGACTTAATATCAGAATTTTTTTTTTTACAAAATATCTATTTCAGCTTGAACTGTTCACCCAAAAATGAAAATTTGCTGAAAATGTACTCACCCTCAGTCCTTCAAAGATGTAAAGGAGTTAGTTTCTTCATTGGAACAGATTTGGAGAAATTTAGAGGAAGCAATATTATAGACAGAGGACCCTATTTTAGCCGAAAGCAACGGTTTGAGGTTAAAAATGTCTTGATGGATTTGTTCATTACAAACACACAGCTTTTCGCTTCACACGATGTTAATTGATGGACTGGCGTAGTGTGGATTACTTGTGATGTTCTTGTGATGTTTTTATCAGCTGTTTATACTCTCAGTCTGACGGCACCCATTCACTGCAAAGGATCCACTGGAGAGCAAGTGATGCAATGCTACATTTCTCCAAATCTGTTCCAATGAAGAAACAAACATCTACATCTAAGGAGGAGTACATTTTCAGCTATTTTAAATGTTCATCTTTTAAGTGGATGACCACATATTTTTTTGTCATGGGGAAAAATTCGCCAAACATATGCATCTGGAAAACAACTGCAAGCTTCTATAGTACCTCCAGGACCATGGAGTTGAACTCTTTATCTTTGTACAGCTGTTTAGCACATGCTAGTATAGTAGAGGTCTTTCCTGTTCCTGGAGGTCCATAGAAGAGCAGATGAGGCAATCGGTCTTCACTGATGAACTTCTGAACTGTGGAAGAAAAAGAAAAAGGACGTTTATAAAAATGCATTTATATAGAAATTTCAAGAATATACTGGTCATTTCTATCAGAATATTAGGAAAAAATGGATGCAAAAGTACCATAAAAGTAGTCTATACAACTTGTGGAATATTATATAATATATTATATATGTTTTGCCTGAAGCTATTATAGTTTTGTTGTAATAATCAAATTAAAATTTAACATGGATGCAACTGAATTTTAATTTTGGGTAAACAATTCACAGAGACTCTCCTGTATATTACTCTTACAGTGCAAATCTTAGTTTATTAATAATAATAATACCGGTAATAATAATGAAAGAGTACAATTTATAATTCATTGATCACTGCTTACTTGTGCTCAGGATGTCTTGATGAGAGATGAGGTCATCTAATGTCTGTGGCCTGTACTTTTCAACCCTGAAAATCAAGAATTCATATTTTTAAAAATAAAAATATCATATTGTTGATCTAGTAGAGTGACAGCAATTCTAATAAACTTTCTTACCCGTTTAAAACAACCCATAATTTACGCATACTAACATTATGGTGTTATTATAACGACAGTAGCTATAATCACAAGTAGATATTATTAATAAAGAGTTTATCATTTCAGACATGTGCTTTAATAAGAATTACTTTGCAGTGAATTGACTGATACACCTTGAGATGTCATCGTTTTTCTCCATCAACGATACGATGTCAGGTCTGATAACGTTCTTGTGTATATATTTCATACATGCTAAATGACGAGCTCAACTACAGCCCATCGTGATTTAATATCCATAAATGAATATGGCCATAAGTGCAATCCAGATGTAAACAAAGCAAACTTGTGCAGTGCTGCACATGTCGGCTAAAGAATGTCTCAAGTGAAATAAACACCTTTTAAGGATTAGCTAAGAACACAAGATGGACATTCGTACTACTAAACGCAAAGCACATTACCATGGTAAATTTCTCGCCTGAGGTTGTGCTTTACTTGTTGATGCCATCCGTGCGTGTGGGTATGGTTTTGGTGTTGTCAGGTGCAGGGGCGCGCCACGATGGGTGTGGGGGCTTTGGTGGCTGGCGTTTCTTCTTCTTCTTCTTCTCCTTCTTCTTCTTTTTGTTCAATGGCCGTTCACTCCTTAGGAGTATTACCGCCACCTACTGTATATCTTGCGCACATGGGTGATGAATCTGTATATACAGGTGCATCTCAATAAATTAGAATGTCGTGGAAAAGTTCATTTATTTCAGTAATTCAATTCAAATTGTGAAACTCGTGTATTAAATAAATTCAATGCACACAGACTGAAGTAGTTTAAGTCTTTGGTTCTTTTAATTGTGATGATTTTGGCTCACATTTAACAAAAAACCACCTCTCAACAAATTAGAATACTTCATAAAGACCAATAAAAAAAAACATTTTTAGTGAATGGTTGGCCTTCTGACATTATGGTTCAATTTACTGTACATGTACCAATACTTGGTAGGGGCTCCTTATGCTTTAATTACTACCTCAATTCGGCATGGCATAGAGGTGATCAGTTTGTGGCACTGCTAAGATGGTATGGAAGTCCAGGTTTCTTTGACAGCCTTCAGCTCACCTGCATTTTTTGGTCTCTTGTTTCTGTCATTTTCCTCTTGACAATACCCCATTGATTCTCTATGGGGTTCAGGTCAGGCTAGTTTGCAGGCCAATCAAGCACAGTAGTAACACCATGGTCATTTAACCAGCTTTTTGTGCTTTTGGCAGTGTGGGCAGTTGCCAAATCCTGCTGGAAAATGAAATCAGCATCTTCAAAAAGCTGGTCAGCAGAAGGAAGCATGAAGTGCTCCAAAATTTCTTGGTAAACAGGTGAAGTGACTTTGGTTTCAAAAAACACAATGGACTCAACTCCAGCAGATGACATTGCACCCCAAATCGTCACAGATTGTGGAAACTTAACACTGGACTTCAAATAACTTGGGCTATGATCTTCTCCACCCTTCCTCCAGACTCTAGGACTTTGGTTTCCAAATGAAATACAAAACTTTTGCTCTCATCTGAAAAGAGGACTTTGGGCAACAGTCCAGTTCTTCTTCTCTTAAGCCCAGGTAAGACGCCTCTGACGTTGTCTGTGTTTCAAGAGTGGCTTAACAAGAGGAATACAACAATTGTAGCCAAATTCCTTGACACGTCTGTTTGTGGTGGCTCTTGATGCCTTGACCCCCAGCCTCATTCCATTCCTTGTGAAGTTCACTCAAATTCTTGAATCGATTTTTTTTGACAATCCTCATAAGGCTGCGGTTCCTTCGGTTGGTTGTGCATCTTTTGCTTCCACACTTTTTTCCTCCACTCAACTTTCTGTTAACATGTTTGGATACAGCACTCTGTGACCAGCCAGCTTCTTTGGCAATGAATGTTTGTGGCTTACCCTCTTGTGAAGGGTGTCAATGATTGTCTTCTGACAACTGTCAGATCAGCAGTCTTCCCCATGTTTGTGTAGCCTAGTGAACCAAACTGAGAGACCCTTTTGAAGGCTCAGGAAACCTTTTTGCAGGTGTTTTGAGTTGATTTAGCTGATTGGCATGTCACCATATTCTACTTGGTTGAGATTTTTGGTTACATGGCGCCAAAATCATTACAATTAAAAGAACCACAGACTTAAACTACTTCAGTCTGTGTACATTATATTTATTTAATACACGAGTTTCAGTTTTTGAGTTGAATTACTGAAATAAATGACTTTTCCACGACATTCTAATTTAGTGAGATGCACCTGTATATATACAGTGTATATATATATAATTATTGCATTTAGCAGACGCTTTTATCCAAAGCGACTTTCAGTGCATTCAGGCAATATATATTTTTTTACCAGTATGTCTGTTCTCTGGGAATTGAACCCATGATCTTTTGCTATGCTAACGCAATGCTCAACCACTGAGCCACAGGCAAGATCAGTCACAAGATCCTTAATCTTCCTTTCTGTGACTTCCATAAAACTGTTCTTTTTTACACTGTACAGCCACAATACTAAAACGTATTAAGGCTTGATATACACGTAACAGTTTACTTTTTCTTGCTCCCCATTCATACTTAGCTATTGAAGTCATGCAATTTATTACTCCTTTGCATTTGTTTTCAAATTTCTTAATATGTCTCTTCCAAGTTAATTTCTCATCAAAGATTAATCCAAGATATTTGAACTCTGTCACTCTTTCTAACAATTGGTCATATCATTTCAGTGTCATTTGTTCCATTTTCTTTTTCTTTGTAAAAACCATATATTGAGTCTTTGATACCGAAAACTTCAATCCCCAATCTATACCTTTCAAGTTCATTTATTGATTCTTGTATTCCTTTAACTACATTTCCTAAATTCCTACCTCTTTTTCATACTGCACCATCATCTGCATATAATGCCTTTCCAATGCTTGGTTTAACTCTTTCAAATATATCATTAATCATCAAATGAAATAAAATTGGACTGATTACACTTCCTTGTGGAGTCCCATTCAGGATGTCATACGATGCTGACATTTCTTCACCTATTCTTACCTGGAATGTACGCTCAAACAAAACAAATCTAATATCCAATTATTCATTCTCCCCCCATTCCAATTTTATTTAAATTATTTAAAGGGGTCATAGGATGCCCATTTTCCACAAGTTGGTATGATTCTTTAGGGTCTTAATGAAAAGTCTGTATCATAGTTTGGTTAAAATTACTCAACGGTAGTGTAAAAAACACCTTTTTTACCCTGTCAAAAACAGCTCTTTTCAGATCAAGCCGTTTTTGTAGTATTTCCCTTTAAATGTTAATGAGCTCTGCTGACCCCGCCCCTCTCTTCCAGCTGCTCTCAGAGAGACTTTAGCCGCATTCATCGTGAAACTTACTAATTAGCACATTATTAGAAAGGCGATTTGCAAAGATTCATAATAAACATTATACTCACTTCTTCTGTAGATGATGCTGGATCATGAATGATTAGCGCGAACATAGACGCATTTATGTAGATCGGGGGCGCAGTCCCTTCAGAAACAATGTAATCCACTGCGAGTTCAGCGGCATCCGATGTCGGGATTAAATGATGACTGCTATGTTCATTATTACATCCAACAACAGAAGACCTCGATCGCTTAGGAGTCATTCTTGTCTACATCTTCTCCGGCGGTGAAACAATGGTGGACTGATTACAGTTCACTCAGGGTGGGTCTAAGGTAAGATGCCAGTCCAGACTCCAGTCTGTGCTGAAATGCTACTGTCAATCAAACTATCGTGAGAGGGGCCTGTCTGTGTGACGTCATTTAAACCAGATTAAAAAAAACAACCAGTGGATTTTTTAAATCATTATAGGGTGGTTGTGTACACACTGCCAACACACATTTCAGTTCAAACAATTTGTAAAAGTGCATGTAGCATTATATGACCCCTTTAACAGTCCCTCCCTCCGTAAAGTGTCATATGCCTTTTCAATGTCAAAGAAAACAGAAACAAGAAATTCTTTCATTATTAGAGCTTTTTTTAACATAATTTTCAAATAATATCAGAGCATCCATTGTAGATCTCTTCTTTCTGAAACCACTCTGAGCTGATGATAATATTTATTTTTTCTCCAAAAAATAATTCAACATTCTTACTATGATTTTCTCTATTACCTTGCATAATGTAGATGTAAGAGCAATCGGCCTATAACTATTAGATTTTGATGCATTTTTACCTGGTTTCACTACTGGTACCACTATTGCACTTTTCCAATCTTTGGGCAAGGTGCCTTCATTTCATATATGATTATATAAATCCAATAATGCTTTAATGGCTACTTCTGGTCAATTTTTTTAACATACTGTAAGTGATCATATGGTCCTCTCCCCTGGCATTGTAGTCCTTTCTCAAAAGAATTAAATCCTCATATTATTATCACTCCCTTGTTTTTTTCTACAAACATTCTCATATTAATGTTTTTTTTTACTTAGTTCTTGTCTTCTTTTTAAGAACTCTTTTTAAGAGTTTTCAATACTGTGCATTTTAGCAAACTTTACCTAAACTTCTGTCTTTTCTTTACTCGTTATGGCCATTTTCTCTTCCTCTTCAGTTACACTCTTAAAAATAAAGGTGCTTCAAAAGGTTCTTCAACCGATGCCATAAAATAACAATTTTTGGTTCCACAAAGAACCATTCAGTCAAAGTTCTTTAAAGAACCATCTCTTTTTTACCTTTTTGTAATCTGAAGAACCTTCTTTCGCCACACTTTCGCCTTTTGTGAAACGTAAAGGTTCTTCTGATGTTAAAGGTTATTTATAGAACCATTTAGACAAAAAGTTTCTTCTATGGCATCGTGAAGCACCTTTATTTTTAAGAGTGTACAGGGATCTGTTTATAATTGTCAATACCACTCATTTTCCTAATCATTCTCCATACCACATGCATTCCAGTCTCTCTTCCAATTGTGTTACAGAATTCCTGCCAAGTCTTTCTCTTTGCACTTTTGATTACCCTTCTTGCAGCTGCCCTTTTCTTCTGATATTCTACAACTGTATCTTGAGTTATTAACCTTTTAAAAATCTGGAATGCCTTATTCCTCTCTCTAATTGCCACTGTGCACTCTTCAGACCACCACGGTACACTTTTCTTTTTTCACCACTTTTTTTATTATTATATATATATATTATATATATAATTGATAATAATATATATATAAATATATTAATATATATATTATTATATATATTATATATCATACAAAAAAAAAATTATTTCACCCGCCTGAGCTGATTTGCTGGTCATTGGCTGGTCACTAGATTGGTCTTTGGCTTTCGACCAGTGCAAACCCAATCAAACCAGCAAACCATCTTAGAACCATCTTGTGAATTCAGTCCCTATTAGATGTTTATATTTTATTATTATAATTATTATTACATTTTAAATGGATGCTCCTGACTGCAGTTTCTATTTGCTGTAAAATTCTAACATTTGATAAGTGAAGTTGATTTTAATTTTGATTTTCAATTTTAAAATATTGGCTGCACTTGGAAATGCAGTGGGGCAACTTCCATTTGACAGGCAGTTCCAACAATTTGATTAAAAAGGTTCTCTGAGTTCAAACAGTGAGCTCACTGCGTTGATGCTTATCTCGCGAGAACTCTCTCCCTTGCTTGTGTCGGCGATGCTGATGCTGATGCTGATGCTGATGCTGATGCTGTGAATTTGATTGACGCGAACATGTCGGTGTGATGGGGGAGCGCCGGGATGCAGCTGATGATGGTCCAGAAGGGGAATACGTGCAGTCAAATCAGACGTTATCGTTAAGAAATAACACCTAACGTTCTCCTTTATCATCTATAACAAAGATGTCTGAATTTGTGTTGCATTTCACACGCGCGCAATGGATCTAGCTGATGCCACCGCAGCGAGGATCTGATTTGTATTTTTTCCTTCCTTCCTTCAATATCTGTGTATTATGGTAGAGTCAAGCCGGAGCATCAAACATAAACTGTGCAACCCTGATGACAACACCGTCAGGAAATCAGGATATCAACAATGGAATCGCCTTACACGTAGAGTCTAGTTTTTCATGATCACACACACACCATTATTAGTGCTTTCACGAACGCACTATCCAAGTGTTGTCTAATCTGATTGAGCGAAAAAAGTAGCCTGCACTTAAGAGACGGACCACTGCTCGCAAATTATGGACGAGGAGAATATGACCAAAAGCGACGAGCATCATCTGAGTTTGCAAAAAGCCTTGCAGCAGTGCGAACTGGTGCAAAACATGATAGACATTAGTATCTCCAGCTTGGAAGGTCTGAGGACCAAATGTGCCACATCCAACGACTTGACACAAAAAGAAATCCGAACGCTGGAGGTAAGCGAGCATCCATTTGCCTGAGCCCAAATGTGAATGTTGCACCCCAGCATTTCTACAAATGTCACGAGAGTGGATGCTTGTGGGCGCGTGCATGCACATTAAACAATTTCGCATCTTTGAATGTGTTTCCAGTTCAAGTTGCGTCTCGGGGATTGACTGTATTGGCGTAATAAATGAAGAAGCTGGCGCTGCAGTGCGCATTCTGCAGGTGGTGAAGAAGGTGGCTCGTGCGTTCGCGCTGCTAACATGGACACCGAAAGGGGCCTATTGTTGACATGAATTTATATCCTCGTTTTTTAATGATCCTCGTCATTAAAACGGTCGTTCGTACGATATAAACATGAGATCGTTTTAAATTGTGTTATGTAACCAGAGGAACTGTCCCAGATATTTTCTTTCGATATGATGGCAGTTTTTGTAGTAGCCTACTGTAGTGGTCGCCCAAAAATTGTTTTTTCAAAGACCCTATAGCTAGATCAGGGTGGCCGATGTGATGCTTTTTAAAAATTAGACTTGTGTGAGAACGGGAAACGCATTCTGTTTGAACGTCTTTTACTGTTTTTTCTCCTTTATGTAGGCTAATGTGTCTCAAACTTGGGGATAGGATTCGATTCATTTTCCGATTATTCTAAACGATTCCGGTTTCATTAGGGATTCGATTCGAGCTACTTTTCTTTCATTTAGCAGCTCATGATGCTTTCTGCCTTGAACAGCTTGTTGCCAAATGATGAGATCATTTCAGCTTTAAACAGAATAGATTTCAGCATCAAAATTCTATAAAAAACTCTATGTGCATAAGTGCATAAGCATAAGTGAAATAAAATAACAATAATAAAATAACTGATTGAAAAAAAGAAAAAGGGTAACACTTTATTTCGATAGTACACTTTAGACATTCTATTAACAGTAAAGCAACTACATGTCAACTAGCAGTTAGTAGAGTATTAGTAGACTGTCTGCTTAATATCTTCTAACACTTTCTTTGTCAACTTATTCTACTAACCCTAAACCTACCCTAACAGTCTGCTCTGAGAGTTAGTAGACATGTAGTTGCAAATTAATGAGAATTAGTTGACATGTAGTTGACATGTAGTTACAAAGTTACTTATAGTTAGTAGAATGTCTAAAGTGGACTATCGAAATAAAGTGTAACCGAAAAAAGTAATGAAATAAATAAAAAATAAAACATAACACTCTTAATATTTATATTGACATGAATGATGTGTTAGTAGGCCGCTGATTTATATCTCATGAGCCTTACAACAAAACAGATAGACTAACCGGACGAAATGAAAGTACTCACTCGCTGTTCAAGCGAGTCAGATTCATTCAGAAACGGTTTAGCTATTCAAAAGTGTTTCTTTTACTAAAAATAATTGTCTCATAAAAGTCATTCGTTTGATGGACTACGCTGATCCCACTATATTTATTGAAATCACTAAAAAGAACCAATTCATATGAGTAATTTGCTCAGGAATCAAATTACTTTTACTTACTCACGCTGTATGTTTTTGATTTACTGAAAAGAACCGACTCACAAGAGCCATTCATTCAGGAATCTGACTACCGGTTACTCTCTATTTGATTGGCTTTTCAGTAAAATGTACGCCGTAAAACAATTAGTTGGTTTTAAACACCTAGTTCAGAACTGGTGTTTTAAATTTGAACAATTCTTTAATTACAGTAGGCCTATCTCCCAAAAGAAGCCAAAACAATAGTCTGATCATTTTTCTGTTAGTCTACCTTTTTGCTGCAAAACACACTTGTGCAATTGGACTTGTAACTGCAAACCTTACTGAGATATAGCCTTTGTGAAAACGTCCCATGTAGTCCTGGTCTCACCTGTTTGAATGGGTGGGGATTTTTAGACTTTTCCAACTGCAGTCCTGCCTGATTTGGCACAAATTTCCTCCCAGCAGTCAGTTGGTTGATTTCTTTTGCTCTGTGTTTGCATCATGTTTATGCTTCAGATGTTGGTTTACATTAGACTGGGTCTGTGCAGATGCAAGAAAAAAGTATTTCTGCTTATGGGCTTGATGTGTAGGCTGTATGACACCTATTTCTTAACCCCACCATCTTGTCAATATCTTACATTTTAGCTTAGTCAGTTATTTATGTTCGGGTCTTTATGATATACTATTACTTTATTTTGTGATTATATCTGTGTTTTTGTGTAAGATGATACTTTTGATTCTGATTATGTGCTGTTGCATGCATGTTGGCATAGTGTTACCCATTTTTTGACTGCTTTTCAGAAGCTCTCTAGTATTTTTGCACTCTGTTCTCTTGATGTGGGGAAACCCATTTTCCATTGGCTGTCGATTGCAGCCGTCACTAGTGTCAGTATGTCACAATGAAGCACTTTGTTTGTTCATGTTGATGGAATAATAATTACAAACATGAGATATTATCAGGGGGTTCTTGCTTGTTTATCTGGTGATGGATGTGCATTACCATCCTCAATTTACAGGCAGCAGTGATGCTCAAAGCGTAATGGCATTTGGTATCAGCAATACAGGGATCCCTCTTTAAATATATGAGCTTTTACCAAAAATAATAAAAACTCATTCAAGGTTTAAAGTATATTGCAACAGGGCATTTTCTGTGGTCTAGACAAACCGTGCACTTCAAATACAGCAGGTACTGATAGGATATGTAGTATTTTCTAATCAAGGATTACCATTTATGTTGTTTTGTAAATTCATAATATTCATAACAAGCATATCCTTTGCTTACAAATTGCCATTGGCTTAAATGACATTAGAAACAACATAGAATCTACTATAGTGGACCCATAACAGCCACGGAATAAAAAAACTAAGGAAGCTGCAACTTTTATGTCACAGTTCTAATAAAGTCACAAGTGTAAGATAAAAGTCACAGTTACCTTTTTAATATTTTATTCTGTGGTAGAAAAAACATAGAGTTGCAAGATGCAGACTCAGAATTCAGAGAAAAAATAAAATTGCAAGATGTAGACTCATGAATTGTGAGAAAAAAGTCAGAATTCTGAATTTATATCTCATAATTCTGATTTTTTCCCCCCTTAGAATAGGAAGTTTATATCTCACAGTTCTATGTTTCGATGTCCCAATTCGGACTTTTTTCTTTCTGACATTGTTTTGCGTGTAAAATAAATCTGAACTATGAGATAAAATGCTGCAATTATATATTTTTTCATTTCAAGGCTTCCATAATGGTTAGATGTCTCAAATAAATAAATAAATAAATAGTCATAAAAATTGTCTTTCTGAATCATAAAAACGTACAATTAAAATGATTGGTTAAATAAAAATGCAAATAAATTATTTTATTTGTTTACCTACATGTCATGTGACAATTAACTGTTAAAATGCCAAATGTGTTGTTAAATTATTGCAATATTTAAGAAATTACTTGTTAATATTAGGCCAAAAGGGTTCAGCTGACAAAAAGTTTGGGATCTCTTGGGTTAAAGAATGAATCCGTTCTGTTCGAAATATACCTGCAGCCTTTCTAAAATAACAAGAGAGAGTGTCATGGATTTGGTATGACTTGTATTTAGTTCAAGAAGTGAATTGAGAACTTTGAGTGAAAATGTACATTAGAAGAAACATCTCTAGGCTTTAATCCTTGATTATTTCAGCTGGGACCCACAGACAATGTGTTTTGTTTTCATACAGTAACATTCAGCAAACAGTGTTGCCATGGGAGATCAACTCAACACAAATGAAACTGAACAGACTACAGATGTAGATGGATAGTATTCAATAAACTGATAAGGCTGAAATGATCAAATAGCCGATTATTATTTACTCGTTAGCTTGAAAGGTCAACATTTATCTTGATGGCATCCAGTGTGTGATATTCCTCATGTACTGTATAACGCAGGCTCACTTGTGGACAATCCATAAGGACGCAACAAATCCATGTTGTGCCTTTTGTTGTTAAAAAAGTGGCTTTTTAAGTTCAGTTACTCAATTTACACAGTAAGTAAATGTAATGTTTTAAGTTAATGCAGAATAATTAAGAACAAGTTTTTATTGCATGTGATTTTTGCAAATGATGTGCTTGATCTCATTTTTTCTTGAAGAAATGATTATTCCATATTTACAGTACATGCATATTCATCACATAACTACTCGTGAAATAGCTTAAAATGTGTAACATTTCTAAATGTGACAACGAAACCCCCAACAACTGTGTAAATAAAACTGGTATATGGTCAAACAATGCAACTATATTAATTATTTATGCCCCGGTGCATGCTGGGAATGGAGCTGAACCACAAAACCTTTTTTCCAGTATAGACTTATTTGAGCTAAAATGCATTAATATAACTCACCTGCTGCTTTTTGCTTCATCTAAAAAAAAAAAAGTAGTATATTATGACAGAAAACACAGAAAAAGAATTTTTTTTAGCAATATTTAGTTGATGTAAGAATCATTTAGTGCATTTATGCTTTTTCCACCCAAAAGTTGTGTGAATAGTTAAATATTAAAGTCTTTAAAACCATAAATAGAGTACATGAGAGACAGAGATTTGGAAATGCTATACACTGTAAAACTTTTCTACTTTTCTACTTTACAATTTCATGTTTAATTTACTGTGTTACTTGCCGTTTTTCTGTAATGGTTTTTAAAATGTGGTGAAGCTTTAAATGTTGCATTCATATTCCTCTTTATGTCCCTGCACAAAGGCTGCAGTGACATCCCTGTCTTGGGAAACTTGTCCAGTTTAGAATATTCATGTTTTTCCAACATGCTGAGAAACAGTTCAAAGAGATCATGAAATATTGAATGACATGAAGGACAGATAAAAATGCCAAGCATTGCATTTAGAGTTTGCTTACAGATCTGCATATGTGACTGATGAAAATTGTTCAACTTATATTTACATATTAAAAATGTTAAAATGTCATGTTGTTGAATGAGTGCTATATAAAGTTCTTTCTTTCTTTTTTTGTCAGGGTAAACTGGTGAAGTATTTTAGTCGGCAGCTCTCTTACAAGCATAAAGTGTCCTTACAGGAGCAGAATGTGGAGTTGGATGGATTCCCGCGGCTGGGACACTGGTTCCGCATTGTTAACATGAGGAAGGAGGTTATTGAGGTATGTGCAGTCCTGTGTGTTGCGTCCTAAACCAGTCATATACAAACCCCGCCCCACAGATGATTTCATTGGTCGACTCCATCACACAGTCACCTGTCAAGAAAAGTTCAGACTTCATGGATTCAGAAATATCATGTATGGATTTGATTGTGACAGACAGTAATGCTGTCTATCAAGATGTGCTACCAATGCTCTACTAAAGTTAGGGTGTAGGTTAGGGTTAGTATTTGTTTCATTTGTTTTATTTAATTAGCCTTGTGATTGACATTAGTAATGAAATCTGTAGAATTCATTTTTGTCTCAAACAGGGTTATCGTTAACTAAAACTAAAACCATAAAAAAATTAATCAAAATAAAATATTATAAGCATAAAATATTAAAAACGTCAAACTTTTGCAGCTGTTTGCTTAGACAACATACTAAAAAAATAAAATAAAACTAAAACTTAAAAACTGAAACCAAAAAACTAATTACAAAAACTGTCAAATTAAAATGAAAACAGAAAATATAAAAACTAAATCTAATACTACACAGTACTTGAAATATAAATAAATATTAACGGAAATAAAATATTAAAAAAAAATTAAAATATCAAAAATTATAATTGTATGTCAGTGATTCTAAAATAACGTTGGTCTCAGATCATGTCTTTGGACAATAAAAGTTTTTGGTTCATCCAGTCAATCATCAACTTTCATTTCTATATTATCTGTTATCAAGGTCCAAAATTAATAAGTTCCAAATGCATCTAAATATGGCAAGTAAATAAAGCCAGTTGGTCTCTAACATTTTTGGAAGTGCACAGTAATGTATGATTTAAAGTGATGATTTTATATACTGTAAGAGCAATAATCTCTGACATAAGCAATATTTGCAAATCAAATCAAAATAGTCTAGCAGAGAAAAGAAAAGTGAGTTACTATGAGTGAAAATATTAAATAAGAAAATGTCACTAAATCTTGTCTTAAATACTGACAATTTTACTCTGCTTTATTTCTAAAAACAACTCCATTTAAGCTATTATATTTATAATATTTTTACTAACCCTACATGAAACTAAGTTTTGATTTAATTACGCCATATTGTTTCATTGTCAGTGCTTGATTTCAAGCTGAAATTGGTGAAAGGAAATGTTCAGAAAACAGGAACAGTAAGAAAGCTGACAAATTACACACGTTTCAGAATTTAGTCCTATACATGCTCAGATAGGATGGCAGTGAAATGTTTTACAAGCTATGTCTATGCAAAGAAAATAAAGGCAGAAAACAGAAGAAAGAAAATAAATACAATATATGAATATCTAAAAGTTGTACAGTAAAGTGAACATAGTGATGTGAAATCCAGATTTAAGTGAGAGTGCGGAGAGATGTGCAATTATATGTAAATGTGTGACTGGTTGACGGTTGGCTAGTGAGAGCATCCTAATGTAGGATCAGGATGTTTTGTGGGAAGTAGCTGCTTCTGAGCCTCCCCATGCAGTGCATCTCGAAATATTTCCCGTCTGATGGCATAAAAGGTTGTAAACACACGGTCTAGAACAGCAGATTCTCTGAAGGCCTTGAGGTTTTTCCTCCTGTGTCGCTGTCCTCGGTGCTGAAGTCTTGGCGCTGTCCAATGTCCTGAAGCCCCCTGCTGATGTGGAGAAGGAATTGCAGCTATATAGAGCACAACACTCAGGCTCCTGAAATAAAAACCTTATTAATTTTGGCCATAGAGGAATTAACCAATGTTATATGCTTTTGCTGAAGCCATCAGCCCACATTATTTCAACTCGTTTGTCTCTCTATATACAATTATCATTTAAAAACCAATATTTTTACATTTATCCTTTGTATTTAATTTATGTCGTTTGCAGTGCTTCATGGAATTGTAGTTCTTTTCGTCATTAGAGCCGTTAAGTACAGAGTCTTGTACCTTTGCCTTTTTGTCTGATTTTCAAATACTTTGTGTTACAAATCAAAGTTTGTAATATTGTGATTCACCTCATACATAGCCTGCTGGTTTAGTTCATGGTTTAGAACTCTCAAATAAAGACATTTTGGAAAAACGAATGGGGAAATACTTCCTGAACGAAGACTGATGAAAAAAGTGGACAGGGACTGTACTAAACTTGTATGTTTTAGAATTAAAAAATATGTTATATAGATGTTATATATAACATCACACATATTTTAAAGAAGCTGAGTGCTTACGTTTTGAATTTTATTTTAATTGTTTGGCTTCTTGCGTGGTAATTGAAGGTTGTAGTTTCGAATCTATCACCATTGAGCAAAGCATTTGCTGTAATAAGTTTATCGCTCGAATAAGTCCCTGTTATACTGTATGTTTATTGTAATTTATTGTGGATAACAGCATTAGTAATTGTATGTGTTGCTGACATATTTATGAGTCCAAGTTAAGTCTCATGTCTTTTGTCATCAGTCTGCTTCAAGTTTTAAATTAACATTTTCCTATATTCTATATATTAGTTTTATAAATCCTGTCAATTAATTACATTTATTTAAAAAGAGGTACTATTTCAAGTGATTTCTTTGTTCAGATCAAGTCATACTTACACTATATAAAAATAGTACTGTTTTACGTTTTACTTGAATCAAAAGATAATTTTGTTTAACATCATATATTTTTTTAAATGAATAATTTATTGGTCATTTTTAACTTGTTTTGTACAATTTCACTCAGAATTTCCCATAATAACAAATAAAACGGCAACTATGGCAATTACTTGTCATTTTGAACCCAACTTATGTATGTGTTTTGAGAAACAAGTATGTGAAAAAAATGATGCATATGTGACCAAAACACTAATCAATAAAATAAAATGTATTATCGAAAATACAGTAAAAAAACTTTAATATTGTGAAATATTATTACAATGAAAAAAACATTAAGTAAAAAAAAAAAAAACTTAAATATTACGTTTTTAGCTTAATATATTTTAAAATGTAGCAGCCATTACTCCAGTCCTCAGTGTCAGAAAAAAAAAATTCATGATCGCTTTGGAAAGGCAACATTCAACTCTTATAATTTTGACGAACGTTGTGATGATCATAAAAGGGTGAAGTTGAAAGTTTAAATAATAAATCTTTTTGTCCACATGATTGTTCTTACCTGTCACTTTTGATAATTTTAATGCATTCTTGGGCTGAATTAAAAGTATTAATTTCTTAAAAAAAAAAGTATTACTGACCGTGAACTTATTGAACAGTATGGATCTAATTTTAAAAATACGTTTTTGAGGTTGTGTTGCAAATCCTCTTGGCTCTAAAATCTCTTGGAGCACATGTGAATGACATCCAAGGAGATTTCTCAAAGTTTTTCAGTCTAGGTCGACTTGCACTCTCTCAGTACTTGAGCTCTTTATTGTAGGAGATCTCTCGCAGTAGGCTTACTCTGAGCACAAAAAAAAAAAAAAGGGAAAAAAAAGAACAAAAAAAAAAAAAACAAAAAAAGAGGAACGCTCTGTTGTAGATGTCGGTATACAGGTTTGTGAGCTTCTGGCAGATTTGGAGTCTGGAGTGATGAAGAATGTGCTCGGCTCAATGCCTCGCTCACATGTCTACGATCAGCCCACAAATCAGGTGAGTTCACAGATGTCGGGTTACTAAAAATAGACGGGTAGCTAACTGTTTCCTATAAGCCATCACTCTTATCAGGCCCTGAATTACTTGACTTAAACTAATATAAGAACAATGCTGTCTGTCTATCTGTTTATCTGTCTGTCTGAATATCTACACTTTATGGCAAAAAGTAACAGCTTAACGAACGCAATAAGCACAGATTCTTTAAATATCATTATCTGGGTGTACCGTTAGATTTTTGTGGAAACAAAACATACTAAAATGACTGGAATAGTTAATTTGAGGTATCCATATATTTTGGTCACATGGTTATGTTCTGGCGTGAAAGAAAAGCTCTATCAGAGATCGTCCAGTAGAGGGCAACACAACGTTAAGTTTCATTATTGTGAATTGGGATGGAAAGAGACCTTTATGTTACTCTCTGTCATATAATGCATTTTATTTAACTTAATATGATGCATTTAGTGAAATAGTACTGTGTGTGAAGGCTTTATTTTGTATTTTAGTTTATTAATGACAGATTGTGCAATGGTGAGGGAGCTTTGTGCATTTGAGTTTGTCTGCATAGTACGTTAAACTTTTTAATTTCAAAATATCAAACAAAATCCTGCTTTTTTTACAGTATTATAAGTTGTACAGAAAGTTCCAACTCTAGTTATGATTGAATGAGCCATGATCAGTTAAAATCAATTTTAATGATAATTTGTTAATATGCATTTATTTGATTAAAAATACAGTAAAAACAATAGTATTGTTAAATATTGATTAGTCTACTCAACCCAGGAGGAGGAACAAGGGCCACAAACCCGGAATAGGTAAAATAAGCCGTTGTAGTTTAATATATTTTAAAATGAATTTTGTTCCTGTGATGGCAAAGCTTAATTTTCATAGCTGTGCAGCATATCTTGTTTTAAAAAAAATTGTATGTCTTTACTGTCACTTTTGAGGGGGGGAGCTTAATGAATTCTCTACTGGATTAAAAGCTTACTTTTATGTGAAAAAAATGTGTAAATTCCATTCCAGCAGAAATGTTTAAATGCTAAATTGCATCGTATGCATCCCGCTATGAGTCATCAAGGTTTTAAATGTATTAGTAATTTTAACATGAATGTTGCATTTAATCTAAATTTATGCCGTAGGTTATATGGTTGGAATAAGAAATAAGATTGATTAACTAATTAAAGTTTTTAACACAATTGTACGTGAGACTTAAATTATCATGTAATTCATAGACATTTATTTAATTAAAATAGTTTTAATCAAATGAGGCTTGTTCTCCAGATGTTTTCGGTTGGCAATGAGGGCTTGCTAGGGCTGTGTTTATTTATGACATGCAGTTTGATACGCAGTGAGCATTTTCGGTTGTGTGATGTTTCGCATCGCACTGGAGAGCAGCATTGTAGCACACTCGGAAATACATGCGAACCGTTTGATAAGCAGGTTCGGTAACGTCACGACTATTAAATCAGTGGGTGCCCAAACTCGGTTCTGCTGGAGGGGCGCGTGGTCCTGCAGAGTTTAGCTCCACTTACCATCACAGCACCTGGTCCTTTAGAGTTTCTAGCATGCGCTAGTAAGAGCTTGATTACTGGTTCAGTTGTGTTTGATAGTGTTGAGCTAAACTGCTGCAGGACACCGCCCTCCATGATCGCGATTTTGGGCACCCCTGCTTTAAATGATCAACTAGATCCTCCTGCAGTGTTTGTCCTCTACCTCCACAGATGGCGCTGATTGTTCCTGCTATTACCTGAAAAAGATTTGATTGAAGGAGTGTTTCTGCAGATGTTAAAATCTCACCAGTGTGTGATAAAGTTAAAGCTCGATAACTGATCATTAAAGGACCGGAACATCCTGCTTTATGGACTTTTGTGCTAATCATTTTGCCCTTAATTAATCCATAAATCTATAAAGTGTGACACCCAGAGCATTCCATATCAGATGCATATAAACAGCTTTCTGCATGCATGGAAGTTAATGTTGAACAAATTTAGCTTTGTATATAATTAATGATTTAATTGACACTTATGAGCCAGATTAATAAACCACCCATATTTGGCCATTTTGAAATGACTGGCATTGGTAAATAATATAAGCTTTTTTTTGTGGCTAATTCATTTTTGTCTTTAATTGATCCATAGATCTGTAAAGGTGGCCATCACCCAGAGTCGATTAATCATATCAGTATGTTCATATGCAGGTCAACTTTCTGCATACATGGAAGTTAATGTTTAACTAATTTGCCTTTGCAAATGATTAATGATTTAATTGATACTTATGAGACAGATTAATAAAATCAAGGCCCATACTTGGTCATTTTTATGAAATTACTGTCATTTTTTAGATAGTATAACCCGCTTTTCATAACAGCGATATATTATATATATATTCGGTATAGTATATGTATATATATATATATTGTATATATATATAATATAGAAATAATATATATATAATAATATATATATATATATAATCATTGCACTTTTACAGTTATTATTTTAATTTATTACCATTTGTCTTACATTTTCTAGTAAAAGTTTATTCTTTTTTTTGGATTCTTTGGGTTTGTATGTATTTCGAAAGACAAAAAGTGTCCCTCTGGGAAACTCAGAAATGCCTGTGTTGGCCAACAGAGGGCAGCAAAGTTTTTTTCAAAAATGTTATAGTAATGATTGAGAGAAAATAAAGGACAACTGTTCTGGCATGTTCTCTAGCAGGTGAATTATATCACGCATACAGCTTTACACAAGCATTGTTGTGCTTTATTTAAGTGAACTTATATTTGAGTGTTTGTTTACAGCCTTTTATCCATCTGTTCAAATTGTGCAATTTTGTTTTTTTGAAGTAATAACACATAATGCAATTTGTTATCATTGAATCTCTTCACCAAATCCACGGTACCCTCACATCCGACCTTTCTTTCCTCCATTGACTCTGTATTTGCTTTGATTAGCATTAGTGCGGCTGCCCTGGTGTGCCTGAATTTTCACAAACGTGGATTCCCCGCTGTGATAGTGTTCAGACACAGCGCTAACCGCCGGTTGCACTGTTGAAAGTGTGATCAGGCTGGATTACTTTTTTTAAAGGCGGGCTTAGAGAGGCTTTTAAGATGCTGGTAGCTTGTTGAGACACAGCATGGGCTCCTTCAAGGTCCAGCGGAGGTGCCACACAAGGACTACGGGGATTCTCAATACCGTCACGAGAGCAATGCTGTCATAATTAGAAATTGCATCCTCTCGTCATCATTGATTTCCTTGTTTTCTTTCTCAGTCACTCTCGTTCTCCGTCTGTCGCTCTACCTCCGCCCTTGGTGCCATCTCTGCAGTGTCTTTATTCAGACTCTGATTCATTTAAATGAATAGTTCACCCAAAAATGAGAATTCACGTCGATCCAAACCCACATTTAGGACATTGTTTCTTTTGAGATCCAAGCTGCTTTTTTCTCCAATCAAAGTGAATGGTGACCTGGGATGTGCGGCAAAATTTTCAGTGAATAACAAATACAGAGTTCTGGCATGAAACTCTAGATGGCACAGTCTGATAGGTCTAGCTCAGTCTGACCTGGCGACATCATTGTCACATTGCAGCTGATTGGTTCTCTCCTGTATCGATGGCCAATGAGCTTACTGCTCAATATTCAAATACCTGGCTTTTGTTTGTTGTAGCAGTATTGGCAAGCTGCATCCATTCAGAAGACGCCTCGCCCTTCGCCCTACTCGGCACCTGTATAGGCGCTGCTACGGGTCAGATTCATGTACGCTATATGGGGGTTATTCATATGTGTAATATGTCATGCAGCAGTATTTCTTACATGTTCCATTCCAGTGGGGTGGCATGTTGTGGATGGTATTGGCAGTACGAGTCTCGTACTTGCTCTGTGCCGCTAGCAGGCAGGTCACAGCATGGGCTGCGTAGCAGATCTATTTCGGCGGCGGAACCAAACGGCCTAAGACAGATCCAAATACATGCATTACGCATGCCAATGATCCATCAGAGAGTTGTCATGACAGAAATATAAATCACAGCATATATAAGGATTCAGAAGACTTATATAATATAGTACATGAGTCATATGGATTACTTTTATGATGCTTTTACAGAGCACCATCCACTTCCACTGTATAGATATACGCAGCTCAGATATTTGTTTAAACCTCTCTGTTTGCGTTACATGGAAGAAAGTTTTTTTTTTTTTTTTTTTAAAAACAGTGGTTAAATTCGCAACATGCCAGAATTCAATTAAAAAACATTTTGGGTGAGCTATACCTGTTTTCTTTTCGTCTGTCCCTCACTAGCCTGCATGTTTTTTCCTCCTTCATCTCAGTATCTTTCAAACGGCTTCTGTTGAAGGGTATGAAGATAAGTGTAGAGGTCTCATAAGAGGAGTTGCCCCGCAACGCGAAACAAAAGAAAAAAACAACAACACCCAAGAAACGGGGTAGCCCCAAGTATGAGGAGAGAGAGAGAATGTGAGGGGTTGTGGTGCCGTCGAGAGGATACTGAACTGAATTAGTGTTTTTAGTGATTTTGAGACACCTCATTTCTCTCCAGAGAAAAGAAATAGCATATTAAACAGGATTCTTATAGGCAGAACAAAGCAGCGCAAGGGAATCACGCATAATCTGCTTGATTTGCAACCTAATACAATTACATTAAAACAGATTTAAATGCAATTTTGCTTCATATTTGTACAATTTGCATTCACATTTTCTGCCATTTATTCATTAGACATTAGATTGATCATTGTATCCACGCTGTGAATGTCGGGGGTCGTGACTCTATCTAGAACAGAATCTGTTGGCTGCTGTAACTTTCTCTTCACATACAGGGCAGAAATAATTTTTCTGGTTTGAGGGATTTCTGTCTTATCTTTTAAAAGGCATACACTGTAACGAAAGTGAAAAATCACATCTCAGCCGTTTCTCAAGACCTTTCAATAGCCTATTAAAAAAAAAAAAAAAAGGTATATACCAATTTCATGTTCAGCGTGTCAGCATTTACTGTATATATCTACCAGTTTATAAAGATTAACAGGTCTATATTACTGTGTATAATTTAATTGACCTACCATTTGATTCCTTTTAGCCTTTAAACAGGTACTTTATACATTGAAAAAAAAAATTACCTGAGCTAGTAAGTGAGTTATGCCATTGTTCACCCAGAGCAGCTGTTTGCCCAAATTGCCATAATTGGCATAAAAACATTTAATTCACTGGCATTCACACCATGTTATTTCCAAAACTAAGTGGCCAAAATTTCTCTGACAAAAACATATTGTATCAGATATTGACAAGTTGAGTAGGCAAAGTAATCAGAAAAGATTATATTTTTCATTGAGATAAATGCCTTAAAGAGTATAAATCGGTTCAAATTTCTCTTCTTGAGTCAGTTATCATGCTGTTGAGTCACATTTAGGATTCTAATTGTGTCCTTGGTTTACCCACAATCCTTCCCTGCAGGCGTCTGCGTTCTAAATGCTGCTTATCATCCATATTTGTGTTTAATTGGGATGTATGTTTTCAGTTGCCCACAAAAACAGCCACTCAAACAGTTTTACAAATAAACCGCTTTTCAGAAGTGACGTTGCCACAAATATTCGCCCAAAGGTGGTTGTTTTCATGAAAGAAATGTACAAATGGTAAAACCAAATCACATAAACCATGACATTGTCACTACTCAGTAACTGGCTGTAAGCAAATATTCCAGGTTCAATACAATTTAAGCTCTGTCGACAGCATCTTTGAAATGCTATCTTTGCAGTCATTTCAACTGGTCCCTCAGTTCATGAAAACTGGAAAAATTGGTGTCCTGTAATGCACTTACAGTATGACTGGTTTCAAATTACTATAAAAATTCCATTTGGAATTTCAGACTGTTAGAACTGATTACCTATGAAAAGATGCTGTCAATAGAGCTTACTTTATATACAAAACTGTTCAAATTTTTAAACGTTCTGGAAATACAGTATAAATAGTAGTGCTGTCAAATGATTAATCGCATCCAAAATAAAAGTTTTTGTTTACACAGTATATGTGTGTGTACTGTGTATATTTATTATGTATATATACATACACACCCATGCATGTATATCATTTAAGAAAAATATGTTACATTTATATATAAATTAGTTTATATAATATAAAATTATAAAGATATAAAGCTCTATTCATGTAGATAGTTTCAAATAGATTATCTGTATTGTAGTATTTATATAATATACATACCTAAATATAGCCAGTACACCACATATATTACGTAACTAATTTGGGTGGGGGGGGAAAAAAAGTTGTGAATGCGATTAATCCGCGATTATCTTTCAGCGGGTCACATACTAACTAGTAATTTATTGTGTGAAAATTATTACAATTTAAAAAAGCGTTTTCTATTTGAATATATTTTAAAATGTAATTTATTCCTGTGATCAAAGCTGAATGTTCAGCATCATTACTCCAGTCTTCAGTGTCACATGATCCTTCAGAAATCATTCTAATATGCGGATTTGCTGCTCAAGAAACATTTCTTATTATTATTATCAATGTTGAAAACAGTTGTGCTGCTAAATTTTTTTTGTGGAAACTGTGGTGCAGTTTTTGATCGGGATTCTTTGATGAGTATAATTCAAAGAACAGCATTTATTTGAAATAGAAAACTTTTTTCAATTATTAATGTCTTTACTGTCACTTCTGATTAATTTGATGTGTGCTTGCTGAAAAAAAAAATCTAAGTATTCAAATAAAAGTATTAAAACCTTTACAAAAAATACTTACCCCAAACGTTTGAATGATTGTGTATCGTTTAACTGCACATAAAACAAAGAAATACATAGTAAAAAGGTCTACAGGGGAATCAGATTCTTGATTTGCAGACTGACAGGGTTTGTTCATTGTCTCAGTGAAGCCTGTCCCGTGTTTGGTTGGAGAGACTTAGTCATTTCAAAATATCTCAAATTTTTCTTATTTCTTTCTGTCTTTTTGATTTGATGCACGTGTCATTTCCTCTCTGTCAGTATTCTGTACAATCTGGATGACTGAGAACCTTTATAATTAGCCCTGTCTTGACAGAAATATCACTGCTAAGTCATATTCATAGTCATCGTGTCATGTAGTCAGTCATATTGCATTATTATTAGAGCAGGACCTAATTAATGGCATAGGGAAATGATTAGCGCCGTGATGTATAGGCAAACTGCTTGGGTGACAGGTCGTCTTGACACCTTTTTGAGTTGGTTTGTGATATTAATGACAGTATCTTTGACTTGTGGTAATAGCATTGCTAATCGAGATGCTAATCAAAGTATCCATGTGCCCCTTTCTAGCAGCTGTATAAGGCACTGTTGCTAGGCAATGGTTGTGACTGCAAATGCATTGTTTCAGAAATGTTGACATGTTCTCATTAGGATTTGCTAAATCATTATCGGTCAACTCTCCTTCTTTTTTTGTGTTCTGGAGTTTGGATGTTATGTCATTAGTGGTGTTATAAGACTCATAGTTAGGATTGGGGATTTGAACAAACCTCTGACCCGTCATGTAACTCGATGTCGCCGCGGCACTGTTTGTGTAATCGGCCTTAATCAAATCTCAAATGACGTTTAAAAAAAAAAAATTTTTTTTAAGATCTCTTGGCAATTATTTTGCCCTGGTGCAAGATGAAAAGTAAAAAAAAAAATCCCATAGGTTTGCATTTCATCATAAAACACCATTCAGATGCCCTAGCCACTTCATAGCAAAGGAATATTTTAGACAAAAATTTACGCTTCATTCCCATGCCGCAAGAGGTAGATGATTAATTTCTGCAATCAGGAACAGATTTGGAGAGAATTTAGGCAATCACTCCCAGACACCAATGGAGCTCTGTGTGTCAGTGATATGGGTGCCGTCAGAATGAGAGACCAAACAGCTTATAAAAACATCACAATAATCCCGGCACAGTAGCCTATCTCCACACCACTCCAGTCTTTCAATTAATATCTTGTGAAGCAAAAAGCTGCATGTTTGTACTATAACAGGAGTTAATTAATATTAAGTCTTTTTAACTTGAAAAACACGTTGCACATCTGCTGGCCACTTATAGCGGTCTATAAAACGATCCATAATAAACACAATAAGAACAACCATCCCCGCTTTTTTGCTCAATCCTCCTCACATGGCAAAATCCCTCACATTATTGTTTAGCAACGTTTTAGACTGATCGAAAGCGGTGTCTGATAAGTGTCAATTTCTCACTCCTGAAATTCTAGGATGATTTTTCATCACTGCATAAAACCAATATAATGAATATCGAGGACTTTTAAAACCAGTCAGCCAAGTTTGAATTTAAAAAATACCGACTTTGATTGTAATTTATTTACAAACACACGAGATCGGCTTGTGGTTTATTTACATTAACTTGTTTCAATATTGTGATGTTTTATCAGCTCTTGGGTCTCGAGTTGTTCTGACGGCAACCGGGCCTTCACTGCTGCGAGTGATCTGCTATATATGTTAAACGGGTGGAACAAAAGATGATGTTAAGGGTGCTGTAAATTTATCCCAATCTTTTTCTTTAACAACCTCATCGGTGGCTTTGTGACAATGGGGGCTGAGGTGTAAGGGTGGGGTGTAAGTGAGATTCATTTGGTCGAGATGCTAACAAACAAAAGTGTGTTGTATTTTTGTGGTGAATTAGGGCTCAGTTTCAAAGACACATAACACAAGTAAACAAACCAAAAAGCAAAAACACCTAAATTAATTTTAAAATAAGTGCAGAAAAAAACAAAGAAAATTACATATAGAAAAAGCAACAAAATAATAAAATACATGGCACATACAAATAAGACGTTGTTTCTTTTAGCAGCTGTCTATTGCCTTCTTATTGTAATGTGGTTGTCAGTCTGCTGCTCAGTGTGTGGTTCAATGTCCTGCAGCAACGCGACAGGAACGACGGGCTTCAGCGGGGGAGGGGGGGGGGCTGACTGCAGGGGCCCGCGACAAAAACAAAAAAAAAAAGAAAAACAGGGAGGTGGGCACACTGGACACGAAATGCAAATGAACCGGTACAAAACGACGCCAGGTAGTGGAGACAGGAGGCGCCAGAATCTAGTGGCGATACTCCGAGCTCTTGGACAAAAGTGGTGTTTGGGGGACTGGCCAAGTAACAACAAAGAAATGAAAATTTACCTGAAAATGTACCTCCACATTCCGCCTGACAGACTCTCAAGACAAATATGCTGATACGCAAGTTTTGTTTGTGGAACACGTGCCGGGAGGAAATATGATTAAGGGCCCATTTCATGCAATGTGGGGCGTGACAGGAGCGAGACAGGGGGGGGCACGGATCAAGCAGTGGAATGGCTGGGCGTCCGGACCAGAACGAGAGTAGCTACGCAAAAGACGCATGCATGATTGACAAACGTGAGGTGGCTACGGTACTAAAATGAGATCCACTATATTAACTGGTATCAAGAATAACATATAATTGCCTATCGGCCCGGCCGGGTGTGGGCAGTAAACAATTGTACAGCACACACGGACGAACGGCTGGCTGGCAGAGGGGGTGGGGGTTTGTTGTTGTGGGGGGTGGGGGGGGTTGGGGGGGGGCAGATAGAGGTGCCGTGCTGTAACAATCAACACTAATGTTAGCCCAGGGCGATCATCGCAAGCGGTGAAGGGCAAAGTCTGGAGGGGGGGGGGGGAGAAAAGCAGGGTGCCGTCCCTGTGAGAAGGGGGGGGTGCTGGGGGGGAGGAAAGGGGGGAAAAAGTGAGTCGGGGGGAGGGGTGTGTGGTTTCATTGCAGGTAGGAAAAAAGAGGACACACTCACATATGGCTACAGGGCGCATTGTAAGGGGTGGCCAACGCGTACAACAAACGGGGGGAAAAAAGAAATAGGGTGGCACTAGAGGGGTGGGATGTGGAACAAATAAACACAAAAGAGGACGTGGTGGCGTACTGGCGGGGGGAAGATTGTCGTATTAAGGACCCTAAGAGGGTGTTACTGCTAAAGTCGATGGGACTGGTGTGTGTGCAGTGGAAAAAAAAAGAAGGAAGAAAGAAGGTGTTGTGGGTGAGGGACAAAACGCGCGGGTGGGGCTGCTGGGGTTGCGGATCCGCGGCCTTGTGAGGGGGGGTGGGCCAGAGTCTCATGGGCAAGGTGCCAGGCAGATTCTACGTGCCGGCGGACAGAGGTCGCACCAAGGAGTGGGGTATGGACGGGAGTGTGGAAGGCGACAGCGTGTCACCAAAAGAAGAATGGATGCGAAACGAGGGGGGGGGCACCACTGTGTATGGACCACTGTGCAGGGGTGAGCAGCGACTCGGCTCTGGTGTCCACGTAGTGTCGATAGTTGCGTGAGAGTAAAAAGGACAGCGAGGGGGGGCGAGTGGGGGGCGTGAGCGGTAGAGCAAAGACTGGGGGGCAGCATGTCAGGGCACGAACAGTGCAGGTGGAGGGGGGAAAAAACGTGATGGAACAGTGCTGGAGGCGAACGCACATCTAAACTGCTAGGCACACTCAAAGATGGATTACCACCATTTGTGCACTAGCTGTCAAAACAAGAGGACACCAAGCCGGAGGGGGTGTGGGGGAGAGGACATTGCGCGATAGACCAAAAGCAACACATATGGAGATGGGGTGAACACTAGGAGGGAAGAGACAAGGTAGTCAGTCACAGAGGGGGACAGGAGCCAGCAAAATGACACAACACGAGGGACTAGGTGCGGTGAAATAGCTACAGCTGCTACGGAGGATGGTGGTTTAAAAGAGCGGTGGCACGCAGAGGCAGGTGTTACTAGATAGGGACACACAATATATCAGTGGCATATCCGTATCCACCAAAATTAAAAAATGGGGGGAGGCGGGGATAAGGCAGGACAGGAGAAGGGCGGAGGGGGGGGGGTGGGGTGGCCCGAAACGGGTCCCACTGAAAGAAGGCAGAAGGATTGAGTGAAGGTGAAGATGTCGTCTCTCGGTGCTCTGGGCAAAGAACAAGAAAAAGTATTAATAAACTTATCAACTAGCCAAGTAGTTAGTTACTGGTTTCCCAATCGTGTAAGCAACTTGACATCGCAAACTTCACACATCTCCCAGCGGGTCAAGCGCGGGCCATGCCTAAAACTTTGAAACTTCAAGTAGCTTGTTTGTCATTTCTCCTCTGTAATTAAAAATGCTCATTTGAACGTCTTCCAGGCCATGAGAGGACGGAGAGTAGTGCCCTTCAGCTGTGCCCACTGGACCCCTCCTTAGGAGTGGCAAACACTTATCTCCCACCATGCTCAAAGAGTGGGAGCATGTCCCCTAGAGCGAGCGTGTCTTGTACGGGACTAAGGTTGTTAAGGGCCCTTGGAATCATTTCTGCGTAGTGAACTGTGACCGCTGAGCCACAGTCCAGGGAGAAACCACAAGAGGGAGAGTCCTGTAATGGTGTTTGTTCATCTGTGGAGTTGGTGGGTTCCAAGCAATTACTGATTAACGATCTTCAACAGAAATGGACAATTTTTTTCTTTTTTCAGAAAGTTTTATTTGTAAACTATGACTTAGTGAAGCTGTAATTTTTAGTTTTGCAGTGTAGCTTAAATATTATACGTTTTCCCTGACATGATGAGCTGTGATGCCTATGAGCATCATGCATTCAAGTCCAGCTTGTAATATTTCCTGATATTCTTTATTAATAAAATGTGCTAAAATAGCAAAACAAAAAACCACTCTTAAGTAACACTCATTCTGCAAGGATAGACTTATGCTTTAAATGTATTTAGTTATAATCACATTTATAACTAAATTAAGTTGAAGCCTAAAGGTGCAGTCATATTTGTCCATTGTCCAGTGATTTTTTTAGGGAAAAATCTAGTCATTTCAATAGGAATTCACTCGATTTCCCCATGCAGGTTTCACAGCGGATTCAAGTTTTTCACGATTTTCGCTGAGCTGACCTGCTTTGTTTGAAAATGACCTCTTTGTGGAATTTTAAACAGATTTTTGCTAATATGGCTGCACCTTAAGGAAAAAATGTACATTTTAATATTGCGATAATGTTTCATGTGTTTTTATTGTCTTTGATTCCTTTTCTTGCACAAAAAAGAACAAGGAGCTTTTTTTAAGCAAAAGTTTCAGTCCAGATGATTTTAAAATCTTTCTCTCAGAATCATATTTTTCCAGATTATTAAAAGTAGAGTAGGTGATTTTTGAGAGTCTAGCAATAGCAAGCTAGCTTTAAAAGCATAAGACCCCACCCTCCCTGCAAATCACTCTCCAAATCCACGCCTCCTCCAAAAAACATGAATGCGCACAAGCAGACCAGAGGCTAACCAGCGACACGATGAGAGACGGCAGTGTTGAATGCAATGCTGTCAGATGACCTCACAGTACATAATATTATAATAATAATACCTTCCATTCTCGCTCTGGTCCGCAGTAGCGTAATGAAACACGCTGATAACCTATCATGTATGCACATTTTGGGAAAAAGGGTTTATATTCTAACCTTAAAGGTACCTCTTAGTAACTAAAGTGTACATACTGTATGTACCATATTAGTAACTTTTTGAAAAAGTACCACCTCAGTAATAGCTTTTGTACCTTTTTTCGAGAGTGATTCTATAATGGATTTGCTGAAAAGTTTAAAAGTTAACATGCATTTTGGAAGTACATCATTGAATAAGATGTAGAATTAAAACAATTCACTTGAATGAAAAATTGAACAACTTTTACAATTAACCTATAAGACGAGTTTGAAAAGTAATTGATGTTCTGGAGCACATTTCACTGTGTGGGTTTCCATCCATCTTCCTGTCTTTCAGCTATTCTATATAAAGGTGCCATCAATCAAATCACAGCAGCCTACCTGTTCTTCCAGAGCTGAAGACATTTTCTACAGAAATCAGTCTTTAGAAAATACCTACAAAAGGGTTAAACTGAAAAGAATCCCATAGATTCTAAAGTTTAGACGTGTTTAATGTCTGTCTGCTGGATTTCCGTTCATTTCCGTTCATTTGCTGTAATGCAGAGTTTAAAGGCAATGCACTGAAAAAAAAGACAGAACCAATTTATTCTGCATTTATGTTAACATAATCATTTTTGAAAGAGGAAAACAAACAGAGAGAGCTAGAGAGACTGTGAAAAACAGGGCATGATGGTCATCTTCTGCAACAAATGGTGGATCACTAATAGATAAAGTTCACTAGGAGCTTTGTGTTTGTCTCATATTTTAATTTCCCTCTCTTATACATTAATGGTTTTGGCGATTCCATTATGAAGGGAATTTGGAGGGGTTAAATATAAGATCTATTTGTGTTTGATGTAATCATGGTCTCTATTTAACATTAATGATGGCTCAGAGACTAATATATATGAAATGTAATCTAATAAATTATATGTTTTTTTTTTTTACAACACCACAAAACTGTATAAGGGACCCATTTCAGTTAATTTTTTATTTGAAATAGTAATATTGTCTTTAGAAAGGTACTGTAGAAAAAAATCGAATGAATATGCATCGAATTTCATTTGAATATGTATTAATGAATATGCTTTTTTTTTTCCAAGAACAACTTGAGGATGAGAAATTACACAGTAATGGCGGTGAGGCACCGTCCGTTTTTATCTTTCTGCAGTGTGTTTGTTGTCATTGTGGTGTTTTTACGTATCAGTCATCTTCAGTACTCATTACTTTGAGACATTTCAGACTCACTTTGCTCTCAATCACACATATCCTTTCATCTTTCTGTCTGTTTGTCATGATAGATGCAGTCTGAGTCTCTTCACTGTTGACATCCTTCATCTGGCACTTGGTATTAAAACACTTCCCTCCGCTTCCTTGCCCGCCCTTCCCTTTCCCTTCTCTTCCTCCCTTCCTCCCTTTCCCGTCCAAGACGTTCCGCGTCCGTCCTCGTCCCGTGCCCGTCTCCGTCCTTCCCGTCCCATTCCGCTATCCTTTTTCCTTTCCCTCTCTTCCCGTCCCTTCGGGCGCTCCCGTCTTCGCTTCCCTTCCTATCCCTTCCCTTCCTCTTCCTTCCTTCCCCGTCCGGCTTCCTCTTCCTTCTCTTCCCGGCCGCCAGTCGCTTTTGTTTCGTGCGCGTGGATCTTGGCAGCGCTTTGTTGCATCTCGCTTCTCCTTTTTGCTAGCGTTGGCCAATTTTCGGCCAATCTATGAAAGGGGTCGTTTTGTGGCATCTTGTAAATAAATCTGTTTTAATCGTTTTTATGTGCGGCAAACGCGGGGAAGAGTGGAATTTTCAGTTGCTAATTATTTAAATGATTTTAGCAACATTATGAAAAATAATTTATTGTTTGTACAGATTTGCTCTTTGGGTATGAGTAATGTAATAAATATTCTTCAAAATGCAAATATCTATTTATATTGTTAATAATCCTGATTCATTTAATGCTAAATTATTTTAGTGCATATAAATATAACATAAATCTTACTAAATTAGCAGTTCCCATTTTATTTGGTAATTAGATGCTGATCCATATTCCAGGTTACGTTAAAATTAGTTTGTAGTTAAATAGGGTTATGCAAAAATTAATGAGCATAGTTATAGGTTAGTTGGTGTTTACTCAGAGGTCAGGGTTTTGGCTCATTGATTGATTTCAATTGTCAAATTATTTAGAAAATTGACAAAATATTCCTTTACAAATATATTTTATCTATGCAAAATTAATTCTTTGATTCAAGGCTTCATTTTCAAATGAATTATTTTGAAATAATTTTAGTAGGGCATAATATGTCTAAAAGAAATAGTTCATTTGCAGATTTATTTTGATCAAGTCGGTTTAGTTTGTTTATACTATCAGTTTATTTCTACAATGGATTACATACATTTTATTAAATATATAGCAAATTATTCATTTAAAAGCAAATTATTTAAGTTTATTAAATTATTTCAATTCTTCATTTGCATATTCATATATTCATTTAGTGAAAATAAAGAATGTTGCTCATTGCTTATTTACTTGTCATTCAATTAAATTCGATTCATTCCATATTAAATATGCTCCTCTTCGCTCTCCTCTCGGGGCTCTCCTCTCTCTCTCTTCTCCTCGCCTCTCCCTCTCCTCTCCTCCAGTGTTTTTCTAACGCTTACCTGTTCTCTCATTTGATTCGTCTGGTTACAAACCTTCCAATCTCTCACCCTCTGTTCCTACAGGATCGCAAGGCTAGTACTGGTCCATTCTAGTGGCCGCACAGTCGAGTCGGGTAAAGATAATCACCCATTGGGGCTCGTCAACACCCCATCAGTGGGTCGCGTCTCCAGCTCCTCCCAGGTAAAGAAAACGAAAAAGGAGAACTGAATTAGAGAAAAAAAAAAATAGACATACATAAAGGCAATAAAACCACAAACACCCCAAATTGCACTACAGCGTGCTACAGGTCCAGTCACTTGTGGCCAGATCCGCCAGGCCCGGCGCCCTCGCTCTTCTATTCCCCTCAGCCCCGCGTCGCATTCGACCGCTGGACCGTGGACCCTCCTCCGCCTCTTCCCCTCGCCTCCTGATATGGGACATCACTCTCTCCCTCGCTTCCCCGTTCAAGACAGAGCATTTTGTCCTAACCAACCCCTCCTTGGACTCCCGTTAGTGGTGAAGCACCATGACTCCCCTCTCAGGGACGCCACATGTGGAGGGGTCATGCGGTTCCTGAATAACTGAAGGCCCCTGGAATCCCCGCCGCCTCCAGCCGGAAGCTCATCGCACCTTCTGCCAGGGCTTCAGCGAGCTCTGGGCACGCAGCAATCCCAGCGAGTTCGGGCAGCGGGACAGAATAGTATACGCACAGACACCCAAGTGAGTCCACTAGCGCTTAGTACAGCGTCTCGCGTATGGCAATTGTGGCATAGTGGCATTTTAAATGTGGTTTGTTTCTCGGTGTGATTGGCCACATCTTGGTCTGTAAGCTCAGCTAACACCAAGTGAGGTCTGTCCTAGGTTGTGAGAGAGCAATTTTAAAGCATCATAAATTGGCTTGACATAAGGCCAAAAGTTAGTCATGTAAAAAGCAAAATATTCCCTTTTAAAATGTGTATATGATACACAGTTATATTACAGTATATAGGGCACAGTTTTATTGTGGGGGAGTCTCTGTGAAGCAAGCAGCTAAATTTTCAGTATACCTTAGCTCAGAGTCCTTCAGTGTCACTAGTTCCTTTAGAAATCATTCTAATATTCTCATTTTCTGCTCAAGAAACATCTCTTATTATTAACAATGTTAAGAACAGTTGTGCCTCTTTATATATTTTGCAAATGTATGATACATTTCTTTAAAGATTTTTTTTGATGAATAGAAAGTTCAAAATAACGGCATTTATTTGAAATAGAAATGTCTTTACTGTCACCTTTGATCAACTTAATGCATCCTTGCTAAATAGACACTGAGCGATGTTTGTGCTATGAGGTTCTCATATGTAGAATAGATCACTGACATTTTTTGGAGAATTAAAATGTCAAAATTTGGTTGAATATAAGTGTTCGCACTGTCATTCAGTGTAACACAGTATTTATGTAAAAATTCAAACATGCTTATTCTGACCTGTTCATATTAAAATATATAAAAGAATAAGGGAACATATTAAATTTGATTGTGTTTTAAATGAGTAAAAAAATCTTACTGACAAATGGGCAAAACCTAGAAATTTAAAAAATGTAAAATAACAACTAATTGGTATTTGGGGTGAAAGTAATTCGTTTTTTTTAATATGTCATAAATAGATTTTTTTTGTTGTAAATATGCCTGACAAGATTGTTACTCTGAATGACATGTTAGTGGGTGTCTTCTGTAAATCAGGGGAAATGTATGATATTTATTTTTTGCTCAGAAACAAAATTGCAATTAAATTAAACAGAAAATGTTGTATTTTTGGGGGGAAAGCAACAGCAATTTAAAGCAGTATTACACTTATTATTTTTACACTTAAACCCTTTTTCATCTTTGACGCTTATATATATGGTTGTAAATTGAATTACAACCATTTTTATACACAGTTTCTCCCATTTTCAGGGGCTCAAATGTAATTGGACAAATAAATATAATTATAAATAAAATGTTCATTTTTAATATTTTGTTGATAATCCTTTGCAGGCAATGACTGCCTTGAGTCTGGAACTCATGGACATCACAGAGACTGGGTTACCTCTTTTGTGATGCTTTGCCTTAGGCCTTTACTGGAGCTGAACTTCATATTGTTGTTTGTTTTGGGTCTTTCTGCCTTTAGTCTGCCATTAGCTGTTCCGAGGGCCTTCTCCATACTTACTTTTTCTTCCCGTCATTTCTGGTAGCAGTTGATCTTAATTTCACCAGTCTAAAGAATGCTTTTCCAAGAAGTGGTCTGGCTTTTTAGGATGTTCTTTTTTGGGCAGTCTAATCTGGTCTTGTTTGTTACCTTGTGTGACCCTCTGTATTGCTCTCTGTGAAGTCTTCCTCTTGAATGTAGGACTTTGACGTGACTAGGGCGTCTAGCACTCCTGGAGAGTGTTTTCAGCTTGGCTGGATGTTGTTAAAGGTTTTTTCTTTATCATGGAGAGCTATGCCTCCGATCACCACTTTGTTGTCCTCGTGGAGGCATCCAGTCCTTTTTATGTTGCTGAGGCTCACTAGTGCATTCGTCTTTGTGTCTTGCAGAAATGTAGCCGGGCTAAACGGGCGTTGATTTGGCCACTCCTAATGTTCCTGCTATCTCTCTGATGGATTTGTTTTGTTTTCACAAACTTGTGTGGAGCCGATCGTCTTTGACGCATAAAAATACTGGATGTGGGTTCACAGCAACAGCTTCCAAATGCAAATGACACACTTAGAATAAACTTTTACCTGCTTAATTGATGTAGAAATAATGAAAGAATAGCCCATGCCTTTCCATGCTTTTGAGTCAATTGTCCAATTACTTTTGGTCCCTTGAAAAAGGGGGGAGGTATATATTAAAGAGCTGTAATTCCTTAACATTTCCTCACTTTTTGATGTGAATACCCTCAAATTAAAGCCCAGAGTGTGCACTTTAAGCCCATATTCTATTATATAACTGTAACCTGAATATGTTTTGGTCAGCAACTAAAATAATAAAAATTGTGCCTGTGTCCAAATATATACTGTATATGGACCTGACTGTATATGCATTTCTGCCTTATTGAATGAAAAATGCGTGCAGATGAACTCAGTTTTACCTGCTAGCAATTAAATTAAAATATAAAACTATTAATATTGTACTGTGTATTCCCAAGAATTATCACAAAAGCATAAACTAAAATTAAAACGAAATCTTCCAAGCAGAAAGTTAATTGAAATAAATGTGGCCTGAAAAAATATATAATAAGAAATATATAATAAAAACATAAAAATATATTTTATTTCAGCTAGTTGCTAAGACGTACTTTCTCATTTTGATGTAGTTTAACTAGAAGTGCTACATTAACTAAAACTTAAAAAAATATATAGGAATATTTAAAAATGTTGAGGAATCTTGTTTTATTCTGTTGATATTTTTTGAAGTGGTTAACCAAGTAAATCCAAATTTAGTCTTAGGGGTTTGAGAAAAAATGATCTTAAATATCTTTTAATTTTGAATAACTAAACCTGGCCAAGAAGGTTTAGTTTCAGTCATAGAAGCTGACATGAAAAAATATTGCCACTTGTGCCTTGTGTTGTCTTGAGAGAAAGATAAAATACAAGAACAGAGAGACATTACTTCCTAGTTTGGATCAGTAAACTAGATTAAATGGCATTAGATGGGTGATTACCAGTCCCCCTGCTCTGATGTGATCCAGACCCTTTCCATGTCCCTTTAATAAGGGCCTGGACGCTGAGAATGCCAGCAAATAGGGAAATCCAATTAGGACAAAGCTATTCCGATGCCTCAAATAGACCTGATTTGGGACTTGTATTGTTCATTTGAGACTTTGCTGATTTATACACAGGGCAGTTTGTGAACAGACCATGACAAGGAGCTCATCATGTTGTATAATTAACCCATGTCTATGGAGCAGTATAAGGTACGTACATGGGTCAAAGACAGAAAAAGGGTTTTCAAACATCAAAACGATAAAATGTTAATACAGCTTTATGTGTCCTGCTTAATTGTATTATTTATGAGCAAAAAACAATGACTATCGGACATTTTTACGCATACCGAAGACACCATAAAAAAACAAAATGTCATTCATTGTATCATATAACTAGCATCTTGTCAGGCATATTCAGAAACGATTATTTTAGATCATGCAGTGCAGCTATCCAAATATTAATTAATTGTAATTTTAAATCTTTACAAATCTTTCTCACTACCCTTTAAACTGCTATGTCTTACCTATTTGTCAGCTAGACGTTTGTAATCATTTAAAATAGAATAACATTTATTATGATCTCTTTTATACATTTTAATAAGTGCAGATCAGAATACATATCTTGTTTAATTTTTACATAAATATATTTGTTATGCTGAATGATGATGTAGCATTATTTCACCCATATTTTGACATTACATTATTTGAAAAATAGACATGTTACTTGCATTTAATATGCTTTTTATGTATACAAGATCACTTTTTTAAATACGATTTGATGCGGACACCAAAGCAGGATGTCTCGTCTTTGACCCACATGCATGACATACCAAAAAGGCCAGGCATATCTCATAGTTACAGCCTGTATTTGAATGTAGATTTATGACCAGCATGTAGTTGTGAAACGGAGTTCACTGCTTTAAGCTAATCAGTTGTCAATCCAGATCTACAAAATTTTTGCTTCACTTTATGATCCTATGCACTGAGACTATCTTTTTGATTTAGTTACTTGGTCTCCTCTGTCTTATAAATAAACTTGTGATGCTTTGGTTAGTGAAAGTGCGCAGAAAGAATCACAAGCATCACGAAAACAGGGCCAGTATCTGGTATACGTACTTTGGTCGCCACAGAAATGTTGTATGGTTAGTGTGGAAATAGTTGATGGAAATGTGCTTTTGCTGTCTGAACGTGGTTAAAGACTCTCCAAAACAACTTTTCACAATTTATCCAGAATATTAGTCATTTATAGAGGTCTTACAATTTATTTTTTTGAAACAGCTAATGAGCTTGTCTGTCAAACCCACATTGTTTCACTGCTATTGTTGAGGCGTACTTTCTGTATAAAGCCAAGAAAAAAAAACAAGATAAAAAAAAAACCAGACGTGGCCTCATAATCTTGCTTCATCTGCCATTTTGCAGGACATTCTAACCGTAATTGTTTTATGGCTGGATTTACATATTTGCTTAAGCTGATTGTGAATGCTGTGTTTTCAATTCTTACAGTGTTGGTGCTACATATATCTCATTAGAACAGCTGTTTAGTTGAATCATAAAAAAGAGGAAGCATAGTTAATGTCAGGACAGGTAAATTAAGTTGTACACCTGCTTCATATTTAAGTCACAACGGATTTGGATTTTCTGGTGATTTGATAGGATCACGACTGAATGAAAGACGCTTAGCTTGTGTGCAGCATGCATCCGAAATGATTACGAATGCATCTTGGTGAGACCCTGTGGCAGTCCGATATTGACAGTTTAATTATAATTTGGAGAAAACTCGGAACTGTCAATCAAGAATATGTTGAAGACTTATAAAAGTCAACATGACATCAAAATTATTTTAGTCATTTATTATCGCCGCAAGACTGCATTTAGGTGAACAAAAATACAGTAACTAACTATTTGTACTTTAATAATTTGTTATTGTAATTTATTCCTGTGATGGCTAAACTGAATTCTCAGCATCATTACTCCAGTCTTCATTGTCACACCTTCAGAAATCATTCCGATATGCTGATGTTGTGGCTGTGCATAATATTTTGGAATGGTAATAGGCATCTTTCTTTTCATTATTTTTTGATGAATGGAACATCAAACAACACTTTATTTTGTAACAGTAAATGTCTTTACTGTCACCTTTGGTCAATTTAATTGCATTCTTTTGCGCAAGAAGGTCATCACATTGTATCATTAACCCTTGACTTATGGAACAGTAAATTTAGGTGTGTACATGCATGGCATACCAAACAGACAAGGCAAGGCAAATTCTGGTCATAAAAATACATCCAAAGACAGGCCAGTCTTTAGATGTATATTTATGACCAGCATTTGTGTTTACTTGTAAAATGGAGTGCTCTGCTTTAAGCTAAACACATGTCAGTCTGGATCTACTACATTTTTGCTTCACATTCAGATCCTAAACACTGAGACCATCTTCAACGGTCTTATAAATGAACCTGTGATGCTTTGGTTGCTGAAATATTGTGTAAAAAGCATTATAAAAGCATCAAGCATCATTATTCGGCACTGTATTAGCAAATTCACTATCTGATATAATCTCTATGCTTCAATATGCAATCAATTTTAGATGGATACATATTAAGTTTCTCTTTTTTCTCACAAGAAAAAAGAGAAAACCCTCTTTTGCTTGTTGAATATTTGCTTTAGTTTTCAATTTTGTCACATTATGGGAGTAAAAATGACCAATTCAAGTTTACTTTAAGAGTATTATACAAATGTCAGAGCTGTGGCCTAGTGGTTAGTGCACATGCTCTATACACAATGAAGACATGAAGATACGTAGAATCATCTTTGCCCTGAAATAACACTGTCGACTAGTAGTTGAGATAATTATCACCTTTAGTACAGTGGAAATAGACTGCCATAACCTGAGACCCAGACCACGAGCAAGACACCACGTAATGAGACTCAGACCAAGGCCACGTTCATCCAGTCTCGAAAGGTCTCAAGACTAATACTGCAAGATCCCCGCTTCAACTCTGCTCTGTGCTGTTAATGAAGAACCCCAAGAATCATCTACAAATCTTTTATTGAAGAACTTTTATATGCAAGAGCTCAGACACGGGTTGTTTGCGGTCTGAAATTGTGGTTCTCTTCAGGAACGGGCTCTTTTTGTCTCGAGGGACAAAAGCGCCCATGTTTCTTCCTTATAATTACAGACCTTTTGACAGCGTGCATTAACCTTTGACCCTCACACAGTGAGACACGCACGCTCACACGCACTCCAGAATTCCAAATGAGGGATTTTTAATGAGACAGATGGACAGAGGAATACTCTCAACATTCAAATGTGCATCTAGCACAGAAGAATCTGTATTATGGAGATCGTGAGAATGTGTCTATCCTTTAGTCGTCTCATAAAGCGCTAACATGAATGCCATTTTCTCTCTGGTCATCATTCATGGTGTCCTTTGCGCTGTGCAGCATTCTTTCTATTTGCCGGGTCCTGTATTATGTAGTATGTGTGTGCGAGATATTTTTGAAAGGCGTTTGGAGTGTGGAATGCTTGACAGCTGTTTTATTACATCTGGCAGGTTTGAAGGGGAAAACTGCTGGAACGGAGAAGCAGGAGATGATGAAATTAGTGCTGTTTGATTTGCATGTCATCTGATTCCGCCTTTGTGATTGGATCATAACTGATAGGATTTTTTAGATTCATTTGCCATTGCAATTTGTTGAATAGGATTTCAGTGGTGTTTTATATATGTCTCCACTTTGGCTGAATAACATGAGTGTGTCAATTTCAATGTCTTCTGGGAGTCTTGTGAATTGATAGTAGAGCGTTTTATATAACTGTATATACTGTATATATACAGTTGAAGTCAAATGTTTACATACACCTTGCAGAATCTGCAAAACGTTAATTATTATTTTACCAAAACAAGAGGGATCATACAAAATGCATGTTATTTTTATTTAGTACTGACCTGAATGCTATTTTCCCAAAAATAGAAAGTTTACATAGAGTCACAAGAGAAAACATATTGAAATATACAAATGAGCCGTTCAATTCTCTATACTGTGTTGTTACCTGAATGATCCACAGCTGTGTTTTTTTTTTTTGTGATAGTTGTTCATGAGTCCCTTGTTTGTCCTGAACAGTTAAACTGCCTGCTGTTCTTCATAAAAATCTGTCAGGTCCCAAATCGTCGGCCTCTTAATGCATGTTTTTTTCCTTCTGGAGCATCAGTGAGCATTTGATATTTCTGTAATAGTTGCATATGAGTCCCCTCAGTTGTCCTCAGTGTGAAAAGATGGATCTCTAAATCATACAGTCATTGTTGGAAATGGTTCAGATATGCAGAAGATGCTGGAAAACCTGAGAATGTGCAGGAGCTGGAGGATTTTTCTGAAGCACAGCAGGCAGTTGAACTGTTCAGGACAAACAAGAGACTCATGAACAACTATCACAAAAAAAAAAACAGCGTGGACACTTTTGACGGGTCCATTTTGTCTTGTGGACTATATGTAAACATTTTTTTTATGTGAAATATCTTATTCAGGTCAATATTAAATAAACAATAACATGCATTATGACCCCTCTTATTTTGGTAAAATAATTAACAGTTTGCAGATTCTGCAATGTTTTATAAACCTTGACTTCAACTGTGTGTGTGTTGTGTGTGTGTGGGGGTGTATGTATATATATATATATTAAAAAATAATATATATTCCAAAGATTAATCACAAAAAAGAATATATCATATCATCATATGTAAAATACTTACAATTAATCTCATTTTTTGGTGAGTAATAAATATATCTTAAAAATGATCAAAAAGAATAAAACTATTGACATGGTGTCATTTTTCTATATGGATATATGTATACACCCACCCACACACACACATACACACACAATCTCAGCCGATCTTTGCAACACACAGCAGTCGTCACATTCTCTCTCTCCATTTGAAAACACTCCTGTTACCCCTTAAACTTTTTTTAGCGTGGAGTGGAGGGCTATTAATTTTGCTTATGTACCCGGGCCACCTCTCTCTCTCTCTGCCCTTTTCAAGCTGAGTACTGCTCTCCGCTGTAGAGATAATTAGCAAGGCTTATTTGCTATGCTAATGACAATATGCATCTGCATAAAGGCCAACGTCTCTCCAGGCCTCTGTGCTAGTCAACTAGTTGATGAGCCGGATGACAGTTAGTAGAGTTGGGGAAGCTGCTTTAAAACTGTATGCATAGCTTCCCAAATTACTTGCTACTCATGATTTAAACTAGAGGTCAACCGATAGTGGATTTTGCCGATACCAATGCTAGGTTGGACCACACTGGCCGATACCGATTAATTAACTGATAGTTTTAAAATTGATACTGAACAAAAGCTAAAATAGTGCTTTATTAACAAAAATAGTACTGAACCATACTAGTAGTAGTAAAAAAATAAAATATTAATAGTAATAGTAAATGTTGAAATTACACTCTAACAAGGAACAATACTTACACAACTTTCATTAATCTTAATGCTACAAATAGACTCTTATTTTAAAGTGTTACAATTTCATTTCAACTGTCATGCTTAAAGATGCACATCATTAAATATATACACAAAGGCATTATAGCATAAATTCTTACTATGGATCATTGTCATGAGTCTGGGCCCTGCATTTCTCCCTCTCTCCTCCAGAGGGCGCCAGCTCCCGGACTCCCATTCCCCAAACCCCATACACCTGTTCACTCATTACACTAGTTCCCCAAACTCCACACACCGGTGCAGTCACTCACTCATCACACTCACCCTCAGCTGTGCCCCGTCTTCACTGACTATATAATTTCCTCTCACTCACCACTCGGCCTGGCTGTATTGTGTATGTAATGGTGTTCGTCGTCCCTAGACCTGTTTTTGTTTTGCCCTGTTGGCCTTTCTGTTAAATAAAGAAGTTTTCACCTGCATTTGGACCAAGACCCTGTTTTTCCACGGTGCCCCTTACCGACATCGTTTGACAGAATACACCAGGCCACCATGGGTCCAGCAGGGGGTTTCTTAAACGTCCGCCAGTGAGACCGAGCATTGAGGATTACTCCAGGACTTCGTGGGAGGGGCTCGCCATTCGGCCACGGAAAAAACCTGCCTCAGGTCTTTTTCTGGGGAGCCTAGCCGCCCTTCCAGTCCCTGATGCCATACGTGTCCCCCGAGGAGTCGCTGTAGCCTATACAACCTGGCCCTCATTTGAGCGGCTCAGCCTTCAGGTTGGAGTTAGCTGCGGAGCCTGCTCACAGTTCTCCCGAAGTGGCAATCCCAGGGTCGTCAGAGGCCTCGTCTGCTGCACCCAGTACCTCCCGCCCGGTCCTGGAGCATCGCGGGGTGGTACGCAGCGTGCAGGAACCTGTGCTGATGTCGGTGCGAGCGGCGTGGTCAGCTCGCAAGGCTCTCGAGGAGGCGGTGCCCACGCCCAGTTCTCCCGAGGCGGCGGTGTCCGCCCACGATGTTCCCGAGGCGGCGGTGTCCGCGCACGATGTTCCCGAGCTGGCGGTGTCCGCTCACGATGTTCACGATGTTCCCGAGGTGGCGGTGTCCGCCCACGATGTTCCCGAGGCGGCGGTGTCCGCTCACGATGTTCCCGAGGCGGCGGTGTCCGCCCACGATGTTCCCGAGGCGGCAGTGTCCGCTCACGATGTTCCCGAGGCGGCGGTGTCCGCTCACGATGTTCCTGAGCTGGCGGTGTCCGCTCACGATGTTCCCGAGGCGGCGGTGTCCGCTCACGATGTTCCCGAGGTGGCGGTGTCCGCTCACGATGTTCCCGATGCGGCGGTGCCGCTCACGAGGCCCCGTAGGCGGCGGCTCCCGCCCCATTGCCGGTTCCGGGGAGGCATCCCAACGCACCCGCTGTGGTGGCCCGCGTGGTTCTGGCCCTGGGCCCATTCACGGCTCTGAGCCCCAGGCCCCATGGTCCCCCGCCACCACAGTGACTCGGGCCCCCCATCCCCCCCTACTCCATCCCCGCTCGGGCGGGCCGTTCCCCTGGGGGTGGGGCGCTCTGGAAACGTCTGGAACCGTTCCTTGGGGAGGGTCCTGTCAGGGTCCTGGCGTCTGGTGTTCTCTCTCTCTCCTCCAGATGGGGCCGCTCCCGGAGCTCCCTTCCCCAAACCCCATACACCTTTTCACTCATTACACTAGTTTGCTAAAATCATGTAAGTTCATTTTTTTTCCTCATTAATGTACACATAGCACCCCATATTGACAAAAAAACACAGATTTGTTGACATTTTTGCATATTTATTCAAAAAGAAAAACTGAAATATCCATGGTCCTAAGTATTCAGACCCGTTGCTCAGTATTTAGTAGAAGCACCCCTTTTTATCTAATACAGCCATGAGTCTTTTTGGGAAGATGCAACAAGTTTTTCACACCTGGATTTGGGTATCCTCTGCCATTCCTCCTTGCAGATCCTCTCCATTTCTGTCAGGTTGGATGGTAAACGTTTTTGGACAGCCATTTTTAGGTCTCTCCATAGATGCTCAATTGGGTTTAAGTCAGGGCTCTGGCTGGGGCATTCAAGAACAGTCACAGAGTTGTTGTGAATCCACTCCTTCGTTATTTTAGCTGTGTTTTTAGGGTCATTGTCTTGTTGGAAGGTAACCCTTCGGCCCAGTCTGAGGTCCTGAGCACTCTGGAGAAGGTTTTATATCCCTGTACTTGGCCGCATTCATCTTTCCCTCGATTGCAACCAGTCGTCCTGTCCCTGCAGCTTAAAAACACCCCCCACAGCATGATGCTGCTACCACCATTCTTCACTGTTGGGACTGTATTGGACAGGTGATGAGCAATTCCTGGTTTTCTCCCTTCCCTTTCCTCCACCATACCGCTTAGAATTAAGGCCAAAAAGTGCTATCTTGGTCTCATCAGACCAGAGATCTTGGAGTCCTTCAGGTGTTTTTTACAAACTCCATGCGGGCTTTCATGTGTCTGCACTGAGGAGAGGCTTCCTCGGGCCACTCTGCCATAAAGCCCCGACTGGTGGGGGGCTGCAGTGATGGTTGACTTTCTACAACTTTCTCCCATCTCCCGACTAGATCTCTGGAGCTCAGCCACAGTGATCATTTGGTTCTTCTTTACCTCTCTCACCAAGTCTCTTCTCCCCCAATAGCTCAGTTTGGCCAGACGGCCAGCTCTAGGAAGGGATCTGGTCGTCCCAAACGTCTTCCATTTAAGGATTATGGAGGCCAACTGTGCTCTTAGGAACCTTAAGTGCAGCAGAATTTTTTTGTAACCTTGGCCAGATCTGTGCCCACAATTCTGTCTCTGAGCTCTTCAGCAGTTCCTTTGACCTCATGATTCTCGTTGCTCTGACATGCACTGTGAGCTGTAAGGTCTTATATAGACAGGTGTGTGGATTTCCTAATCAAGTCCAATCGGTATAATAAAACACAGCTGGACTCAAATTAAGGTTTAGAACCATCTCAAGGATGATCGGAAGAAATGGACATCACCTGAGTTAAATATATGAGTGTCACAGCAAAGGGTCTTTAATACTTAGGACCATGTGATATTTTAGTTTTCTTTTTTTAATAAATCTGCAAAATGTCAACAATTCTGTGTTTTTTCTGTCAATATGGGGTACTGTGTGTACATTAATGAGGAAAAAAATAACTTAAATGATTTTAGCAATTGGCTGCAATATAACAAAGAGTGAAACAATTTAAGGGGGTCTGAATACTTTCCTGTCCCCACTGTATATATATAAATAATTTTCAAAGAGTAAATTTGACAAGAAAATACTACTTTGGTCGTTCTACTTCAAAATGTCATGTTTAATTCAGTGTTTCTTATTTCTTTGTATTATTAATGAAAAAATATTTACTAGCAATTTCTGAGTGAAAAATGTTTAAATTTTAGACACATTTTTTTCCTTCAGTGTAGAATCTTCATTTTAGTTTTTTCCACATTCCAGTTTTCAAAAAAAAAAATTTCAATCGTTTTTCAGTTTATCATTCACATTTGAATTCACCTTCAGTTAGCAATCCATAAGCATTTTCTTTTATATTTTGAATAGGATATTTGCCATTTGTACCTTTCTGCTCCTTGTGACAGCGTCCCATCAACAGAGAGGTGAAGCTCGAAGAATTCTCCCAGAAACAAAGTCACTCCTTTCCACTTTTCATGAGAGAAATCACCTAGACGTAAACATGCACACAAAAGCAGGCATTTTATCATCTTGACAGTGTATAAACTCAGCCATAGCTTGTTTAATTCATGAAAACCTGTGTTTATGTGTGTGACTGGCTTTTACCCAGTATGGAGAAGCTTCTGTGTTGGCAGTCTCCCACCAGCATGTAGCTGCAGTCTCCAGGGAACTCATAAATCACACCGTCAAATGTGTGTATGTGCTGCCAGCTAAACAGACTACAGCGACCAGACCCCTCCACTTCCCACTGACAACACACCTACAAGAACAAAGTCTGTAAAGAGAGTCATGCACTTGCACACTTGCTGATTATCAAAGCAACACTAATTGTTAAAAGTTAGGGTTCGTTAAGATTTAAAATCACCAATCCTGCATTTATTTGATCAAAAATATAATGAAAAAAAATAATCTTGTAAAATATCATTACATTGAAAGTAATTGCTTATATTTTTTAATTTAAATAATTTTTTTATGTAATTAAATTAATGTATTTCTTCTTGTGATGGAAAGCTGGAAGTTTCAGTGTCAAATAATCCTTACAAATCATTCTAATATGCTTTTTTGCTGCTCAGAATAACACGTATTTTAATTATTATTATTTCATGTGAAAACATTTGTGCTTCTTAATATCTTTGTAAGCCTTGAATCGGAGTTCATGATTTAATTCGCATTTAAAAAAAAACGTTTTGGTAACACTTTACTTAAAGCCTATATGCATAATGCAT
>JADLZN010009873.1:0-145246 GCA_018155175.1 Sinocyclocheilus anophthalmus
TTAATTATTGCCCTGATGTTGGAAATGGGGATTTTCAATGCTTTAACTCTTTTCTTACAGCCACTTTCTATTTTGTGAAGCTCAACAATCTTGTTCTGTACATCAGAACTTTATATTCTTGTGATGGATGATTAAGGGAATTTGGTCTTTGTGTTCCTCATATTTATAATTCTGTGGAACAGGAAGTCATGGCTGGATAATTTCATGTTCCTATTCACCCTGGTGTGCTAAAAAAAATGTAAATTTGAATGGGAATATAATTCAGAGATATTTTTTTACTCATAAGAATTTCTAGGGGTGCCTATAATGGTAGCCAACATGCACTGGAGAAAAACATTTATTTCATAATGAAATTTTCCACTCACTTTCCAATGTTTTACGTCAAAGAAAAGTTAGAAATGTTGTGTATTGTTTTAATGAAAGATCAAAAGGATAAAACAGTGCAGATTCATTTTCACAGCCGCCTTTGATCATATTTACAAAGGGGTGCCAATATTAGTGGATGGAACTGTGTGTGTATATAAATATCTATAAATATATCTCTATTATTATTTTTTTTTAATAAAATACCCGTAGCCCAAAGCATTCTTTTCCCCCCAGATATATGGTATCAATAGATGTAACCATGTTGTATAATTGTAGAACTAAATGGTTTCCTCCCAACATATTTCTGTTCAATGTCCACCTATCTTCAATACAGCTGCGACAAGTCATATTTCCATTGAAACAATCAATAGCCAGTCATTTATCAGATATTTTAATCTAAACCTGGCTTCCCAAATTACGAGCATTCAATTCACGCTTATTAACCCAGAGTTTTTACCCAGCCTTTGGTACCTAAACCAATGTAACTACAAAATTAACCATGGTTTTTAAAAACTATGGTTACTATAGTCATGATTACCTCCGTTTTACTCTGGTATTACTATAATAATATAGTAGAACCTTTGTATCAAGACCTGAACCAAAAGAACTTCTACAGTTTTACCACAATAAAACAATGGCTAATTTTTGTAAAGGTGCATTTCCATTTTCCACAGTACATATAGTTTCAAAGCAGCTTTACAGAAAATGCATGTTTCAGTGTTATAATCAAGAAGTATTCTATAATCGCCTGCTGACTGTGAGCTGGAACCCCATCTCTGGCAACAATTATTATAATTTTAAACCAGATGATCCAACGGTAGCTGCTCGGATCTCAGGCTGCCTGGCGGACATTTCGGCATGGATGAAAGAATATCACCTGTAGCTCAACCTGGCAAAGATTGAGCTTCTTGTCTTCCCTGCCACTCTAACTCTACAGCATAATTTCACCATCATAATTTAGGTTCTTCTACAATTACCCCATCGACCTCGGTATCAGAAATCTTGGTTTAATTTTTGATGACCAGCTGACCTTCAAAGACCAGATTGCAAAGACTGCTTGATCTTGCAGTTTTGCATTGCACAACATCAGAAAGACTAGGCCCTTTCTAGCGGAGCATGCTGCACAACTTCTTGTCAAGGCCCTTGTCATTTCTTGGCTGGACTACTGCAATGCTCTTCTGTGGCGGAGAAAATGGGACAAGCGTACACTGCTTAGGGCGGTAACTACGTATTCGCAGGACTGTCAATCCAGCCCGTTGGTGGGGCCTATAAGCAATGTGATGTCATATTGCTTAGAGAATAAAACGGCAGGCCTAGTGAGACTGATTTGGTTTATAGGTCACATACTTTACACCTTTCTGGAGTTTTATTTTAGTTTTTGATGTCCTTAAGAATATATATTTCATATATTTCATATATATCTCAAAATATTTTTACAGCTCCTCTCTCAGGAGCTCTGCTAATAACAGGTCGATTTTGGCCTGTCTAATCAATATTCATGAGCCTCTCTTCTGATTAATTGGCCTGTTGTTTTCTGAGTGACGAACGGCCAGGCCAACCACAGGTAACTAAGGGTCATGTATGCTGTAACCTGCTGTGGCTTGGTGATACTCACAAGTAAGGTCAATAGAAACACCTGTAATGATGGCCACTGCTGAGGGAAATGTTGTCCGGCCTTACATGTTTGAGCCGAACTCAGACCCTGAATCGGCGATGACAGGAGACAACCAACCACCTCCTCCTCAAATGCGTTTACAACAGGATGTTTCAGAATGGTAATCCATGTTTTTTTTTTTTTTTTCAAACACCGAATGCAGTAAGCTATGTAACTGTTGCTTTCCTACTGATACAGTAAGTTGACGTGCTACAATTTATTTTACAATGTTACTTTTTTCTCTAAAAGGTGTACTTGTGGTAACTGTGCAAGGATGCCCACAGAACGCGAGAACATACAGGTGCATCTCAATAAATTAGAATGTGGTGGAAAAGTTTATTTATTTCAGTAATTCAACTCAATTTGTTAAACTCGTGTATTAAATAAATTCCAATGCACACAGACTGAAGTAGTTAAGTCTTTGGTTCTTTTAATTGTGATTATTTTGGCTCACATTTAACAAAACCCCCACAAATTAAACAAATTCAACAAATTAGAATATTTCATAAGATCAATAAAAAAAACATTTTTTAGTGAATTGTTGGCCTTCTGAAAGTAGGTTCATTTACTGTACATGTACTCAATACTTGGTAGGGGCTCCTTTTGCTTTAATTACTGCCTCAATTTGGCGTGGCATGGAGGTGATCAGTTTGTGGCACTGCTGAGGTGGTACGGAAGCCCAGAGCCCAGAGAGACTGTTTACTTTAGCCGCATTCATCGTGAAACTTGCTAATTAGCACATATTACAGAACGGCTTCCGCGTATGACAGTTAGCGGAAGTGAGAGAAAAGTGTTTATTACGTTTGAAATATGGATATTGTTCTTACAAAAACACATGGATTCGCTACAGGAGGCCTTTATTCACCCCCCGGAGCCGTGTGAGGCACGTTTTATTATGGATGGATGCACTTTATTTGACTACTTTTGTGGACTTTCAACTTGCAAACCACCCGCTGACGCTATGAATACAGCTTGGAATAGCCAGGACAACTTTTAATATACCCCTGACCTGGATTTGTCTGAAAGAAGAAAGTCATATACACCTAGGATGACTTGAGGGTAAGTAAAACACAGTCTAATTTTCATTTTTGGGTGAACTAACCCTTTAAATGATGGGACTAATCAAGGAATTAACAAGACACACCTGGAACTAATGAACATAATCAGACATGGGAGAAACTAGGACACATGGTGAACAAGGAACACATGGGGGACGAAAACACAAGACACAGGAAATGACATAGATACAAATAAGAACCTAATCAGTATACTTTCTTAAAGCACAGTGTAACGACATTTAATGTATACTTCCCCCTAATTAAATCTGCACTACTCTACAACTTATTTGTAGTGGGAAAGGTTACTCTGATTGCATTTGAAGAAATCATGAAATAAGTACAATTATGGGGTATTTTCATTTCATTTCATTTTCAGGGATAACTTTAACAGTTGCACTTCTATCATTGACTGTTTTGAAATATTTATAGAGAAGCCAAAGAGCTTGAGTGTTCGTGCACACAGACATACTCTCAGTACAAGCATCACAACACTGTAAAATATTTGATTTCAATAACACCCACAAGGTGTTATATCCTTTGTGTCAAAAGGCTGGGGTGGACGAACAAGCGACAAGCACATAACAGAAAACTATGGATATCTTGAGAAATTATCACCGGGAGGTTGGGGTTTTTTTTTCCCCCCCATTCCCCTTGCAGATAAAGGCTTCAATGTCAAAGATACAGCATGCCTGTATTGTGCACAGTTGAAAATACCAGCATATATGCTGGTTAGGTATGTTCATATGCTGTTTTTTTCAACAGGGTTATCAAAGCTAATCTCTTCTGAGCTTGTTCAAATATCTAACGATATGACAATTCAACTTGTGTGGTAGTCTATTGTTTTGTAGATTAGAAAAGGCATGTGGCCATGATTTGCATTTTGTTTAGCCGTATTTTCATGAATGCGCTTAAAAGATGCAAATGAGTTGGATGGAAAACCTATCTACATGAAAGGTCGTACCTAGTTCTAAAACAAAACAAGAACATCTATGGCTAACTTTAACTCTAACGTTAGTTATTTGCGAGCTAGAGTGCCAGTGTTAGCTAACCAGCTGTTAGCCCTTTAGCTGACAACTCGCTAACTAGCATGACTACTCTAGACTTTAATTTGATAATTGTTGACTCACTTACATGTCCTGTGACTACATACAGATTTTTTGTCTCCAGATACCACATCTTGGTGTCGTTCACCCATCGTGCAGCGGCGTATTGATAGGCATCTGTACTCTTGAAGGCCTTCAGGCTTTCTCCGGTGTATGGTGATGGATTATGTATAAGATATATATAAATGTCCGGAAAAGTAAGTTGGGGCAGACGTGTCGCAGATTTTAACGGACACAACACAGTTTGAGGCAATAAATAAAGATCGCAACCAATAACAGATGTTTTTTCCAAATATCGTTTCTTTTCAGTCTCATTTAGATGTGCTGTGTTTGATGCCATGTCGGACACAAATATGGCGGCGAGCAAAGCGGAAGTGACGTCTTTGGAACCCATGGATATACACTTCACTGTATAAATCATATATTGATTCTTATTAAAGTTGAAACCATTTGATCTTAATACGTTGAGACTATTCATCATTTGTAAATGTTTATATATGTTTACTGTTTATAATTTAGTACTTTTATGGGCACAGCTAATGTAGCAATGTTTGTGTAAAGGGTAGTTAGTACATGTTTGTTAATTAATGTATGAATTAACACTTCGGGTTAAGCTAAATGTAACTCAAAGTCTATGAGAAAGAATGTGAATTAAAAGTACACAATTTATCCTCATGTAACACAAAAACACACTAATAGTTAAAGGGTTAGTTCACCCAAAAATTAAAATTAGGCTGCGTTTTACTCACCCTCAAGTCATCCTAGGTGTATATGGCTTTCTTTTTTCAGACGAATCCAGTCTGAGTTATATAAAAAATTGTCTTTGATCTTCCAAGCTCTATCTTTGCAGTCAGCGGGTGTTACAGTGCTTCGGTTCAAAAGACCTGAAATAAAAAGCACCCATCCATAAAAAAAAATGTCTCACACGGCTCCGGGGGGTGAACAAAGGCCTCCTGTAGCTAATCAATGCGTTTTTGTAAGAACAATATCCATATTCAAAACGTAATAATCACTTTAATCTAGCTTGCGCTCACAGTTGTAAAACAGAAGCAGTTCCGGGAGGATGACGTATGAGGTCGGCTTTGCGCATGCGTCGCTCAGAAGTGACGAATGCGGAAGCGCAGCGGAGAGATCGAAACAAAACAACGGTCACTAATTAGAAGTACAAAACGAGGATTTGTAAAGAAGAATGTCGGAGAATTTCGATATAAGCCAAGAGGAGACTGGTTTTCCTGTGCTAAAGTAAGAAACTTTTGCTCCTGTAAACAAGCGTTGGTTTTCATGAGACTCACCGGCGCATGCGCAGTGCTGAACTCATACGTCATCCTCCCGGAGCTGCTTTCGTGTAGGACTGTTGGTGCAAGCTACATTAAAGTGATTATTACGGTTTGAATATGGATATTTTTCTTACAAAACCGCATCGATTCGCTACAGGAGGCCTTTGTTCACCCCCTGGAGCCGTGTGAGACACTTTTTTTATGGATGGGCACTTTTTATTTCACTTCTTTTGGACTGATGCATGCAACACCCGCTGAGTGCCATGAAAACAGCTTGAAAGATCAAAGACCATTTTTAATATAACTCCGACTGGATTCATCTGAAAGAAGAAAGTCATACACACCTAGGATGCATCGGGGGTGAGTAAAACGCAGCCTAATTTTCATTTTTGGGTGAACCCTTTAAAACTATTATTTTCATCTCAGCTGTTGATGTGACTGTAAAGTGTATATTTCATTACATATGAATTCACATTTTCATTCATTTATTGTTTCTATATTTAAATTAATTTAATTTAATCCTGCTCTTGTAACTCATGTGTAAGTGTATTCATGCATCTTTTTGTGCAATCTTATGTGGCTTCTGTGCTGCTGTTGCAGAATAAAAATTACATAAGTGAATGTGAACATGAGTCATGTATAGTCATTGGAGGTCCACATTTGCATGTTAATCTGTGGAAGAAATAGGTTCAAGCATGTTTTGTTACACCAGTAAATGAAATTTACTGTTATAATGTTGACACAGAGTTGACATCATATGAAGAGGAAGCAACATCACCTGTGTACATAATGAAATAATGTCAATGATTACGACTTATGTGCTTATGATTTCCCTCTACCCTGACTACCCTCAGTCTCTACCACATTCAAATGAACACACTTCCAGAGAATTACAGCAACAAAGACTAACACAGAGGAAAAATATCATAAAACACATGAATGAGGAAGAAAAATTAAACAGGCTTTTGTTAAGAGTAATAAATGATGTGATGCTGAATGAGGGATGAGAGCAGATATAATAATCACAGTCTGAAGCTGCCGACAGAAGGACAGAAACACACGACCTCTGAAGACCATCTCACATGTTCAATCTTTAACTAGAGTTAGACTTTGACGTGTTAATATTGTCTTAATCAGTGTGTACAGTGCATTTACGTTCCTGTTAAGATGGATTTTTAATTATTCACAGATTTATTTTGGTGTAAAACATTATTTCAGTGATATTTGAGTTTATCTATATTTTTCTTTCTCAGAAATGGACCAAACTCTATTTATCATTCTTCTCATTGGTGAGTGTGTTTGTGGTTTTATTTCTGGTTTCTAGTTTCATTAGGTTTGATCCTGTTCTGAAAAGCATTAAAGCAAAGCCTCTCTTTCACAGCTCTCTGCTCTGTATCTGAATGTGTTCAGCGTCAGTATCACTTTATAAACGAGAGGAAGACCTGGACTGAAGCTCAGAGATACTGCAGAGAGAAATACACAGATCTGGCCACCGTTGACCACATGACCGACATGAACGAGCTGAACAAGAGTGTGAATGACAGAAGTCTTCAGTATGTCTGGATTGGGCTGCAGAAGACGGGTCGTGATGAATGGCAGTGGTCTTCAGGTGAACCTGCGCTCTATCTGAACTGGGCTACTGGACAACCAGAAGGCAGAGATTATTGCGCTGGGATGAGAAATGGACAATGGAATGATTTGCCATGTAGTGATAACCGGCATTTCATCTGCAACAACAGTGAGTTCATTTATATATGCACCATATACCAAATTTTAATGGAATACTAAACAGACTGTTTAATTTGAATATTTGTATTATATATAAATATAATTTTTTATTAATATTTGCCACCTTTTCAGTATTGACAATTTCTGTATTTGCCAGAAGAAAAGACTTCATTCACTGACCACACTTTGATCTTTTGTTGTCCCTCTATATGATAATTATTGTCTAAAAATCTTAAAGATCAAAATTGATCTTATATTTTTAATAATTTTGTATTTGTAGTTGTATTCATTATTTATAAAGCACATTTCAATACAACCAGGGTTGTCCAAAGGGCATTCACATAAAACAAGGAATAAAACAAATACACATCTAAGAATTAATCGCTCGTGGAATTAAAAGCCATAGTTAATAAATGAGCCTTTAACAGAGATTTAAAACTAGAAAGAGTCTGAGCAGATCTGATACAAAGGGGCGATGAGTTCCTAAGTTTGAGGGCAGCAACTGAGAAAGCACGATCCCCTCTAAGTTTTAATCTAGATCTGGGAACCACTAAAATAAGCTGGTCAGTTGATCTCAGGGGCCTAACAGAGGAATTATTTTGGTGCCAAATCATTCAGAGATTTAAAAACAAACAATACAAGTTTATATTCAATTCAGAGACAGACTGGCAACCATTTAAGAGAAGACAGGATAGGAGTAATATGATCTCGCTTTCGAGTGCCTGTCAGCAATCTTGCAGCCGCATTTTGAACTTTCTGTAGACGCGCCAGGGCTTTCTGGCCAACTCCCATATAGAGCGTATTACAATAGTCAAAGCATGAAAAAATAAAGGCGTGGATAACTATCTCTAAGTCTCTAAAAGAGAGTAAGGACTTCATCTTTGAGTCAAATAGCACAATTAGATTTTTCACCACTGCTTTATGCTTAGCCGAAGAGCCAATGATAGAGTTTATAGTAGTTTGATATATCATCAGCATAACAATGAAATGAAACACCATGTTTCCTAAATATAGTTCCTAAAGGGAGTAAGTACAGTGAGAACAAAAGGGGCAGGGATAGACCCTTGAGGGACTCTCTATGTTCTCCCAGTTTAATTGCAAAACTTCTATCTGCTATATACAACTTAAACCATTTAAGAGCAATCCCACGAATTCTAACATGGTTTTCCAGCTGAGAAACGGAAATATTATGATCAACAATATGGAAGGCTGCACTCTAGTCCAATAACATTAGGATCAATGAGACTCCAGAATCATCATTTATGTCTATGTTTATCTATGTTTTGCCCTAAAACCAGATTGAAAAACTTAAAAAACTTCCAAAAATTGTAGTTGGATGGAAACTACTTTCTCCAAGACCTTAGAAAGAAAAGGCAGTTTCGAGATTGGTCTGAAATGGGATAAATCAGTGGGGTCCAAACCTGTTCTCTTTAATACTGGCTGCATTATAGCATGTTTAATGGGGTCCTAATATGCTCTTTTACAAAGTCTTGATTTTGTTTTGGGGGTGTACTAGAACAGTCTCTCATACTAGATTGTTTGAAAAACACATTATTTTTCACCTATTTTACATTATTACAACACCTCTCACCAGTCTGGCATAGTTCCTGTATCAAATGAAGGCCCCCCTTCTGAAATACGAAATGTGCTGTGATTGGTTAGCTGGGCCAGTGTGTGTCGTGATTGGTCAGCTGGGCCAGTGTGCGCTGTGATTGATCAGCTGGGCCAGTGTGCGCTGTGATTAGTTTTTCAGGGGGCCAGTGTGTGCTGTGGATTGGTCGCTGGGCCCAGTGTGTGCTGTGATTGGTTAGCTTGGCCGGTGTGTGCCAGTGTGTGTTGTGTGCCAGTGTGTGTTGTGATTGGTTAGCCTGGCCAGTGTGTGCTGTGATTGGTCAGCTGGGCCAGTGTGTGTTGTGATTGGTTAGCTGGGCCAGTGTGTGTTGTGATTGGTTAGCTGGGCCGGTGTGTGTGTTGTGATCGGTTAGCTGGGCCCGTGTGTGCTGTGATTGGTCAGCTGGGACAGTGTGTGCTGTGACTGGTCAGCTGGGCCAGTGTGCGCTGTGATCGGTCAGCTGGGCCAGTGTGGTCATGATTGGTTAGTTGGGCCGGTGTGTGTTGTGATTGGTTAGGTGGGCCAGTGTGTGCTGTGATTGTTTAGATGGGCCAGTGTGTGCTGTTATTGGTTCAGCTGGGCCAGTGTGTGTTTTGAGTGGTTATCTGGGCCAGTGTGTGCTGTGATTGATTAGCTGGGCCAGTGTGATGCTGTGATTGGTTAGGGGGGCCAGTGTGTGCTGTGATTGGTTAGCTGGCCAGTGTGTGCTGTTGATTGGTTAGCTGGGCCAGTGTGTGCTGTTATCGGTTAGCTGGGCCAGTGTGTGCTGTGATTGGTTAGCTGGGCCAGTGTGTGCTGTGATTGGTCAGCTGGGCCAGTGTGTTGTGATTGGGTAGCTGGGCCAGTGTGTGTCGTGATTGGTCAGCTGGGCCAGTGTGTGCTGTGTTTGGTTGGCTGGGCCAGTGTGTGCTGTGTTTGGTTGGCTGGGCCAGTGTGTGCTGTGTTTGGTTGGCTGGGCCAGTGTGTGCTGTGTTTGGTTGGCTGGGCCAGTGTGTGCTGTGTTTGGTTGGCTGGGCCAGTGTGTGCTGTGATTGGTCAGCTGGGCCAGTGTGTGTTGTGATTTGGCAGCACTCGGCGCCTGGTCGTTAAAATGTCACTCCCCTTACCATAGCCGACTGCCAGCTTCAGTGTAAATCTTGCGTCAAAATCAAATCAATTTGAGAGCAATTTAAACCCGGATGATTGTAACCACACTAAGTTCGTCTTCCTTGGGAAAGCTAGCGTGTCTCCGAAATAGTGATAACACTCGTTGCCTTCTCTAGTGCAGCTCAACCAAGTCTCGTCCCATTCGTCGATATTTGTGGTATCACAAATCCCGGAAAATATGCGTTGTAGTCCAAAAGAGTCGTTCGTTGTAGTTTTTGAAAAGTGATTCCTGTTAAATATAATATCTCCTTTTGAAGTGGACTTTGGGTTTTGTAACTTTGCAGATCTTTTTTTTTCTCAAACAGCAACATTACAGACTAACGAAAGTTGAAAAAGTGAAAAAGCATAAAAGGACCCCTTTAAACAAAAACATGCACCAAACTTCTCAGGCATTATTTATTAACTTCAAAATACTGGGGCAGACAACATCATGATTCAATAACTGAATGGAAGATCTAATACCGGCAATTTTACCTATAAAAAAACTTTTGGAACTTATCACATGATTGTACAGAAACTTCAAACCCAACCGAAGCAGGTGGATTTATCACTGCATTTAGTATATTAAATAAAACCAATATATTGTGGCCAGCCTAAGGCACACCTGTGCAATAATCATGCTGTCTAATCAGCATCTTGATATGCCACACCTGTGAGGTGGATGGATTATCTCGGCAAAGAAGTGCTCACTAACACATATTTAGACAGATTTGTGAATAATATTTGAGAGAAATAGGCCTTTTTGTGTACATAGAAAAAGTCTTAGATCTTTGAGTTCAGTTCATGAAAAATGGGGGCAAAAACAATGTTGCTTTATAATTTTGTTCAGTGTAAATCAACACTGTGACGAGAGGGGCGGGGCCGAGAGCCGTGGGAACGGAGCGAGGCCGGTGGAGTAAATGCTAATGCACGACACCTGCGCCACTCACCGGTCTCGAGTCCCACGGAGGAGCTCCGGAAAGATAAAAGGAGGAGTGACGACAGTGTTGGACGAGAGAGGACCAGGCCTGGAGTTTATTTTGTTTTTTGTGTGCGGCAGTCGTCCGCGAGGGCTGCCGCTTAACTTTCGTTTTGTGTTTGTTTATTTTATTAAATTGTTCAAATGTTCGCCGGTTCCCGCCTCCTTTTTCCCGAACTACGAACGTTTGTTACAAACATGTTATCTCATCAGTCACACGGTCCGAATTTCCTCGCTCTTGCAGAGTATAATTTTGGACATGATTTCTATAACAAGAATATGATACAATTGACAAAGAATTGATTGGAAAAAATATTTCAAGCAAGAAGATTCAAACACACACATGCTAAACATGAATATGAACCCTTTAGCTATTCAATAGTTATTAAAAATACATGCACAATGAGTGATTAGAACATGATATTTCAAATGTGTAGGTTACATGAAATGGAGTTAAGCAATGGAATGATATTCGTTTATAAGTCCTTTTGAGATCATTTTGGTGCATCTACATCTGTAAAAGACAGTTTCTGTGCTATTCTGTGAACTTGAGGATGTGTTCTGAGGAACAAAGGGTTTTGAAGGAATTTCAGTCTGGTCCTTGTCCTCTGGGGTGGGGGAAACCAATCCAAGGAAACTCCATAGATTCTAGCATGCTTTACCTGGAGGTCATGGGGCCGTGCATCTCTTTGACCATCATCTTGGTTATTTCCCCCGAAATGTGACAATCTCCTTCCTGAATTGGGATTATATCAATAAGTGTTCTTTTGTGTTAATGTTGCAAGCTGTTCTATGAAAGAGTTGGCTGGTTAGGCTTGCTTCAGACTGGCTGGCGCTAGGATCTGATTTACGAACATCCTGTTGTCTTGGGCCTCTTTGTGGAATTCAGCTCCTCGTGTTTCAACCATGTCCTTGATCGAATCTTAAATAGTCTGATTCCCTCTGATACCCTACACTGTGCTTCTAAATGTTTCTGTGTGTGCGACTGAATGACTGTATGCGTTTCATTTAATGGTTTGAATGCACACATTCCAGCCAATCAGAATCAAGTTATTAGACAGATCATGGTATAATTGAAAATATCTTGAACCTTGTGAATGTTCAATATATCACCAGCTGTAAAAGCAGCTCAAGTCTTTGAATGACATGTTTCTGATGTTTCCACCACTGCTCCTGTTCACATCCAAACCATAAAGTAACGTAAGAATAATGAACAAACCAATTCATGAATCTTTTTCTCATTTGTTTTTCTTAAAGTGAAAACAGGACTTGTCTTTGTCAATCAGCAGAAGAGTTGGAGAGACGCTCTGAGTTACTGCAGACAGAATCAAACTGATCTGGTCAGTGTGAGGAACCAGAATGAGAGTCAACAGGTTCAGAAGATCATCAGTGATAATAACTCATCTGGATCTCAAGTGTGGATCGGTCTGAACTCGTGGCAGTGGTCAGATCAGAGTGACTCCTCATTCAGATACTGGGACATTGCTGAACCTAATAATTCGGGAGGTGGTGAAAACTGTGCAGTGATAAAACCGAACACTCGGGGACAATGGAATGACATCCTTTGCACCAACCACTTTCCTTTTGTGTGTCATGAAGGTGAGTACATCCTCACAAAACACACATCATCCATCCATTACCTCCAGATCTCTTAAAGTTCACGCTACATGTCGATGACACATTCATCCTCAGTGTTTGTCCCGCATGTTGTTTTTGATCAGTCTCTCTCTAGCTTCTGCTTGTGGTTTGTTTGGTTTCCAGATGAACTGATTGTGATCAGAGAGAATCTGACGTGGTCTGAAGCTCTGAGATACTGCAGACAGAGTCACGTGGATCTGGTCTCGGTTCATTCAGAAGAGATGCAGCGTCGTGTGATGAACGTGGTTAAACGGGCGTCTACTGCGGCGGTGTGGTTGGGTTTACACAACTACTGCAGCATGAACATGTGGCTCTGGCTGAGTGGAGAGATGGTGTGCTATCAGAACTGGGCTCCAGGGAACGGGACTACACGGGAAAACTGCAGCCTCGAGAGGAGAAAAGGAGCAGTTCAGTCTGGAGGAGATCAGCGCTGGATCAGCCTTCCTGAATCTCACAAACTCAACTTCATCTGCAGCAGATATTAAGAGCGAGGAACACGCTAATGTGTTTCCTTACAATAACAGTTTTCATAGGCCACTTCATTCTTTTTCACTTTTATTTGTACTTTTAGAAGTTCTGAGTGAATCTGCTTATTCGGTTTTAAAAGTGGCGAAAAATCTGTTTTATATCTGTGTTATGATATATGTGTCTTTGCATATCTGGTGTGGTTATGATTCTGTATGTTTTGCACTGATAATTTCTTTTGAACACAAACATGATAACACAACTTCAGCTCAAATAAACTCACGTACAGCCAGATTTGCCTCATATTTTCTGATTTCCCCTCAACATTGCATTATTAATTATACTATAAATAATATGTAACAAATATGTAAAATTTGTCAATTATAATATGGATTCTAATCACTAATAGTCTGATGAACAAAACTTCCACCTTCAACTTAAAAACAAGTTCATTTACTGCTTTAAATTAGTCAAACTGGCTGCAAAAATCATTTAAATTAATTTTAACTATATTTAACCGACTAAAAACAAATCACATCTTGTATAACAAAACATGTTGCCACGATTACTGATCATTTATATATTTGTGTGTGCATTTTTATGAGCACATAAATTTGTATAATTACACGGGTATGACTTAGGTACTACAATGTAATTCAAAAAGGTTAAAACCAAAAAGGGTGTTTGTTTTTTTAATCTAAAAATTGTCAGTTTCCTGTAAGGGGTAGGTTTAGGTGAAGGGTTGGTGTAGGGCAATAGAAAATACAGTTTGTGCAGTATAAAAACCATTTCACCTATGAAGAGTTCCTGTAAACTATAAAAAACAATGTGTGTGTGTATGTGTATGTGTAATATGCAAAATGATTCGGCTTCATAAGGAGCTTAAAATATCATCTTGTTGTGATGTTGGGTGCCAGAATCGACGTAATACAGCCTCAAATTAGAAATCTGATCACATATCTGCTGCCACCGCCAGACAAAAAGCCGACGACAGCTGTGGTTAAATGTGATAAAATGAGTGGACTGGACAGAAACGATCGTCACAAATGCTCAGTTTGCAGCGCACACTTATCAGAAAAGCTTCAATAAAGTATTGCCTTTTGTTGTTATGGGTGCGTCTACAGATTTCTTGCCATATGTCTATGTTTCTTGCATCTCACGACTATGTCGTGTATGAAATAATGTCTGTGTGCATGTGTGTAAAACTACAAACTGACGATTTATATGCTTAATAATTTTTAATTGTATATACATTGTTGTGATTAATTGTGGCTGGAACAATAATGTAGCTGTTAAAATAGTTGTCTGCTGAAATTGAACTGTATACACATCTTCATCATGACTAGATAGACACAGTTAGTTTGTCTTTACTATACACGTTAGATGTGATCACCTCATAGTAACAATCCTGTCAGATCGTCTATGCTTTGAGTGAGAGTAACGTTACAGGTCGGCCGATCTGGTTTCGTGGTTAAAGTTAACCTCTTCGACATGTTTCCGTGTTGTTGTTGTTGTTGCTCAGCAATGGCATGGACGAGATGTTGTCTGGGGGTTTGGCAAAAGGAGAGTGTGATGGTGGCTGTGCTGCGGCGGGGTGACTAAGGCGTGACTGTTTTGTTCTGACGTCAACTTGTTACGGAAGTCACAATGTTCGTGAAAATCACAGCTACTACTTTAAGCAGGCTGTGTGAATTTTTACTGTGGACTGACTGTTTTGAAACTTATATGCTAGTTACATAGCACCTAGACCTCAGTGATCCTGAAAAAAGCCTGGAAATTTAAGTTTTGAAAATTAATAAGCAATATTGACAACGCCATTGTTTACAACACAACTCCGGAGCACATGCTACTGAGCTGAGGGGCGTGACATTTAGACGCGCACTAAAGGCGGTTTAGCCAATCACAACACACTGAGCCAGCTAACCAATCTGAGCTCATTGCGGCTTTGTGAGGGAGGGGCTTCAAAATATCAGGAAATCGAGTGATTATCGGAGAAGGGACAGAGTGGTGTAGAATAAAGGTAAATTATATGAAAAATAATGCGTTTTTTAAAAAGCGAAGCATTAACACATGTTAGGCTGCACCCCATAAACACAATCAAGCCTAGAAAAAACAGTCAACCACCCCTTTAATTCGAGTACATTTAGATTTATAATGTTTCTGGTTGTCATCTTATTGATATACAGTATTGAAGTTTGCAAGTAAAGCTGCAAATTCCACCATTAACCTCAGCTGCCTCTGTAATAATCCTCTGAGATCTCTGTTAGAGAAAGGACAATCACGCTTGGGCTTTAGTACGAGGCAACTGTGCCTAGTTTGAGTATGCCCTTAGAACAATTTTTTAAACTTTATATCTTTATTATTAGCATTATAGTTATCTTTGTCCTGGAGTACACACACACAGAAAGCTGCTTATTACTCATTTATCCATGTTTATTTATCAATCTGATGTGTCAATGATTCCTGTCCACTAAAAGCTCCACAGATATATTTACATACCATGACGAAATATATATATATATATATGATTAGAAAAAGTTCAATTGATTTATACTTTATATCATCGCCAACTTATATATTGTCGTATCGCTAGAGCAAGTAGTAATGCTTAAAGTTTAATGAACACAGTCAATAATTTCAACCTGATCTCATGAAAGTGCGTATAAATAGTATGCCAAATAAAAACGAAATCTTGTGGTATTGATACGCAAAAATGGACTTTTGGCGTGTATATGCTACGCGATGGGTTTAGGTTTTAGGGTTGTGGGTAGATGTGTATCAGATGTAGCGAAAACCGTGCGTATCAATGCCGCCACAAATTATCGTATCATTGCACGCAAACTGCTTATTATATGCACGCCAAAACCATGCGTATCAATGACCAAGAAAGCGGAAAACAAAGTGATGGTAAAAATGAGCAGAGTTGGTTTATTGAATAATCATGTGTTTCAATGCTCATACTTCATTTAATCAGTACAAATCCAACAAGCGTTATTATGTTATGAAACCCCACTATCATAAGATTAAACAACAATAGAAATGAAATAATATGTAATATAAATGTAATATAAAAACATAATATGACATAAATGAAGAATAATAAAATGAGGAATAAATGATTAATGTAATAAAATGAAGGTAGTAACACTTTAGTTTAGGGACCAATTCTTACTATGAACTAGTTGCTTACTTGCATGTCTATTATTATCATATTGGCTGTTTATTAATAGTTTTAAAGCACATATTCTACATCCCAATACTTAAACTTAACAACTATCTTACTAACTATTAATAAGTGGCAAATTAGGAGTTTATTGTGGCAAAAGTCATCGTTAATAGCCAGAATTGGACCTTAAAATAAAGTGTTACCAAAATGAATAAATGATCAAATGATAACTACATTAATAAGCAATGATTCTTAAATGTTTTATAAAAATTAAATTGAATTTAAAAAAAAAACAGATGTTTGCTCTCTTGAAGAAACACATTAACACTCACAAATGTTGCTGATGAGAATCCATAAATAAATCACATTTCAATTACTGTGAATGCTGACTGCACATTTATTTGTTTTGTATAGACATTAATTTTTTGGAATAATTTGTATTATAATTTTTTTTACCCAGATTACCATTTTGACTAAAATCCTTACAGTTACTGTAGCAATGATTTAGTTATTAAGTTATGTTGTTATGGATCCAAATAGCCCAGTTAAAACCGTGCCTGCCAAGCTTTCCTACATATTTTCTTTAGATGCTAAGCATATACTAGTTCAAATCAAATATGGTTTGGAAATGTTTACCACAGATGCTCTCTCAGATGGCCACACTGTTAGGGATTCTGTCTGGAGACAGATAACAATATGGCAGTTTCAATTTTTCATTTCGGCTCTTGATGATGTTGATCACTTCACCTAATTTCTTGCGGAAAGTCTTAGTGGCTTCTATGACTGATTGTTCAGTGAAGTGCTTATCTGGATACACGCCTAGAAACAGCTGCGGAGAAGAAGATTTGGACAAAACACTGTTTACTTTGTTTTCAGCAATTTTGTGAGAAGCAAGTACCGTATTGACCCGAATATAAGACGATGTTTTTTTCTTGGAAATACATCTGAAAAAATGCGGTGGTCTTATATTCAGGGTCTAGACTTTGATATGTCAGTAATACACCCACAACAATAGGTGGCGCCAAATACGCATAAAACCAGTGTGCCATGAAATACGTAATGTTATGCGTGCTGTAAAGATCGCGAGTAAAAGCTTACAGCTGCATGAGTCGTGACGGTCACGTTAGCCTGATGGGACCAAATTCTCTTTGTGATTTTAAAATGTAAGACCTAAGTACCTAGATTTGAAGACTACAGTAAGATTTATTTAACTTCTACTGTTAATAAGATTTTGGTAGGCTACTATTAGATGGATAGCCTAAATGTCCTAATTCAGATGGGCTACCTGTTTTGTTTTTTTATGGTATATCAAAAAGTGTATATTTTTTTAATTTGATTGTTGGTACATTTTACCAGTTTTTACCATACTTTCAAAACAAAAATTATAATAGGAAAAATATGCAATATGAAAATAATTGAAGACAAAATGTCTTTTTTAAAAAAGCCTTTTTCCAAAAGGTACATCTGGAAAAAAGGGGGGTCGTCTTATATTCGGGCCAATACGGTATATTTAAACTAGTTATGAATGATCAGTCATCAAACCTCTTCGTCCTGGTACTGACTGAGGGCCCAAACTGCTCCTAGATGCCAACTGGAACGTCCACGGTCTGGCAGACTGTCCATGATATACTTCATGTCCACCTGGCCCTTCTGTGTGGGAGGAGGCTTCCGCATGGTGGAAGGACTGTTGGGGATCCAGGCAAACCAGTCAAACTGGAACGTAGGACAGGCACACAGATATCAGCCTATAGATACTACCCCAGCCATAGTTTATATTCATCCAGAAAAGTGTCTAATCCCACCTGTCCAAAGTTGACAGCAGCATGTTGTGCTGAAGCTGTGAAAATCACAACAGTCAAGTACTCGACCAACTGCTCCCGAGTTTTCAGGGAATTCGGAAACTCTGTGAAAATTGGCAACAATTGGTGTCTCGTCTGCCATGTTATCACAATGCATATGTAATCATACAAACACTCACACTGTGCATGCTTGCACATGGGTTTCCTGACCCTGTACTCACCACAATCCTTGGGACAATTCTTCATACCAGAGAAACAAACATCTTGAACAAATGCCTGGATCTCCTCGTCCTCCTGAACGGTCTCATCACTGCCGTAGTAGATCCTGACCACATCAGAAACAAAACTGGAGAAAGATCAAATTAAATGATGAATCGGCAAATTCCAAAATAAATGCTGGTGTCAAATGCTTTAGCGATTACTTCATTGTTATTAATTCTCACCATTAGTGTTTGAACATCTGTACATTTTTGTGTATTTTATCAGTTACCTTTTCACTGCCTCCCAGACCATCATGCCATCATCTCTGTAGTAATAGTTGGGCAGATCTTCCTTGTTGTCCACTCCTCGAGCTTTCATGGCCTCGGGGAAGCACAGGGACTTGTAGGTTAAAGTTTTCATGGCCTTTTGAATCACTTCAACTATTCCAATTCCACCAGTGCCATTAGCCTTTGAAGCAGAAGGACACCAGTGAATTTATTTTTGTTTGTCTCAGATTACATTTAAATTTTTTTAAGAAGTACAGTGAATTTTCGTAAAAAAAAAAAAGTTTATGAAACAAAAAGTTGTTACATGTAACAACTACTGAACTTAGAATTCTAACATTATATTCATGTGTAATGGGGTTTTGGTTTCGGGCCGTTGTAGCACCTCTAAATATTAATATTTAATTTATGTCAGTACCATGTGAAAAGTGAAAGGAATTATTAAGGAATTATCAAGCATGTCAAATGTTTCTCTCTTAACTATTAAAACTGTGATGTTATGTTAACTCCATTTCCCATAATGCTTTACTGGACCTTTTTCCTGGTTTCTTCATGTCTGGTCAGTAGTGCTGGGCGGTATGACCAAAAATTTATATCACGGTATTTTTCAAAATTATACCGGTTTCACGGTACATGACGGTATTTTTTTCCCCTGCATGACCGGGTGTTAACCATATTTCCTACTGATTGAGAGGAAATACTGCAGTATATTGACTTAGAATGCCCTATTTTACTGTCATGATGAGTGAATATTGTCAAAAAATACCACACTATATAGAGACTAAACACGACCCCTTTTAATACATGTTCACCAGGAGTCACAGGAGTCACTGTTTTACGGAAACAAAGCCGCTAAAAGGGTCTGAAATTTGCTAAATCTAGTGCTAAAGTAAAAAATGTGAGTATTTACTTATTTTAGGCATAACCTGAGAAAATGGCAACATCTAGTTGCCATTTAAAAGTTTAAAATTTTAAAAGTGAAAATGAAAGCCTATTAGCAAAGACTGCATCATTTTAATCGTTAAATGGCCCTGAGATTAAAAATTGCTGTTTTAATGGGTTTAATTGGTCCTGATTATAGCTATTTTGTGCACCTAGTGTAAAATAAATAATATAGAAAAATAAAGTAAATACAAGTAAAATATTACAATTCTAATAAAAATATGCACTTGTGTCCAAATGTATGCAGTTGGCATTAACACAGGCAAAATTATATATAAATAAAAAAAACTGAAAAAGACAAAAATGTCCATAAGGACAGACCAGCTTTAATAAAGGCAGCGTAAAACTATTTGCATCTTCAGACCTTAAAGTCATGTGAACGAAGCGGAGACATCAGAGATAAACACGAATGCAAAAGTTGTGGTCCCTTATAAGGCACTGTTTATGAAGGGTTAAAGATACCTTATCAAAGAGCCCGGATTTACAGATGAGTTTTTCACGAGCTGCAGTGTTGATGGCAATGGTGAAACGGACATGAGGTATCAGCAACTGTAAGGAGAAAATGAAGCATTTTTATAAAAGACAATAAACCACTCTAGGCCACTATGTGACACTGTCACACAAGACACATGTTCTACCTGCTCAATATATCATTGTGGTTTAATATATATTGGAGTTTTATTAGGTATTACTGTGTTCTTAGCCATTTTATTCCTCTTATCTATTTTATGTGTGTAGGTCTTTAAATGGTCTTGGGTTCTGACAGCAAATAGATTCCATAAAGGAAGTAGCATGGCAAACAAACTGGTGATCATGACTAGCTGGACCGTGGAGTCACTCTTAAGGACTTTTCCCAGCTTCACTGGATTATCTCTTCTTTTGGCTTTGTATATACACCAGTGGACACGTGGAGCACGCCAGGATTCGTAAGGACTGATTTATGGCATGGAACTGAAGAACCCTTTGCTTTTAACAGCTTAGGTTTTCCATGTGGAAATTGTAAGTACAATTTATTTATTCACTTTATAACTGTTGTACATCTTTTCAAAGACCCCTAACTTCACACAGTTTTGATCATTGATCAAAATGGGGTCATTTTTACAATTGGGCCAATAAGGCCAATCGTTACAACTCAATTCAGTGTTTGTATCACAGGTAAGGGGCTTTGTGCCAAAACCACTGCAACACCCTGCCTTTTTACTTTTATAGCAAGAGCAATGACAAAGGACACCAACGTTCATTAAGTATCAATAAGATTTACTACCAATTTTAACACTAATCGAGCAAGATGGCGGCGCGCACAGTCGCAGCGGCTTTGAGCTCCTACAATTGGCATAGTTTTTGCATGTTGTTGGTGGTGCAATTATCGAGCACTTAACTTCTGTACAGCCATGACAAACTTTTAGAACTAAATTCTGGAATACATTATCTACCAGCGGAGACATTTATTCCTCCGGAGCTCTTAAGACCACCACCGGGAGCTCTTGCTGAAGTGAGACTGAGGAGGAGACGCTGTGAGCGGAGACAGAAGAGAGGAAAGCGTACGGGTGTGTGGGCCAGGCTAAAGGCTGACTCGTCCAAGCCCCTGCTTCCTTCCACCTTCCTCTTTAATGCACGGTCGATCCGCAATAAGATAGATGAACTACATCTACAGCTGGCGACCCAGAGGACCATATACAACTGTTGCAGCATGATTTCACCGAAACGTGGCTGGACAGCAACACTCCAGATGAGGCTATTGAGCTACTAGGTCGTACCGAGCCGATAGGACTGAAGACTCGGGTCAGAAAACCGGTGGAGGACTGTGCATTTACATCAACAATTCCTGGTGCACTAACACCACTGTAGTCGATAGACTCTGTAACCCTGACGGGGAATTCATGCTGTTGAAATGTAGACAGTTTTACCTTCCTAGAGAATTCACTGCTGTTTACACTGAATGGTTGAACCACTGATGGCAGATGGACTATTCTGACGATGTCTTTCATACTTTTCTGGAGCTTGACAGTGTAATTTACTTGGCAGTCAATGGGACAGTCACAAGCCTCCCGGTTTCATCCAAAATATCTTAAATTGTATTCTGAAGATGAACGAACCTTTTACGGATTTGGAACAACATGAAGGTAAGTGATTAATGACAAAATTTTCATTTTGGGGTGGAGTATCCCTTTAACCGCATGTGACGTTTCCAACATGATTACGTAATGTGCGAAGTAAGTTATGTGCAAGCAGAGTTACAGCAAGACGAGCATTTAGGGTTAAAAAGTATATGAATTTCATTTGTTTTGGAATTTCGGCTGTGATCGTGTAGAACTGCATTGAAACTGCACCTTTAATCCATTGAGCACCATTGAAGTCCTCTATACGCAGAAAAATCCTGATACGTTTTCTTCAAAAACCTTAATTTCTTTATGACCGAAGAAAGACGGAACATCTTGTAAATTATAGGGACAATTTTTATTCTGGAAGTGAACTAATCCATGCTTTCTCTGGACATTAAATAATGGTGCATTCCAGTAAACGGACTTTCACAAACTTAGTAAATCATGTTGCGAGATTCATTTAAAACCTCCCATAAATTGTGTCTGAAATAAAAACTCCTACAAATGCATGCATAATAAGAGTAGTCACCAAATTAAATGCATCCTTGCCTTTTTGTCACTAATGCATGTCTTTGGTAAACCCTGACAGTACTTTTTTTAACGTCAAAAGAGGGTTTGCGCTGGTGCGAGGTGTTAGTAAATCTGGCCCTAAATCTCATAGCAATGAAAGCATTAAAGGATGGCTACCTTGAATACAGGATGGACTGCAGCGAGCTGTCTGTACATGGCAATGGCAAAAACCTCAGATATCAGATGTGTCCTGAGAAGGTGTGTGACCAGCTGGTGTACACTGAAGTCAGCGGATTTCACCCACATCTTGGCTAGCATCCAGTCGTACTGATTATCACTTGGGAGAAAGACTGTGTTCCCCACCCCTGCGGTGGTCTGACGACTGAGCTGTTTCAGACATCAAAGTAAGCCAAAACAGAGTCTTTAGTAAAAACTCTAACATTTAGTTAAAGCACCAATTTTTTATTTTTAAGTAATGTTTTACAAAATTATGTCTACAGGCACCTGAATAGCAATTGGTAGGATTTCATTCTGGCTGTTCTTGTACAGCAGGCAGAAGGGAGCAGCCAAATACTGCTTGGTATCTGGGTCTGTGGCATTGGCTTGCACTCCCGCCAGTATTGCATAGTCTGCTATGTAGATGTTTCCTGTCTGTAACAGAGAGGTATTTAGTATTGGAGCCATAGAGTGACACTGGAAAATTTTTATTCCATTCTATATAATTCATTCACATCCAGAATTGACCACAGCGACAGCTTTCTTTTTGGCACATCATCCAAAAATCCAAAATGAACTCCAAATTTTCTATACCCCACTTCTCGAACTCTGTCCATGTTTAAAACTTCACTCAAAATGCATCTTTTTTGGATTGATTTTAATTTGGGATTATGTTGTGCACTACAAATTTTTTTGTACTGTTTTTTATGAATATTTCTAACTCATGTAAAGTGTCTCCCGAGTACCCTGATAAGTGCTGTATAAAAATATTAGATTTTTATTAGTGTAGTGTCATTTTTTCCTGACCTTTAATTCCTCTTGAAGTGTGAGACCTCTATCCAGGGAACCCTGCACCATCTCCTGTGTGACCGCAAACTTGTCTGGAAGATTCATGCACTTCCTGATCACCACAGGATTGCAGCCATTCAAAAACTGATAGCCAAAAAAGTAGTCCTTATTCCAGTTCTGCATCACATACTCTGTCAAAGGGTATAATAAAGTCAGCTGCCAGTGAGTTTAGGAGTATGCAAACGATGTGTGCCTTAGCCTGTTAATGTGTGCATTCTCACAATAATTTATACTCGGTCAGTGTACAGATTGTTTTAGTATTAGAGAGAAGTAAATAAAAGAAAAGAACCAACCTGACACGGTGTTCTTGATTTTCACAAATATTTTTTCAAAATCTGCAACATCTTTCCAAGAGGACAACTTCAAAAATTTATTAAGTCCAAGATTCTTAATCCTGAAAGAGAAGATCATGAAGAAATACAGCCGAATGAACCAGACACTAAAAATCTGATTGTGAGCAATTTAAGTTACGCTTGTTTCTCCATTTATTTTGCGATATTTCCTAGCTATAGTCAAACTGTGTCACAGGAAATCTGTAACATGCATACTTGTTGGAGATACATGCAAAGGTATGAACACAACCTACGCTGTAATGTAATTCAAAGAGAAGTCCACAGATTTTGCAGCTTCAAACTGAATATCCAAAGGAAGTTCAGTGCTTGAATTGGCATCGATGCTCATGGGGAAACCAGGGCGCCACTCCTTCCACCTATTAGAAACCGCAAAATTAATCTTTCAGTTATTTGGACCGAGAATTATTTTAGGTGATATGAACATTTTCATATGCATACATTTTTTTTGGTCTGGTTCCATGTGCCTTGATATTATCCAACCAATTGAAAAATCTGCAGTGAATACATTGCACTATCCATTTTGTCCCTAAGCAATCCTGATGTGTTCCTCCACTAGTTGTTTTTACTTGTTTCTATTCTGACTTGTGTCTGGTGTTTGTAGAGTTAAAGCTATTATGCTTTTTCACTTTAGTTGGTCTGTAATGTTGCTGTTTGAGCATAAAAAAGAATTGCAAAGTTACAAAGTTCAAAGTCCAATTCAAAAAGAGCTATTTTATTTAACAGAAATCACTTTTTAAAAACTGGAGTGTAGTGTCCGTGATGTCACCCGTAGGTTTCCGAAGAGCGTTTGTGAAGCTCAAAGTGGGCGGAGGCGGCCGTCGCCATCTTGGCATTTTTCAACAGGCAGGGAAATAATCGAAAATGGGCAGAGGCGGGAGCAGGTTGCTGAAACCACACCCACCAAGCTCGACAGTGGTGACAGCAGCGGCAACCACCTGTCACTCAAGTGGCCACGCCATTAATTATGCAGAACTTTAAGGCTTATATAATTTAAATGGATGAGTTATAAAAAAAATTCACCCACCTCACAGTTGTCATGAAGGGCAAATTTAGCTATATAGACTAAAATAATTTTTTGAACCAGGCTGTATACATGTTTTTTTCTGCTGTAAAGTTGCGCATTTTAACATGGGGAGTCTATGGGCGTGACTCTCTTTTGGGAGCCAGTCTCTAGTGGCCAGTTGATGAATTGCAGTTTAAGTCACTTCCGTGTTGGAAGTGGAATGTTGCCGCTGAACAGAAATCATTTTCAAAAACTACAACGAACGACTCATTTTTGGACTACAACGCATATTTTCTGGAATTTGTGATATCACAAATATCGAAGAATGGGACAAGACCTGGTTGAGCTGCACTAAAGAAAGCAACGAGTGTTATCACTATGTCAGAGACACGCTAGCTTTCCCCAAGGCAGACAAACGTAGAGTGGTTACAATCATCCGGGTTTAAATCACGGCTTAAATTGATTTGATTTTGATGCAATATTTACAATGAAGCTCGCAGGCGGCTGTGGTAAGGTGCGTGACATTTCCCGACCAGGCACCGCCGAGTGCTGCCAATCACAGCACACAATGGCCCAGCTAACAAATCACAGCACACACCGGCCCAGCTAAACAATCACAGCACACACACCGGCCCAGCAAACCAATCACAACACACACTGCCCCAGCCGACCAATCACAACACACACCGGCCCAGCCAACCAATCACAGCACACACTGGCCCATGCCGACAATCACAGCCTTTCGATTTCAGAACCTCATTTGATACATGAACTATTCAAGCCGTTCATGCCAGACTGTGGAGAGAGGTGTTGTAATAATGTAAAATATATAAATAATACTTTGATCAGATTGCTTAAAGAGGTCCTATTATGCTTTTACAGTGTCTCATGCAGCGCGTGTTAGATGGCACACCCTACACACGTGGGTAAGTTTTTATTCACTCACAACACAAGACTCGGTGTTGGAGCCATGCTTGTTTAATTTATAAACTGGTTTGTTTAAAAATCTTTTGGCTATAGTATTGTTAATGTTAATTTTTGAGAGCTGTCACCTAAACAACACAAACTCGGCACACCTGAAAAAACGATAGGTGCAACAATAATGTCGAATCAAAAATATAAAAAGATTCGCTCCACTGAACCGAACGTTCTGGTGGACCGAAACGTTGCTTGTGCTTTGATATTTAGCAAGTATTTTATAGTGTGCGGGATTGCATCTTTTTATATTTGAGCCAAATGTGAGAGGGGAAATGGTTAAAAGGATATACCACCCCTGACAGGAAGGGGGCGCTGGGGCGAGAGGACACAGTATTTTGACCGTGCACATTGAGGCAGGATGGCTTGGTGTAACAAACTTGCAAGCTGAAAAACATTTTCACGATCATATGATTCAATATCTGTTGAATATTTACACGGGATTGTAACTGTGGCATCAAACCTGAACAGTAGTTGTCTTGATTCCAGTTCCATGCGCCTGTACTCTTTCATATTATCATCCTGAGACAATCGATCTAAACGAACATGCGTATATATACACATTAACAAGAGTATTTATGACATGCTTCATTCAGGACTGGATAGTGAGCAGATAGAAATAGGGCTCACCCTTGTCATCTCGAAGAACCACTTCCTTTTCAAAGTCTATCCAGCGATAGCAGGGGAACTGGACGCAGTCTCCAGAGGGTGTCGTCACACTGATGCTTCTGCAGTACCAGTGATCATTGAACAAGATTTTCTCCTTCTCAAGTTTCACCAGCACTATGTCTCCAAGAATCTCCTTCACATCGATGTCAACAGATACCACCTTTAACAACAACTTTGGTTAGGCGAAACTGAATCACACAGCTTGTGTGCAAAAATCACGGCAAAAATTATCACTGGATTTGTCATATAATATCGTTTTTCTTTATGAAACATGTATTTTCCACAAACATCCTTTTTAAATTTGATTATATGACAGAATGCTTTTAATTGCTGTGAAAAAAATGGATAAGTGAGGATATGTTTCTCAATTTTTGTGAGGAAACAAAACACTCAATTAAATCAGATTTTATATATATATATAAATATGTGGGGTATAAGTCGTACTGCAAAATATTTCATAATTCCTGAATATTATGAACAAAAATATAATAATGTAAATTTCAAGTATTATTAAAGTACAAATAAACAAGTTAGCAATCACACAAATAGATTCAATTGAACAAATTAATTACGATTTAAACAGTGTTTTAAGATTGTCAGGTATTCAGGTACAGAAACTGTAATAAACATACAATACAAATATAGTTACAGAAGTTATTCAGGCAAGAACAGAGAGTCAAGTTTCTGTCTTTTGTTGATTATTGTTATTATAGAGATGGCAGCAGGAATATTTGGCTGCTGTCACTTTAGGAGTTGCACCTATCCATATACTGTCTACCCAAGCTTTTTTCTTTCTCAACTGTTTACGTTCTTTAAAGGGTCATATGATGCGATTTCTATTTTTCCTTTTCTTTAGTGTGTAATGTAGCTGTTGGTGCATGTATAAGATCTGCAGAGTTACAAAGCCTCCCACAAAAGGATTTATTCTATCTAAAAAAGAAGGCCTCCAACTGGGCTAAAATGGCTCGTTCTAACCCGCCCCCACATATCTACCTCACTATGTGGAAATATTTGCATAATGCCGCCCAAATTTGCACGCAAAGAATGAAGGCGTGGTTTCAGTAACCGCAGTTTAGTGTTGAAGCAGCCATGTCAGGGATATGCTGTGTGTTTCAGTGCGAAAGCAAAGCACTTTATTTGGCCTTCCGGAAGTAGATGCATTTAGGAATCTTTGGTTAAGATTTATTTACAACAGAACAGCACAACCCAGATGTTCGAATTTGTGCAACGCATTTTATGGCGGACAGTTTTTTTAACCTTGAAGAGTACAAGGCTGGCTGTGCACAAAGTCTATTTCTTAAAAACCTGGGGGGTGGTAATTCCGACTTTGCTATGACAATCTGGTGCTTCTGTATCAGCTACTGTTTTGTTATTATTTTTAGTATTTGCTATTGACTGTTCAAATTCGGAGTTTTGCGCATCGTGTGTGCGCACGCTCGTGTGTGTGTGTGTGTGTGTGTGTGCATGAGAGAACAGACAGGGTCACAGTGGAGTCAGCTGTCTTAACCGTGGCTTGTGTACTGCAAACACATACCAGCTTCATCACTGTGTCTGTCTCGAGACTCTGTTCCCCTTTCGTGCTTGAACTGATGGTAAAACTAAGGACATTACGTAAACCTGTTCCCCCCCCTTTACATTTATGTTGAAAGCTGAAGCTCGTGATTATGGTAAGGGGCTTTACATTTCTGACGAGTGCTTGTGGTGTTTTCGTCCAATCCCAATGCACTGGGTCAGCTGGCCAATCAAGAGCAGACTGCGCTTGTCGGAAGGAGGGGCTTTGTAGAAAATGAAGCGTTTGAGAGAGGCGGGTCATAGAGGACTTACAATAATGTACAGTTTTTGAAAAATAATGTGTTTTTGAACATTAAAGCATGTCAACATATTCTGTTAACACCAAATACACAAAATAATGATCTACAAAATAGCATCATATGACCCCTTTAAGACATAACTGATATTTAACAGGGACATTTTGAATTTTGTGTGTATTTGTCCTTTCAAATGCAAAAAGACATGTAAGAGGACTCAGTATCATGCACTATACAGTATGTGTGCAGCAGAGAAAACAGTGAGTCTTCTTGCACTTGAATGGTTTAAGGATTGAATAAGCGAATCGACTCATGGTTTATCGTCAGGTAATGCCCATAAAAATGCCTGCTCTCTTATTGCATGTTTTACGTTGAGGTTATTTTCAGATTTGTTTAGTTTGCTTTCCTTTCATTTAGTTTGACTGGCACTGAACTAAGCGGGAGCTTAACCCTTCAACTGAATTGTGTCCAGCATTAGACACTGATCACTGCGATGCCTGGTAATTATCAATGGTATGACCCATTCAGGAGCTGTCCAAATTACAATTTAAAATCAGAGCATGATTTCTAAACCTTGCGCAATGCCGACATCTTACGTAATCCTCCCGGAGCTGCTTCCGTGTACAACTGTGAGCGCAAGCTAGATTAAAGTGATTATTATGTTTTAAATATGTTTATTTTTCTTACAAAAACGCATCGATGCGCTACAGGAGGCCTTTGTTCACCCCCCTGGAGCCGTGTGAGACACTTTTTTTATGGCTGGGCGCTTTTTATTTCACTTCTTTTAGACTGAAGCACTGCAACACCCACTGACTGCAATTAAACAGCTTGAAAGATCAAATACAATTTTAAATAACTCCGACTGGATTTTTCTGAAAGAAGAAAGTCATTTACACTTAGGATGCCTTGAGGGTGAGTAGATGCTCATTTTCATTTTTGGGTGAACTAACCTTTAAACATACTGTTTCAAAGAGCAAACACTACTGATTGACAGTCAAAGCAAAGTGCTGTTTGAACGCCCCGCCCCCCAGCTGAACTGGAAGTTTTGATTGGTTTTGCACCTGAGTCAGACCTGTCTGTTATTGCCTGCAGCGCAGAGCTCCACCCAATAGTTTGAAAAGTGCCTGTCAAACGCCAGCTCGCCCTGTTTCTCTGTCAGCACCTTTCTGTACTTTGTACTTTGTGTGAAAAATCAATGTAGTGAAGTTGAATACTTTATTTTAATTCTACTCAAGTAAAAGTAAAATTACCACAATTTAATTATACTCAAGAAAGTAGAAAAATGTACTCAAATACTGTAACTAAAGTATTTGTAATTAGTTACTTTCCACCTCTGACATCAGTAAATAAATGAAATAATTTCAACCTTGTCCTGAATTTGTAAGGGAAAGAACAATTCTTACCGATCCTCTTGCGAAGTGTTCAACAACGGATTTGTCCAGTAGAGTTCGGTCACTGCATCTCTCCGTGCCCACCAGTGTCAGGTATATGTCATTAATTGTCTCAGCAAACTCCTGTTTGCCAGTGCTGACAGACACCGTGTACGTGAACATCTTGCTCATATGAGAGGACAAGTATAACAGACTCTCTCGTTTCACTGCTGTTTTGGGGGTGTGGTCTATCAATCTAACTTGTGATGATAACTGTGTGTTCTTTAATTAGAGATGATAGCATCAACAATGTACAATTATTCAATCAATTCCTTCATATTTATATTTTCTTTAAAACGTGTTACGTTCTAAAGCCTGATTCAGACAGATGCAGTGGCTGTTAAGATATGAAAATGTCTTTATTCTAATTTGAAGGGCTCTGATGACATATTTTTTTAAATGAAAGACTTAAAGGGGTCATGGCAGAAGAAATCAAATTAGCCTTGATCTTTTGGCATATAATCGGTCTTTGTAACATCTTGCAAGTTTTATAACTTAAAACGTCCTCCTCATAAACAAAGCGTTTCTTTAATCAAGCTCCAAAAATGGCTTGTTTGGATCTGAGGTGCATAAACTCTGCCTCCAGAGCAAGACATTAATGAATAGTCTTCTTCTCAACATAGGCCCCGCCCACTGGTGTTCGGTTGCCCCACCTCAAAGTACAGAAATGATGAAGGAGTTTTGTCTTTGCATGTTAAAGAAAAATTTATTTTTGGCTTCTGGTATTGTGTAATGATGCCAGATGTCCCACCCGGTCAAGATACCTTTTCTTCTAAACATAATAACCAGGGCACGTATTCACAAAACATCTCAAGGCTAAAAGTAGCTCAAAACTCACCAATTTAGGAGAAAACGTTAAAAATAATTTTGCTCTAAGAGTATTTCACAAAGCGTTTTAGCGCTAAAACTATAGCTCCTAAATCTGTGAAACGTTAGCAGTAGTGAAGAGGACTCCTAAGTAGGGTTGCAAGGGGCGGAAATTTTCCAGAAACTTTCCATGGGAACTTCGTCTGGGGAATTTTCCAAGTTTGAAACTTACCAGGAATTTATGGGAATTAATTGGAAATTTGGGGCAAATTAAAAAAACTATTATATACAAACATAAATATAAACATTTTGTTGATCATAGCTCCAAGACGAACTATCTCAATCTAATACTAATACAAATTGTAAAAATGATTTTTTTGTGGGGGGGGGGGGGGGGGGGGGGGGGGGGTAATCGTGATGCCTTTTTTCAGGATTTATTGATGAATGAAACTAGGGCTGCACGATTAATTGCATGCCATTATCGTGTGCATCTCGTCAGTAAAGCCGGTTTCCGTGATTGGTAGTAAATCTCCATCAACTGCTTTCAGATGGAGCGGCATTTAATACACAGAGCCACAGATGAATCGCCTTCGATTATGAATGTGATATTGCGTAGCTTGTCAGTGATCTACGGCTCTGTGTAGTAAACGCTGCTGCATCTGTAAGCACGTGCTGGAGATTTACTACTATTCACCAGAAGCGGATTTACTGACGAGATGCGCATGATAATGGCATGCGATTAATCGTGCAGCCCTATATGAAAACTGTGAACATTGTTATTCAAATAGAAAATAATTTTCTAATACTAAAATCTTCCTATTCTTTTTTATAATCTAACACCTCTTGCTGAATAAAATTATTTATTTAAAAAAAACATTAAAATCAACTGGCCCCAAGCTTTTGAATGGTAGTGTATATTACAAAAGTTATATTTTAAATAAATTCTGTTCTTTTCTCTTTTTTAACTCCTTTATTCATCAAAGAATCCCTGAACAAAGAATCACAGTACTATAATAAACTATATTTACAGTGGTTACGGAAAGTATTCAGACCCCCTTACTTTTTTCACTCTTTGTTATATTGCCGCCATTTGCTAAAATCATTTAAGTTAAATTTTTTCCTCATTAATGTACACACAGCAACCCATATTGACAGAAAAACACAGAATGTTGACATTTTTGCAGATTTATTAAAAAAGAATATCACATGGTCCTAAGTATTCAGACCCTTTGCTCAGTATTTAGTCGAAGCACCCTTTTGATCTAATACAGCCTGAGTCTTTTTGGGAAGTGCAACAAGTTTTTCACACCTGGATTTGGGATCCTCTGCCATTCCTCCTTGCAGATCCTCTCCAGTTCTGTCAGGTTGGATGGTAAACGTTGGTGGACATCCATTTTTAGGTCTCTCCAGAGATGCTTAATTTGGTTTAAGTCAGGGCTCTGGCTGGGCTTTTCAAGAACAGTCACAGAGTTGTTGTGAATCCACTCCTTCGTTATTTTAGCTGTGTGCTTAGGGTCATTGTCTTTTTGGAAGGTAAACCTTCGGCCCAGTCCTGAGGTCCTGAGCACTCTGGAGAAGTTTTCGTCCAGGATATCCCTGTACTTTGCCGCATTCATCTTTCCCTCTCTGCAACCAGTCGTCCTGTCCCTTCAGCTGAAAAACACCCCCACAGCATGATGCTGCCACCACCATGCTTCACTGTTGGGACTGTATTTGACAGGTGATGAGCAGTGCCTGGTTTTCTCCACACATACCGCTTAGAATTAAGGCAAAAAGTTCTATCTTGGTCTCATCATACCAGAGAATCTTATTTCTCACCACCTTGGAGTCCTTCAGGTGTTTTTTAGCCTTGCACTGAGGAGAGGCTTCCGTCGGGCCACTCTGCCATAAGTGATGGTTGCAGTGATGGTTGACTTTCTACAGCTTTCTTCCATCTCCCGACTGCATCTCTGGAGCACAGCCGCAGTGATCTTTGTGTTCTTCTTTACCTCTCTCACCAAGGTTTTTCTCCCCCGATAGCTCAGTTTGGCCTGATGGCCAGCTCTAGGAAGGGTTCTGTTCGTCCCAAACGTCTTCCATTTAAGGATTAGGGAGGCCACCTGTGCTCTTATGAACCTTAAGTGCAGCAGAATTTTTTTTGTCACCTTGGCCAGATCTGTGCCTTGCCACAATTCTGTCCTCTGAGCTCTTGAGCCAGTTCCTTTGACCTCATGATTCTCATTTGCTCTGACATGCACTGTGATCTGTAAGGTCTTATATAGACAGGTGTGTGGATTTCCTAATCAAGTCCAATCGGTATAATAAAACACAGCTGGACTCAAATTAAGGTGTAGAACCATCTCAAGGATGATCAGAAGAAATGGACCGCACCTGAGTTAAATATATGAGTGTCACAGCAAAGGGTCTGAATACTTAGGACCATGTTATATTTCAGTTTTTCTTTTTTAATAAATCTGCAAAATGTCAACAATTCTGTGTTTTTCTGTAAATTTTTGGGTGCTGTGTGTACATTAATGAGAAGAAAAATTAACTTAAATTATTTTAGCAAATTGCTGCAATATAACAAAGAGTGAAAATTTTAAGGGTGTCTGAATACTTTCCGTACCCACTGTATATTAAACAGCACAACTGTTTCCAAAATTAATTATAAATAAGCATATATGATTTCTGAAGAATCATGTGACTGAAGATTGGCGTAATGATTCATCAGCTTTGCATCACAGAAAAACATTTTACTTCCCTTTACTCTTAGCTTAAGACTTCTCTCTATTCCTTAGTAAAAGTTAGTCTCAGCAGCTTTGTGAATAGGTTTTAAGAGAAAACTCTTAGCTAAAAACTTTTACTGCTATTTAGGAGAACTCTTAGTGGTAAGATAAAACGTTTTGTGAATCAGTCCCTGGTGCAAAGCATTTGGAGAGTTTTTGACTGCATCAATAATAATTTAGCACAAATTTGGCTATATTCCCCAACATCAGCTCTCACTATCTTTGATCACAGGCAAGTAATTTTGTCCAGGAATTGTAAAATCAAAATGCTTAAAAAATGAAGGGCTAACTGAGCATGCGCACACCAATATTCATTTTTGTCATGCTAAACAACAATAATAACTGTATTTGCATTATCTTAAGGGTTAGGTTTAGGATTGGGGTAGGTGTAGATGTTAAAAACAGAATGTGATTGGTAACAAATTAAAATTATTGTTATTTTATGGCAAGATTTTGCATCACTTCTGGCCAAAGCTGTATCTCTTCTAGCCTCAATCCATGTGTGTGCGCACATCCATGTTACCTAGTAACGAATGTGCTTGCAGCTGGATCACGTGACTTACCCGGAAACAACAAATTCTAATTTCTAGTTGTCAAGGTGACATTTAACGTTGCATAACTCGAGACAGCTATGAACTCGGCAAAGAACTTCCCTCTGTATGCCTGCGCCCCGTCCATTAATTGTATATAGTGGGACGAGTTATCCGTTACTCCTCAGCGTGAGAAATACAAGGTGTGGCGTGTGAGCGTGTGAACTGGTTGAAATGTGTGTCTCACAGCGCAACACTTGAGAGTCCTGGTGCCAAATCACTATATTAGTCATACAGTTAACTCTTTCAAAACCAAAACCACACCCCCAACAGCCAATTCATGTATTTAAAAAAAAAGTAAAAACAACAGAGAGTGCACCGGAGTACACCAACAACACATTCTAATTAACCAGAAGATACACTATTCAGATCACCTACACTTGACCGAAGTCTGTGGTTACGTTTTTAATCTCAGAGTCTTGTATGCTTTGTGTTCTGATGTTTTTAATCTTATTATCTGTAATGTTGAATGTGGTGTGTGTGTGTGTGTGTGTGGTTTGGCGATATTAAATCCTCGTTTTAGTAATGGTGTGTGTCCTCTAAATACACCTCCCTAACCTGCTCCGTACACGACACTGCCCCCGGCATATCATGGCTGGTTTTAACATGAATGTGTGCATCCTATCCACACCTTTTGTTTTTGTGGCATCTGTACATCAACTAGATCTTTCTTGCAGGCTATTTGAGCAACTGTAAAAGCAGTGATGTTTTGCACCCTTGTTTCTTCTTATTTTTGTTCACAACTTTTTTTTTAATAATTCTCATAAACCACACCATTGATAACATTGCCTGCTGTTGTATTCCTGTGTCTATGTGAATGTCTATGGAGCTGTTAAATACCTACACTTTCTACTTTTCCAGGTTCTATTAAACCGCTCGACCAGTTTTGGTGAGAAAGTAATTACATGTAATCGGAATTGCGTAATTTACTTACAAAATAAATGTAACTGTAATCATTTACAGTTACTGAGAAAAAAGTGTATTTAAAGTGGCAGTCTGTAAGTTTTGCCTCTGTCGCCATCTTTGTTTGAAACCTCCAATTGCAGTTATTTGCAGATTTATTATCTTTATGTGGGTTGCGCATCAGAACGGCTTCTCAGCGCGGATGAATTTAATGTTTTAAGGTTTGTGGATCATGGTGTGGATATTCACTGTACTTCGGAATAACAGATACTACGTCTTGGAAGTATGTCCAAAATAAGAAGTTTAACAAGTCTGACATTTTTTGTTCTGAACCAACTGAGGGAAAAAAAGCTATATATCGTGCTACTAATGGTGATAAAATCAAAAGATCACTTAGCTTATATAACATCAAATCATGCAAATGATTATTGTTATACCTTATTCTCAAAATGTTAATGTTAACAACATTAGCTTTGCGTGACTACTTGAATTTAGTGTGTAATAACGTTACCTGTAGACTACTTGTTAAAAAGGCCATTCATTTGTTTGAATAATATGAGTGCTGATCACATCTTTTTTTCTTCTGCTGAGATTGACAGATGTGCAGCATCCCGCATGGCAGCCAATCAAAATTCGTCAATCTACGCAGAGCGCTGAGAGTTGAGTTCGTCAGAGCGCCGATGCGGTCACTAAACTTCTGCCGTTGCATATAGTATATATTTATTACTTTCATGGGTGTTGTGCGTCAATGAAAAGTAAGTGTGTGATATTTGATCTTTGTAACTATTATATGAGTATTATGTTTAATCTGTTTTATATATACTTTTGCCATTCTGATAGGGAAAATCTATTCCCTAACAGATGACCTATTATAAATTCTACAAGTTACAAGTTTTCGACTACTACAATAAATAAGCCACAATTAAACGTGTTAATCGGTAGTAAGGTGGTTCCTGCGTATTTTAAAGGGGTCATATGATCGATTTCAAGTTTTCCTTTCTCTTTGGAGTGTTATAAGCTGATTGTCCATAGATAAGATCCCTGAAGTTACAAAGACTAAAATCTCAAAACCAAGAGATATTCTATATCAAAAGTTAAGACTCTGCCACACCCCCCTAAAACGGCTCGTTCTAACACGCCCCCACATGTCTACCTCACTATGTGGAAATATTAGCATAATGCAGCCCAAATGTGCACGCAAAGAAAGAAGGTGTGGTTTCAGGAACCACAGTAGTGTTGATGCAGTCGTGTCAGGGAGACGCTGTGTGTTTCTGTGCTAAAGCAAAGCACTTTATTTGGCCTTCCGAAAGTAATGCATTTAGGGAATCTTTAGATCACTTACAACAGAACAGCAATGCATTTTATGACTAACCCACCCCTACCCCTAACCCTACCCTTTCGTGAACCTAGGAGAGGAGGTAATTCTGCCTTTGCTATGACAATCTGGCACTTCTGAATCAGCTACTGTTTTGTTATTAGTTTTAAGTATTTGCTATTGACTGTTCAAATGCTGAGTTTTTGCGCATCGTGTGTGTGTGTGTGTGCGTGTGTGTGTTGTGGTGTGTGTGAGAGAGAGAGATAGAGATAGATAGAGAGAAGAGAGATAGGAGAGCGAGCATCACAGTGGAGTCGCTGTCTTAAAACCCCGCAGGCTTGTGTACGCATCATTACTGTGTCCCTGTTCCCCCTTTCGGGCTTGAACTGATGGTAAAACTATGACATTATTTACTGTCTTTACATTTATTTTGAGAGATGAAGCTGGTGATTATGGTAAGGGGCTTTACATTTCCGACACGTGCTTGTGGTTTTTGGCCAATCACAATGCACTGGGTCAGCTGGCCAATCAGAGCAGACTGCGCTTGTCGGAAGGAGGGACTTTGTAGAAAACGAAGTGTTTGAGAGAGGCGGGGCATAGAGGACCTACAATATGTACAGTATTTGAAAAATAATGTTTTTTAAACATTAAAGCATGTCAACATATTCTGTTACACCAAATACACAAAATAATGATCTTTAAAAAAGCATCATATTGGTGGGCAAGATATGCTGCCTGATTTTTTCAATTCAGTCTTTTTATTAGTTCAACTTTGTCCATAGCATTTTAAAGTGGCAATTTCTCAAAATAATTCAAATTGATCACACATTTGACCATCAGCTTCATGATAGAAATGGCTCGAGCAAATCTTACCACACTTTTTGAGTGCCCCGGTGAACGTGCACAGAGTATACAGTGATTCGCGCACCATTAGTGCACCGTTATAAGAACTGCGCTTCAGTCATATTGTGCTGATAACCACTCCGTTCGGTTCATACGTGAAGTTAGAGCTTATAACAGCTCCAAAGGCGCGACTTAAATAGCCCGATAGCCTTAATAAATAGCCTGATTCCACGTTTCCATTAATCATGGTATAAACGCTGGGGGGTTGTACTTGCTAGTTTTGGTTACCTCCCCCATCCCCCCCACAAACTACGCCCCTGCCTGCACCCCAGCAGAGTCGGAGCAGAACTCCCGTTGGACAACATCTCCAGGAAACTACACGCCATATGACTAGCAAGTCAAATCTCAAACAACTGCTATGATGACTTTTGTTCTACCCGCTTAAATGATAGAAGTACTTGCGCTGTACAATCTAAAAAGACTTGTGTCTGTTCCCCGAATAGTGAGATCAACAAATAAATTTAATGCAGGATCTAGAAAAATCTGATTATGATTAAATCGGAAAAATGCAAAATAAATGAACAAAAACTGTTTTTAAAGTTTGGGCTCCTAAACATTAGATCACTCACACTCAAAGCAGTTATTGTAAATGAAATGATCACAGATAATAGTTTTGATGTACTCTGCTTGACTGAAACCTGGCTAAAACCAAATGATTATATTGGTCTAAATGAGTCTACTCCACCAAGCTACTGTTATAAGCATGAGCCCCGTCAGTCTGGTCGTGGTGGCGGTGTTGCAACAGTATATAGTGATTTTCTCAATGTTACTCAGAAGACAGGATACAGGTTTAACTCATTCAAAATACTAATGCTTAATGTTACACTGTCTTACAATGTTACACTGATGTGCAAAATAAATCTCTCCAATCTCTTGCACTGGCTACTGTATGTAGACCGCCAGAGCCATATACAGATTTCCTAAAATAATTTTCAGATTTCCTCTCAGACCTTTTGGTTAATTTTGATAAAGAGCTAATTCTCGGAGACTTTAACATTCATGTTGATGATACAAATGATGCGTTAGGACTTACGTTCACAGACTTAATAATCTATTTTGGAGTCAAGCAAAATGTCACCGTGCCCACTCATCGTTTTAATCACACGCTAGATTCAATTATATCGCATGGAATCGATCTTACTGATAAAGATATCGTACCTCAAAGACCTATAGATCACAACATACTCGTAGATCGATTACAAAACTATACAGTATTCAAGGGCAGGCTTTAGAGAGACAACATAGGATAGGTAAGAAGTGGGAAAGCTAGAGGTACACTACCCAGAGATGAAAATCGCATAAAAAAACAAAAACCAAGGATTCTATTAAACATGCACAACATTAGGTGAGGATCACACAAAGTGCAGACAGGTGGGAACGACATGATCTGTCGGAAATAAGCCACAACCGCCTCGCGTAAAACTCTCAAGGTCTTAAGGATGCAACACAGAATGAGAAACCACTCTGTCCTAAATTTGCTAACAATAAGAAGGGAATGCACGCTGCAATACTCCCATCTTCGCAATACTTATCCTAAGACGGTAAGTACCAGCAGAGCCCCACTCTCACCTATCCCCTCCATCTTTTTCTCTGTCACACATACGTCTCACGGTCCAAGGCGCAAAACAGAGAGAACCCCCTCACGTACTCACTTGGAGCAAGACAGAATATTATGAGAAGTGGGAATCGTGAGAAGGCGAATACCTAGGCCCCACCTTCTAACAACCATACCAATTCATCACACGATGAGGATATACGAGGTGGATGGCTGAAAGAAAAAAAAGAGGGAGGGAGCGAAACATGCCAAAGCAAGTCGCTGCGATGCCGGAATCTAACGGCCCATCTTCTTAACACATCTCATAGTCTTATGCACAGTACAGAGGGAAAACCACCCTGTCCCCTTTACACAATATAAGAAGTGGGAAAGCAAGAAGTGATACTGCCCATCTTCCTAAACCCATAATACAATTCGTAACTAGGGCTGGGTATCGTTCCAAAATTTTCGATACGATACCGATACCTTGAATTCGATACCGGTTCCTGAACGATAAATTTTTCGATACCAATTTTATGAAATCCATTTTAACAAGATTACATTACACATTATCTCAGAGAAACTTTGGTTTAATTTTTTCAGGGTGTTGACACTTTTTTATGCAGGTTATATTCTCCTGAGCCACTGCACAAAGGAACAAAAAAAGCACAAAGGAACAAAATGTAATCAACACAATATATCAGTGCAAATAGTTTTAATCACAGTTTTAATAAAGTTCAAGCAGTTTTAAGTCAGTATATGTGAGGCTCACTGCTGCTTAAGATCTTTGAATCACTCAGCAGTTCTTCTTCAGAAAAATTAGCATGTCTGCTTCTTCAGGAGACAGACAAGCCCGCTCCTGACTGATAATGTCCCCAGCCGTAGAAAATGTACGCTCTGAGGGTGTGGATGATGCTTGCACACAGAGATACCTTGTTGCCAAATCTGAAAGCATTGGCAGAGAGTCCTTCATGTCCCACCACCAGGTTACTGGACTCAATGTAGAGGTGATCAGAGAATGATAGATGGAGGGAAGCAGACTGTTCCTGATTACTCTATCTGAATCTTGCCTCTTAGCTGTCGCGGACGAAGAAAAGAGCATCACTAAGTAAGAGCTAGCGCTCCGCCTAGACGGCTAGGGTGGTATCTTGCAGGAGTAAACATCAAACACAACGAAAGCGATGTCACGAAACAACACCAAAAAAAGGGTATAGTAGAGATCCACGAGGGAATTCCAGGCGGTCCAGCAAACAGCTCCTCAAGGGCAGAGAGCTTTTGCTTCTTCTATGAACAAATAAGTAAAGAAATAAAGAAAAATATAAAACACTATAAAAGGTAAATGCAAACAAGTTACTTTTCTTCTGAAAATTAAATAGGATGTCTTTATATTTTCTTACCAGTGTTGTTGCTACAGATGCACTGTCTTCGTCAGTTGAGCTGTCATCTTGGTCACCTGCTCTCTCTTTGACCCCCTGTTCTATCTGCTCTGCCTGAGTGTATTCAATAGAATATGAAGGTCACATATATTGATCTACAATTTAAGAGAAGTAGAAGATTACAGTGGTGGGCCGTCAGGGCTAACACTATCAGAATCACTGATTTAGTTTAATATATTTTTTCCATGAATGTGTATTAAATTAATTCCAATAGTCTATTCCGGGTGCCCACCCCTGCTCCCTGGCGATCACTGTCCTGCAAAGTTTTAGCTCCGACTCTAAGAAGGAGCGATACACCGAGGAGCAAGCTAACGTGATTGATGAGTGGGTTGGGGGTAATGAACGTATCAAAAAATAATTCATCAGATAAAAACACAACTAGATAAACTCTTATTCACATATCATCATTCATGTGAGTGCGAGGTGGACTACCTGTATTTTATGAGCACAATGTGGAGTAGTCACCCAAAAATGGTTTAACTAGCTTAACAAAGTTCTTTACTCGTCCCCTTCCCCATTGATTTCTAAGCGGGCTTAGGGTCCATGAGGTTGGGCCTGGATGGCAAGGAACTGCTTGGCGGCCGGGGAATCGCTCCCCATGAGGAACAGCTATTCCCCTTGGGTCTCACCTCAGGAACACAGTGTGCTGGAAGACCTAGTGAGAAAGAAATGGGGGGTGGTGTGTGTGTGTCATTATCGAAGTGGGTGTGCTGATCATGGTTGCATTAGATGTTTTAACTGCATGATTTAGCAAGGGGAGGGAGGGGGGGGTGATGGTGGTTCTGGTAAAGGGGTGGTTTAGGGGGGGGCCAAAGGAGGGGTGGTTGTAGTGCTCTTAGCATGTGATATACAAACTAATAAAGAATCTAAAGTGACTAGAAACGCTGGGAGAGAAAAATGTTAACGCGTGTGAAGGATGAGAAGAAACTCTTGCGGTGGTCTCCTTTAAAAGAGGGGACAGAGGTGGGGAGGTAGGGCCAGGCTGGACCTTTCAGCCACAAGGGGCCGAGAGGGCACAATGTGACTGGCTGATCCTTCCTTGCCCATGGATGGTGGATTTAGACTGATGAGTATAGGTGTAGGAGCGTTGGGTCGTGAGGGGGCAGCAGAGTGGGTTTTGACGGTTTGTGGAGGGGCAAAGGGCAGGGCACAAGGTGAGGTTTTTAAGGTGACGCATGGCTGTGGGTTTTTTAAAACGTGCACCGGAGGGAGAGGAGGAAGAAGAAAGGGAGGGCTCATCGTGGGTCGGCAGGGAGTGGAGATTGTGGTTGGGTCGTGGCAGTTGTTGTTCCCCTGGGGGGGTCGAGAGGGGGCAACTACGTGGCTTTGTCCTTTAGAGGCATCTTAAAAACACAATGCTACTCAAAATGTGGAGACGGTTCTATCTTCTTCTGCGGACATGGGCCGAGGGGAGTGCTGATTTATACGTGGAGCCCTTATATGTAGGACTGGGTAAATTTCAATGAGCCCGACATTCAATCGAGTACTGAAGGACGCTTTGCCACCGCATGTACGAGTAACCAGACAGGGTAACGGCGCATGGCCTGGTTCACGTTTGTGGCGAAGAGGAGGAGGATTTATTATCCCGGAGTTACGAGGTAAGCCAACCGCCGGACATACCAGTGGAGGCCGCACCCGTAACGATAAAGTATCATAGGGGTAAAATTGACATAGAGGTAACATAACACGTGTAGCGAGTATGAGTCACGTCAAGGCAAACCGGATAAGCCCATGTTTACGGAACTAAAAAACAGACGAAACAAACATAAATTCAAACGCGTAAGCTAAATACACTCGAGGCTTGTGCCGAAAAAGGAGAGATCGGCACTACCTGCTTCACTGAACGACACACACACAAAAGCACAGAGCAAGATGGCAGATGATAAGTACAAAAAGGAAATAACAACAGCGTCCAAAAATTCTCTGACAGAGTCTGATACAGAGGAAGAACGGGCAAGGCGGTGGTTATATGGGAACGGGAACGGGACGCAAGCACTCGCTTTAACGTGGTTAACCAGGAAAATGCGTGTAGGATGAGCGGTAGTGCTGCAAGAACCACGTTTAGTCCTAAAGAGGAGGGAAGGATCTCCGGGTCGTCTGAATACAGACCAAGAAGAGATCGGAGCCAGTGAGAGCTTGGATAGGGCTCATTCGGATGGGACGCCGGACGATAAGGCATTTTTTGAAAACTGTCGGTTTAGGAATCATGGGAAGTAAGCGCAGCAACTAAAAACCTGGTGGATAATCCCGCCCACTCTAAAGCGATACTGAACTGCAGTGGAAACGACCAAAAACAAAGGAAGAAAACCAATAAAGCCGGAACCAGAGTCTGCGGGTCGCAGTAACACCGGAGCGAGAAGTCTGATACACACGCAGTGAAAAGCACGCCAAATGGACGGACACTCAGTAGTGCGCTTCTACATATGCACCTGAGAAAAGGGAGGACACATCCAATACAGGAAGGGTCAACAAAAAAGGACCCACCATCCTCACAGCGTGGAATAAGACTCTTGTCTGTGTCAGTGGGTACATTGTATTTGGGGGGTAAAGCAGAGAAGTGCGGTACCGGAGTAGGAGGGCAAAGTAAGAACAAACAGAAAAAAATACAGAGTAATGGAGGAGGGTATTTGAGAGCATGTCTCGGCGGTTCAAGGCTCTTATCATATCCCTATAGTTGACATAATCAGAACACAAAAACGTAAAAATAGCATTGTTTTATCATTTTTGCTTACTATAAAAGGTACAAAAAAAACATTATCTAGGTTAAGAGACTACCTACAAACCTGGCCAACAACCTTCATGGTAAAGTTACAACACCACTTACAGCTTACTTACTTCCACCATGGAGCCGCCACTGTAAAAAAAGGCAGCAAACCTTTAACAATAAACTTTGTGACGGCCCTGTGGCATTTATCTTTACTTTCTTTATTAACTTTTCCTTTTTCTGCCAGTGTAAATGGATTGATGGTCTCCTAATTCCAGTGTCAGCAGGAGCAGAGGCTATAACATTAATATGAAGAGGGGAAAAAACATGAAAGCTAACCTGTTAATGCAGCCAAGCATAAGGACATTTAAACAAGATAACTAGTTTAATGTGAGTTAAACTTGATCAGTTACTGTTGACCTTAAAGCATTAAAACAGTATCTATCGTTACATAGCGTAGGTCCCAAAAAAGAGGACTAAGTCACCGCGCACAAACATTAACTTCACTTAAATAGTAACGTACACAAGCAAGTAGGACTACAAGTTAGCCGATTTTGTATGTTTGTTTACCTGTCGGAGCTTCAATCATAGCAACGCTATCTTCATCAGTAGTTTTGGAGGAAGACTCTTGTGGCGGGCATGTTGAAGGAGGCTCTATGGCAGGAAAATGCTGAGAGGATGACTGCACCGGCTTGGTCCTCTTGCAGTCGAATACGGAGCAACTTTCTGCTCTTATGTTTATTCCGTGCACGATCAAGTGCTTCATCATATTTGATGTGTTGCCCGTCTTGGCAGCAGTTATCTTATTGCAAATATTGCATCGCACGCTATTGTCGTCGAGCTTGACGAAATGTTGCCACACTTTTGATCTTTTAAACATCTTTTAAATCTATGGGGGTTGGGACGCTACACTACAGCCTCACGTGTGAGAGACGCGTCTCTGAGCGAGTGGGCGTAAACTATTGATTTTCCCTGATGCCTGGCCCCCAGCCAATCACCATTATTTATTTTGTGCATGTCAGCTAGTGCTGCAGGCTTATTGGCTCACTGACGCTTATGAGATTAACCCCTTAGGTATCGAATTTGGTACCGAACGAAATATTTTTTATACTCGTCGCGATAGTATCGATTCAATTCAAGTCAGGAGGCGGTGCCTAAAAAGTATCCGACCCTCGTACCCGGCCCTCTTCGTCACATAGTGAGTATATAGCTGCGAAGTGGAATGTGGTCGCGGAATATCCCACCTATCCCCCAGAACCACATCTACGCTTATGTGTGATTCAACGGGGAAGATGGATTATTGTTGCCCCAAAGCTGGGGGGTAAAAAACTACAAATGAAATCAGGGTCTGATCCCAAATACATGACAAAATTGTAGTTTAGAAAGAAAAAAATATATATTACCAGTTTAAATGACAACATGAAGTGCATAAAATTAGTCAACGAGGTTCGCAAAAGGACACTGCAGAAAAGTTAATCAGAAAGAAAATGAAAAAGCAAAGGGGGGGGCGGGGTCGGTAATTTATCATAATGTCCCTGTATCGCCAAAAGGTCGAGCGAGGTCGCTGCCCAGCGCCCCGACTCCTCGGAGGCGGGGCTCTTGCAGCTACGCTCGCCTTCTGACCCTGCAGTCAGCTGGGCCCAGCAGCAGGCTCTGGTTCAGGTGGGTGAATGGAAGGATGCCACCTATGGCGAGGGATGTAACGCTCAAACGCCTCCGACTTAACTTTCGCCTCCCTGAACTTACGGACTACCTTCTCAGCAGCAGTTACGAGAAGTCCTGCAGGCGAGACAGGTTAAGCCACAAATGCCTCTCCGTGACAATCAGTGCCACAAGAGAGCAGTCGATGGCACGAGTCGCTTGCTTGGTCGCACGGAGGGTCAGATCGGATGAGCAGCGGAGCTCCTCGATTTCAGCAGCCTTCCTCAAAGATGCCTGGGAAGCTGCAAGGTAACTGCAAGGGATTCCTCCATCTGAGGCATCTTCGTGTACCCCCTGTCTTCCAACCACTTCACATTAGCATGGTTGGACTTGCTGGGGGGGGTTGGGGGACGTGAGCAGAAAAATAATTCCTCCATGACTCGCTGTGAAGCTCAGGGAGGAATGGAAGGCTTGGATGGGCGGAGCGTTTATGACCCGCTAGAAAGCACTCATCCAGACGACTGCTAGGAGCGCATTCCTGCATTTACGCCGACCAGTCCAGGGTTAGCCTGGCGGTGGCGCGGGTCATGATGTCCAAAAGTTCCCCATAAGTGGGTGATGAGGAGGAGGCGGGTTGTGATGTAGCGTCCGCCTAGCTCCTCAGAGCTAGACCGGCCAAGTAACATGCTTCTTGCCGGATCGGAATAAACCGGAGACCGGGCTTCCAGATCCGACTCGAGAGCAACAGAATTGGTGACCGAAGATTGGGAAAGGGAAAGACCCATCCCAAGCTCGTCAGCCAGATCTATCGTCGAGCCCCACGAGTGCGGATGGCACTCTGCCTCAGCAGCAGTGGGTCCAGCACTGCGGTGTGCAGACGCTATGCTTCAGTCCTCTGCAAACAGAGCCAAGCAGGAGCGCAGCTGTTTTACCATGAAAGAATCACAGTGAGCACAGCTGGCTTCCTCGAGAGCTGACCGTGCATGGTGCGCCACCAGACACATCACACACAGCTCATGGGAATCACTGGGTGTGGCGAATCTTTCACACGGTGGGGCACATTTTTAAAATCTGCGCTCATTTATGCTTTCTTTTTTCTCACATCCTTCCACACAAGCACACACAAACAAACGGCTCCTGAAGACAAGAAGCTGATGACTTGTTCTACAGGTGCCCTTTTATACTCCTGGTCTCACCAGTAGCATTCCATAGGGCAAAGTCAAGTTCATTGTCGTGTTTCCACATCTACTTCAGACACCGGTCACGCTGAGGGCTTTCCCCAAAGTGTCCTCTAGGAGATGCAGTGTGAGTTCCCATTTGATAGGGAACTATCTACAACATAAAACAAAGGCTGTGATTGGGTCTAACTTTTTTAATAGCACTAAAACATTTCCACTGTATCATAAAATAAAATACTGCATATTGCAAAAACACAAGAAAATGTAATAAATCACCTCAACACACCTACAAATACAGACAGCTGAAACTGTGCAGAATATTGTGTCTCATTTAAACATTACTAATGAATTATTCAGCACAGTCATTAAACCTAAGGAGTACAAACTTAAAATGATGTATGCTTGAATGAAAGAACTTTCAACATAGTTACATGGGTACAAACATCATTCTCTAAAATTTTTTGTAAAAGTGGAAAAAAAAAACAAAAAAAAAAAAAAAAAAAAAAATATCTGCACTCACATAATTAACACATACCTTCACACTGGTGTTTTCCCCTCAGCATTTAGACAGGCTCGTATAACCCTACTACTTAATAAACCCACCCTTAACCCATCTCTTTTAGAGAACTACATTGCAAAAACACATGAAAAAAAGCTGTTCAACCAAGTCTCTGCCTTTCTCACACAGTAAAACCTCCTCGACAGCAACCAGTCTGGTTTCAGAAGTGGACATTCAACCGACAATGCCTTGCTCTCAGTTGTTGAAGCCCTAAGACTGGCAAGAGCGGATTCCAAATCTTCAATACTTATCTTGCTGAATCTGTCCGCTGCTTTTGACACGGTTAACCACCAGATCCTCCTGTCAACCCTATTGGCAAAGGGCATCTCAGGAACCGCACGCCAGTGGTTTGAGTCTAACCTCTCAGATAGGTCCTTCAAGATATCTTGGAGAGATGAAGTGTCCAAGTCACAACATCTAACTACTGGGATGCCTCAGGGCTCAGTTCTTGGACCACTTCTCTTCTCTGTCTACATGGCATCACTAGGTTCTGTCATTCAGAAACATGGCTTTTCATATCACTGCTATGCTGTTGACACTCTACTCTACCATAGAGCAGAATTAATTCAGTGAGCACGTGCACTGAACAAAACACCAGCGCTTTGGCGACGACTCATCTGAACGACTCTGATTGGCCATTACATTCATAAACGTAACATAATCGTGTGTGACTTGTTATAATGCACAGCACTGTAAAAACGCATCTGTCTGTAGTGATTCTCTCTTTTTAAATTTTGGTGAACACACTGAACGTTTTGATCACACCTGAGTGATTGTATCAAATATAAAAAATATTGTTCTGCTATTTTTTGACTTTTGGAAGAAATCCACTTGGCTCAATAATCTGCGGGAGCACTTGCCCCCTCGGTTTGAATGGGCATGATGCCTCTGGTTAGCAGGTGTATGTCTTCTCTCTGGTGTGAATTCTCATGTGCCTTTTAAGGGTTCCTTTTACAGAAAAACGTTTTCCACACTGTTGACAGGTGAAAGGCTTCTCTCCAGTGTGAATCCTCATGTGGACTTTAAGAGTTCCATGTTCAATGAAACATTTTCCACACTGTTGACAAACGAAAGGCTTCTCTCCATCGTGAATCCTCTTGTGGACTTTAAGGTTTCCATATTGAGAGAAACTCTTTCCACACTGTTCGCAGGTGAAAGGTTTCTCTCCAGTGTGAATTCTCATGTGGACTTTAATGTTTTGTTTTTGAGTGAAACTTTTTCCACACTGTTGGCAGGTGTAAGAGTGCTCTCCACTGTGGATTCTCATATGGCTTTTAAGGTCTCCTTTTCGAATGAAACTATTTCCACACAGTTTGCAGGTGTAAGGCCTCTCTCCAGTGTGAATCCTCATGTGCCTGGTAAGGCTTCCTTTTTGAATGAAACTATATCCACACTGTTGACAGGTGTAAGGCCTCTCTCCAGTGTGAATCCTCATGTGGATTTTAAGGTTTCCTTGTTGATCGAAACACTGGTCCACACTCTGGCAGGTGAAATGACCTCTAGATCCGGTTTTGAGGCTATTTTTTTGTGAAGAAGTTTTTTCAGTGTGTGAACCACTAAATGATTTTTGTCCAGTTATGAAATCATGTTTCTCATACCGATTTTTATCTTGTATGTCATTCAGTTCTAAACTTTCCTCTTGCAGCCCCATCATGTCTAGGATGAAAAAAGACAAATACAATTTACCAAGTTAGCCATATAGCCATTACGTTTAAAACAGGGGGGTCAAACTCAGCTTGTGGAGGGTCACAGTCCTGCAGAGTTTAGTTCCTACCTGCTCTATCGCTTACCAACATCTACTTTAGTTTCATAAGGAAACCTGATTCAGGTGTGTTCAGTTAGAGTAGGAACTAAACTCGGCAGGGCTGTAAGCTTGACATTCTGGTCTTAAACATTAAAAGAATATTGTTCTTTTAATAGGGGTGCTCCGATCAGGATTTTTGAGGCCGATCACCGATCACAGAAAGCAGTATCTGCCGATACCGATCACATATACCGATCTTTTTAAAGCCTTCTTTTTATCATGTGGAATTATTTATAGTGATGATCCAATCAAGATTTTTAGACATTTATTCAGGGCCAGAATTTCATTTTTTGAAGAGGTTTTTTTTCTCCCCCTTGTGAGAGGGGTTTTTTGTTTTATTTGAGGGGTGGAGAGGGGCATTTTTTAGACATTTTTCAAAATATGCAGTCCATGTGGGCTACGTAAGCAGTGCAGAAGCAGCACGGGCTGTGCTTTCACACAGGAGTCTGCAACTGATCCATGGCTGTTTACTACAAACACAACATTTATCCATTATTTTGATTTCAGATCCAAACATTGTTACTTAAAATGCTTTCTCAGCATTGTACAGTAATACAATCTTTCATAGACATGTTTAAGCACAATAAATATAAGAAACACATTATTCAATGCTTTTTACTTTTGCATTTACTTCTAGATTTATATATTATGCTGCTCAAGCAAGTGGCAAAACATTGAAACTACCTTTCTTACATTATCACAAACATTGATGATGATGAAATCTCTGAAGAGAATTTCGACAACCTACATTCTAAATACAATTTAATAGACTGAATCTTGCAGTGAAATAATGCACTCTAAATGCGCACACGCACTATTCTAAACTACTAGACTTCATTACATAATGTATGCGTGCAAGTGTATGCTAAGTCGTAACATCTAGCTACTAGGGTGCCTCAAGGCTAAGTGCTTGGACCTCTTATCTTCTCTATCTGCACATCATCACTAAGACCTGTCATTCAGAAACATGGCTTTTCATATCATTGCTATGTTAATGACACTCAACTCTACCTTCTCAGTCCAGCTTGATGTGACCATAGCTTCTTGCTGGTTGAAGGGCTATCACTTTCCACTTAACCCAGCCTAGACAGAATTGCTTGAGATTTTGGCCAACCCAATGTTTTATCACAACTTAACCATACACTATAAATCCTTCCAAGACAGCCAGTAACCCTGGAGTTGTGATTGATGATCAGTTGAACTTGACAGACCATATTGCTAAAACTGCCCGCTTCTGTAGATTTGCCTTAATACAACATTAGGAAGATTAGACCCTTCCTATACACAACTTTTTCAAGCTTTTGTTCTATCCAGGTTAGACTATTGTAATTCTCTCTGGACAGGTCTCCCAGCCAGTACAATCAAACTTCTGCAACTAATCCAGAATGCGGCAGTGAGAGTGGTCTTTAATGAGCCAAAGAGTGCACATCACATGTCTATTCATCACTTTGCACTGGTTGCCAATAGCCCGTTACGTCAAATTGAAGGCACTGATGTTTGTCTACAGAACAACCACTGGCTCTGCACCCCATACCTAAACTCACTACTTCAGACTTATGTGCCCTCCAGCACATTGTGAGAGATGTAGAAAAGTAGTTTTTCATGTCATGGCAGGACATTTGGGTGTATTTTTTCAGTAATTTCACTTATCCTTAAACATATATTTTGTTTTTTTTTCTTGTACCGAGCAATGTATAGCAGGAACTACGAGCTCTCTGTTTTTAAGTCAATGAGTGAAATTTAAAGGGGTCATAGGATGCTACAAGCACTTTTACAAGTTGTTGGAACTGAAATGTGTGTTGGCAGTGTGGTTACACAACCACCCTATAATGATAAAAAAAATCCACCCAGTGTTTTTTTTTTTATCTGGTTAAATGTTTTCCCCTTTCTCAAATCAAGCCGATCTCAGATGCGTGACTGTGTGACGGCACAAGTGTAAATATATATGAAAAACAACAATGGAGTGTCTTTAAAAACCCTTTTGTGCGGAACTACTTCCTTCCGCCACATATTCAAATCTCAGTTTGCCAGTTTAACAGCCGAGCTGAAGCCTCCGTTACTAATTCAAAAACATCACTTTAGAACTAGTAACGAAGGAACACTGAGTTGCTGCATTAAAGGGGTCATATGATGTTGCTAAAAAGAACATTATGTTGTGTATTTGGGGTAATGAATAATGCAAAGTGTTATGCGGTTTAAGGTTAAAAAAAACACATATTTCCACATACTGTAATTATTGTTTCTCCTCTATGCCCCGCCTTTCTGAAAAACACGTCGATTTACAAAAGCCTTCACGTATGAACAGCGAGGTTTGCGGGATTGGCCAGCTATACAGTGCGTTGTGGTTGGCCGAATACCTCAAGCCTGTGATGGAAATGTTACGTGCTTTACCATATTGTGATGCCTGCGGCAACATGTGACGGCCCCGGGTTGGACTCCGCTTCGTCCATGGTGAAAGTCGATCTGGCGATCCACAGCGTAAAGTTGTTGTATTTCCTCAGCAACCCGCACGGATCAGCTCCAGGCATGACGAAGAGGATATCGTCCTCTTTTGGAAAACCAAACAAAGTAGTTTAGCTTTCACAAAGAAACACACAGCGCCTTCACAACATGGCGACGGCGGCAACAATACTACAGCGAGAAAAAAAAAAATAACGCCTTCTTTCTTTGCGTGAACAACATTTGGGCGGCGTTATGCAAATCATACCACATAGTGACGTAGACATGTGGGGGGGCGTGTTAGAACGAGCCATTTAAGGTAGGCGTGGTTGATTCTAAACTTTATAAAGAATATCTATTTGGATAAATTTTACATATCTTCTTTATGCACCAAGATCTTGTAACAATCCAAAGAGAAAGGAACAATTGAAATCGCATCATATGACCTTTAAAAACTTATTGTATTAGTTAATTAAAAGCTCACTGTATTATGTAGAGTAGAGTATTGTGAGAGAGAGATGGACTGAGTGAGTGTGATTACCTGCATCTGATACAGCGTTCATTCTTAAGATCAATCTCATATTCACAATAAAACATTAGTTTCAATGTCCGCTGAGGAAAGCATTATCTTTGTCTTATCAAAGCATTATATTCTTCTTCTCTTAGTTAATGGCGTATTGCAAACAACTTTTAGGTGCATACCACCACCTACTGTACAAGAGTGTGCAACATCATGTCATTTTAAGTGCACTCATATTCTGTTCATTAACCCTGTATCATTAAGGAATTTAAATAATGCTTTCCTGGTTATCCTTATCCCCCCTCCCTCTCCTTCTGTTCCTAGTATCCCCATCAGACTCCACTCCCACCCTGCCTCCTGAACCCCATCTTGAAACACCCGTCTTTCCACCTCATATAATATACAGTGTAATATCGTTTTGGTCTCTTTCAATATAAAAGTCTTAAATGCAGACTCGTAAAACAGTCACTTGTCGCCATCTAATGGCGGAACAAAGTCACAAAAATCACCATCACAAACACACACACACCCACACACACACACACAGTGTCCCAATACTAAATACTACTATGTATATAAAATATTATTTACTGAATAATAAACAACAACAATAGCCATCATAAAAGCCATGCTCTAATATACAGCATTAAAGTTACATAAAATATAAAGTGATGAGATTTTGCCTTCAGTCTAAACTATTTGCTCTGGAACAAATAATAGATTAATTAGACCAAAGACTGCCAGTGAGATTTACCCAAAACGAATTATATCACATGTTTAACCACTATAGAGACATAACAGCTAGTGGCAAATTCCAGAAGATCTGGCCGAGGTGAGGCTGCTCTCGGCGGGTTCATGAGCGCAGAACTGCCGCTGACGCCCTGGAGCTCACGTCAAAACGTCGAAGCAAATTTTCAAATAGACGTTATCTTTATTAACAAACTGTATATTTGAAGTCTAAACAAGTACATTCTCGCCTAAAAAAACCTCTTAAAACTACATTCCGTGACACAAAAACACTATTATTTATAAAACTATAGTGGATTTGGGTGTCCGTCTTGACACTCGCTGTGAGAAATACTGGAAGCGGAGTGATACAAACGGTGAAAGGGCGTTCCTGTGGCGATACCAGTACAATACCTCACGGTTCTCAACCAATCAGATTTGAGAACCAGAACGAACTGTTGTATAATAAACTATACATTTCTTAAAGGGATAGTTCACCCAAAAAGTGTCATAATTTACTCACCATGACGTCATTCTAAACCTGTATACATTTCTTTCTTCTGTGGAAGATAAAAGAAGATGATTTGAGAAATTCAAAACATTTTTATCCCTACAGTAGAAATCAAGGGTAACCAAAATGGTTTGGTAGCATCTACAAAAATATCTTATTTTGTGTTCCACCGAAGAAAGAAAGTCATACAGGTTTGAAAAAACATGAGGGTTAGGAAATGATGACAGAATTTTAAAACATTTCTGCATTCTAGCCCAAAATACTTTCAAATGCATTTCTATGCCTTTCGCACCGGGAAACCTTTCTAGTACCAGAACTAATTGTTTTTTTTTTTTTTTTTTTTTTTTTTTTTTTTTTTTTTTTTTCTTTTTTTTTCTTTTTTTTTTTTTTTTTTTTTTTTTTTTTTTTTTTTCCCCCCCCCTCTTTTTTTTTTTTTTTTTTTTTTTTTTTTTTTTTTTTTTTTTTTTTTTTTTTTTTTTCCTTTTTTTTCTTTCTTTTTGAACTACCAACTTTTGGGCGTTCGCACCGCCGGAACTGGGTGGGATTTTAGTACCGGACTGCTTTTTCGAGAACCAAATTAGCTCCCACTCCGGAGCAGGGTCTAACCAGCACAAATGGTACTAATCGTGACGTAAGTAGACATTGATTGGCCAAACGCGTACGAAAACACCCTCACCCGCCATGATTTAAAACACCGTGTAAACATACTGTAAACATGTCAACTTATTTCACAAGTATGGAGAACAGCGATAGATGGACGGACGCTGAAGTGCAGGCACTTGTAGCAAATGTAGCACTGCCAGTTGTCGTTGGAGATTCTTAGTCCTCTCCGTTCTTTCAATCGCTTTACGTATACGTCGACTCTCCATGTCCACTATTATGAAACCCGCGAGACACAACAAAAACAACTCCAATCACAGCGTCCTCCATCCTCCTAATAATGTAATGTTGTTCTTCTTTGTTTCTGTTATTGAACACTGCGCACAAATGACGTCGCTGTCGACCGGCTTACGTCACTTCTTAGTACACACTCTCGGTGCGAATGCAACCCTTTAAATGGTACTGGAAAATAGTTCGCACAAAATCGTCCCAGTACTTTAGTACCGTACATTTAGTTCTGGAACTAAAGCGGTGCGAAAGGCCCTTAATGTGACAAAAAATGTATTATTAAGTTTGTTGATTTTGTAGACATGCCAGTTTGCAATGATGACAAAGCTGAACACATATTCAACTACATTTCATGATTTGTTGCTTGTGATACCTCCCTGAATCGAGGTTTTGCAGGGTGGGATGCCTGAGACACTCATATGACATTCTTGAAAAATAGTATTAATTTCTGTAGAGCTGGATATTTGAATGAGGATCAAATGAGAGAGTTCAGCTTAGAGAATAAAAACCAACCTGTGTGTGTCTCAGTATCTTCATGTTTGACTCTGAATGTTTCTTCAATCTTCACGTCTTCACTCTCCTCTTTAATAAACTCCATCTTTATAACAGTGTGTCACGTGTGTCACAGCTTTAGCAGGAGTTTTTCTGTGTGTGGACACTTTGTCCTGTTCAAGATGAGAATAATTAACAGAAAGAAAAATAATGCAAACTAAATCTCTGGTTGTGTCTCAATCAGCTCAGTCATAGTGAGAGTTAATGGCCTAAAATATCTCAAACTAGCTACAAATTAATAAAACAAAACAAATTAAGGCATTTATGGTTTACATTCTGTATATACTGATTTGTAGATCATATGTAACAAATTCTACTTTCATTAAAATATTTGATATTGTTTGTAAAAGTTGTCATTACAGATGTTTGTGTTTGTCTGCTGCTCAAGAGTGCAAATGCAGTGAAAACAACAGTGTTGCCAACTAATTTTCAGGGGAAGTTGCTAAAGGAAGGTTGATTTGTTGCTAAATGATGTTGTGATTACGTAATCACGATGCAAAATTGTGTCAAATCTCAGCAAAAAACATATATATTTTATATATGTTAATTTAGATTTGTTCGTAGCAATATAAATGCATAATATAACATTAAAATATAAATAACTGTATTTTAAATACATTGAATTAACGAAAAGTACACATTTTGACGATTACATTTAGTCATTCACTTGAAAGCAGTTTATTAGTAGCTGGTTAGTATGCTGCACTCTAAGAAAAGTACAAAATAACGCACAATCTACTGTGTTAATATGAAGGAATTTTCTGAATTTATTTTTCTACAGGTTTTTGTACCTGCATTTTTAATTACGCATTGTATTTTGTGTTTTCGGGTTACAACGGATAACGGATAATGTCCTGGAAAATTACTAGCACCTTTTCCATTTTTCTGCACATTTTTCTTACAGTATACTAACTGATCACCAATCGCAGGTACAAGCTACTAACAAAGTGTCTCATAAATGAAAATGATTTAATTACTATTATTAAATTAAACAATTGCAAATAGAAGCTAACTTAATTCACGTAACGTGTGCACTGCTAGGCATCTCTGGTTTCCTCTTTTTGTGTCATTTAAATGGTAAATTGTGCCTTTTTATCGTTTGAGTCGCTTATCAAAAGTTGCTAAAAGCTGCCAAATATATTTTTTTTAAAATAGCTAAATTTGTTGCTAGGTGCCTTTGGAAGAAAAAGTTGCTAGGGTAGTCTGAAAAGCTGCTAAGCTGGCAACACTGGCAGCAGGTGCCGTCAGCGCGCTGATTCGAATCACTGAATCATTTCTAGCAGCAAGTGATTCAGTTGACTCGTTACGGGCCAGTGACTGAAATCGTGTTCACGATAAACTGATTCACGATATACCGAGTGAAATGATACACACATTTTCTGTTCCTCGTGAGCTTTACAAGCACAGCACATCCTTTATTAATGTTAGAGCATAAAGCATTACAATGCTACACGCAATAACAACTAATTCATTTTACAGTTGCTGCCAAATTGACTGAACGATTCATATCTATTTAAATGCTTAAAAACACAAACCTGTCTTCATCCAAATCTCAACAGATGCAGGACGCAGCCTTATGAAGTCACGCCACAAAACCCAAAATAAAAGTCCCGTTGACACGCTGCTCTCTAGAACCACTAGCATCTTTCACAAATATCTACGTGTCTGTCTCTTTTAAAGTGTTTATAGTGTATATTATAGTAGTTGTATTTGTAGGGGTTATTAAAGCACAATTCTGGAAACCTGAACATGTGGCTCACCATGTGTTATTGAGTAAGAACTCGCCAAACTTCGGCATCTGAGCACCAGTGTTGGGGAAAGTTACTTTTAAAAGTAATGCGTTACAATGTTGCGTTACTCCATAAAAAAGTAACTAATTATGGTACTTAGTTACTATTTATGGTTACTTTTTTATGGAAAAACGTGTTACGTTACTTTTGCGTTACTTTTTAAATCTGGACAGGGCCTGCTTGTTTGTTTTTAAAATAAAAAAAGTTATATTTTTGGCAAATATAAAGGTTACTCTATATTCTGAGTTGCATTATTTGTATTCATTTTGAGGAATACTGAATCTGTGTGTTTTGTTTGTTTTTTGCGAGTGAGATGAATTAATGCATATTCATATTTATTTTAGAGCTACAGTAACATCTTCTGAGTTCTGTCACCATGGCGACACACCAGAGCTGTCAATCAATAAATTGGAAACAAAGTAACAAGTTACTTATTTCAAAAAGTAACTCAGATATTCTCTTGTAAATTAAAAAGTAATGCGTTACTTCTCCTACTACGCCGTTACTTAAAAAGTAATCTGATTACGTAACTAGCGTACCCCCAACACTGCTATTTAATACATCAAATAAAAAATATTTAGTGTTAAATACATGAAATGTTCCCTCTTGGTGGAATGAGCAGGTTTAAACCCACGATAAAAGCGTCGGCTAAATGACTAAATGTTAAAAAACGTTAAAAATCAGAATCTCACACAATTTCTTTGCTAGTTCTTAGTATCAGCACACGATTGAACGACATGCATTTAAATATGCATACATTTTTCCCCCCCAATAATGCAACCCTGAATTCCTCTGTTTTTGTGCGCGAGTGAACGGGACTTTTATTTTGGTGCGGCGATGTGACGCCATAAGGCTGCGCCGCGCTCCGGCAGCTTGTTGTGATTCGACTGAAGCCAGGTTTGTGTTCTTAAGCGTTGGAAGCGTTTAAGTGAACGCAGTCCATTCAAGCACAATTTAAACTTGTTTCATTGTTATTAAGTGTAACATTGTAATGCCTCATCTAACATTAACACGTGTTATTTTGTAACACACCCAGAGACTTGGTTTGCATTGTTTGTTTTTCTGTTAATGACCCTCATCTTAAACACACAGAGATCCTATGATAAAGATGGAGTTTATTAAAGAGGAGACTGAAGACATAAAGATAGAAGACACATTTGGAGTGAAGCTTGAAGATACTGATGAAGATATAGGTTGGTTTTAATCATCAAAGCTGAACTGGCTCCTTTGATCCTCATCTAAATCTGCAGAAATGATTTCTGAAAGATGTCATAATTAAAGTGGTTTTGTTAGACTTGGAGCGGGTCTCTTCAAGTGGACAGACATGAGATCACAGGACCATGTCATGCATTAAATTACGAAAAGTCTCATCTTTGCATGTGGCATCAGTTCAGTACGTGAAATTATTTTGAATATGTTTCCTATGTGTTAACTATTACAGCTGCCAAGAATCAAATAAGTGCTTCATGTATCCGCTGATAAATGTAGGCCGTGTCATTGACAATACATGGATGCAAACAAATAGCGTCACATTTAAAAAGCGTAACAACTGAACATCTACAAAACATCAGTCAATACAGCATTTTTTAAAATTAAAACTATAGCAATTAAAAATTTGAACTGAAATACTCTGCAACCATGAACGAATGAAAAAGCATATTCGGAGAACTCGTGAGAATTCGTATGGGCTGCTTTTGGCCATTTTGTGTTTCGGTCAGTAGCGGCTCCTGACCGCAAGTGTAGGTGGGGCGGGTTCCGGGCCCATATGGCTTATGATAAACTCAAAGCTTATGGTTTTATGGTCTAATCGCTGAACACATGCACGTTATGCCCAGTTCACACTGCACGATTTTTCACTCGCCGACAGGTTTTGCGAAATCGCCGACATCGGAGGCAAATCGGTGCTCATTCACGCGAGTGAGAATCATCAAATTATCAAAGACGCGATCTGAGGGAATCCCCGACGCCCGTGAAATATCTGGAGCTGTCGGGGATTCACAATCACGCTGTGTGAAATGATTTCTGACTGAAAAACACATCGGCGATGAGCTACAGCCAATGAGAGACCAAGATACAGGGCAGCGGGAAGCTCGGGGAGGAGTTATAGATCAGAATATCAGTATTTTAATAGATATATGAACAATTACATCATACAGAAACAAGCACATTAGCTTGACCAGCCACAACATCAGCATAACAGTGACTGCAAAATTGTTTACCTGCAACTCTCTTTTCAGAACATGCACCCAATCCCTGTTCCCTGCATCTCCCTCCTGCATAATATGTTTTTCTTTTTCTCCTTGTAGCTGGAAATCAGCTCACAGACAATTTGCGGGCTATATTATATAATAATTAAATTAATTTAGTCTCGCTAGAGAACTTTGTAGGAGCACGCGGGTTCTCACGTTATTTCCTCATCGCTTCTCGCGTGTGTTTTGTCGTGAAACGTAGTTTGCGGACCAGACAGAGCTGTCGGCGATTCTTCCTATCGTGAAGTCATGCCGTGTGTAACCTCCTGTCGCCGATCCATCGTGCAATGTGAACACAGCAGCAACGGACTGCTACCTCGGGTAGTCACGCAGTGTGAAAACAACGGCAAACAACGGCGATCCAACACGTTTGAAAAATCGCGATTCGATTAAGATTATCATGTCAACGATTTGATTCAATTCGATATCACAATGCATGACGATTATATCAAATTTATTTTGTGCATTTATATTAAATTATATTGGCTAAGCAGGCTACTTTTTAAATTATTTACAAATTAATAATAATAATAAAAAGAATTGAACCTTTACGACATATCAGATGTTTTGTCCTGCTCTGAAAACATAACTGACTGTGTTTACATCAATTTCATATCATAGAAGTATTCGGAGGTGCAAGTGCATTTAACCGCAGCCATGAGCTTCAGGAAATCAAACACGCCGCGCACGTGAAAGTCTGTCCGTGCGCGAGTTTCATGCATCGAATACGTACTGCATTCCGAACGGCAGAAATGAAAGGATAGCTAAAGTAAAACACTGAAATAGCGGCGGGTGGAAGCAGAAGTCAAGCAATGCGCACACGTCTCACAGCGTGCGTATGTGCAATGAAGCCCGCCGCGATTGTCTCTAGCGCACACACGTGCCATATGCGAGGAAAAGCCAAGCTCAGATTTAAAAATAGAGAGTGCATTTTTTAATTTTCGCGTGACAAGCGCATATGCGAATGATGTCAGTAGGCTATAACTGATTACGTTTATTGATGCAGAATCGTCCACGTCCGCATCGCGATGCATCAATGTAGTAATAGACCATAATTGATTAATTAATGCTGGGTGGTAAGACCAAAAATGTATATCCCGGTATTTTTCAAAGTTATGCCTGTTTCACGGTACATGACGGTATTTTTTTTTTTCCACGTATGATCGGGTGTTAACCATATTTTCTACTGATTGAGAGAGGAAATACTGCATTATACTGACTTAGAAATAATTGTCTTTTTAAATGGTGGTGGTGCTTATGATATTGTTTGTCATTTAGTGTTTCTATAAAAAAAAGGAAAAAACTAAAAACAATACTGGTAAGATAACAATAATACTACGAATTCTACTACTGATAACAATATAAAATGCACTAAGCATTAATGACCTACTGGGTTCATGAATATTAATCAGGTTGTGTGCGTTCGCTCGAATTTATTTGCTAAAAACAAAACTGGAACGATAATAGGTGAGCACCAGCCAGTGAGATTGTCGTTTGCGCATTAGTTCCGCCCACTAACGGAGAACTCAGCAGTTCTTAAAAGCTGAAGAATTCCAAAGGAACTTCGTTGTTTTGACAGGAAAATGCAACAAAGAATATCGTTTACATGTAGCGTGTCATGTTCTGCATGTTATGCAAGACTCTCTCGCTGTCTCTTTCTTTGCGTGTGTGTGTGAGAGCCGTTACACTAGAGTTTACGGTACGTCAAACACAGGTGCGCTGCGCATCCATTCAGATGAACTGAAAAATAGCAAAGATCACTTGACTGAGAGTGAAACTCTGAAGCGCTCAGTCAGAGTTCGGCGAGTGAAAATATATCTGTGCTAAACTTATATTCAGCCTCCATCTCACACACTGGCGAGTAGAACCTGAGAATTTATTAGCCATTGGCTAATATTAGACATCATTTAGTCGCTCGAAGTGAAGATTTAGTCACATATGCGAGTGATTTACTCGCATTGTAGAGGGTTGTTTCACCGTCCAGCTTAGTAACAGTGAAAAGGAACCCCTATCACGCCATGCCGCATTCCAAACATTAAGCGAAAAATAATCACCGGTATTCGGTATGAACCGGTATGCCACCCAGCGCTACGATTAATTTAAACTCCCCTAATGCACACACACTTTTGGCAGAGATCTAATGTCATTACGTTATTCAACCTGTGGGCGGCACGCTAATGTTGATTGACAGGCTCGAAGTACACACAAATAGAATAACATAGAATAATTGTCTTAATATTGTCTCCGAAAGGTGATTTAAAATGTTGTAGTTGTAGTGGAATTTGAAAATGAATATCATGTCTCATCTCAAACCAAACATAAAACAAACACAACAAAACTATATAAAGGAGTTTCACGTGAGCACATTTAAACTAAATGATTAACACTTTCAATCATTTATTCCATGGTCTGTCTGAATACTGGATTCTGATTGGCTGGCAGGTATGCAGTAAAACCGTTTAACCGCTTCGCACACACATAAATTGTCGTTAACGCTTCCCTGCTGTTTTTATTAATAAAATAGCCTAGATATTAGATTATATTAGCCAATGAGGTGGTAGAATCGCTGTTTTTGAAGTAGCCTAATTAAATGTTTGTAGAGCAGAGCCGCAGGTAATGCGTCTCTCTCTCAATCGATAATTAATTTAAATAAATGCTATAATTCATTCAAATAAATGTGATCTTACCGCACTATTTCATCTCTGTGTCTGATTTGAAGAGGACAGAATGCTAGCGCTCACGAGCCGTAACTGACGTCATTTTTACCCATTCGGTCAAATGTTGCGCTACAAAGAGCAATGCTAGTTTTAACTTGTCTACAACTTGGCAAATGACCATGAAATAAGCAGGATAATCAACGGCTTGCCGTGCATTAAAGGATTTGAAATGCACTTCACGGAGGCCACCACCTACCGCTTCGGGTGGTTCTTGGCCTCCACGTCGTGCATTTAAAATCCTTTAATGTACGGCAAACCGTTGATTATCCCTTACTTAAACCACTACTCCACATAGGACAAACCTGATGCAGACACATACAGCTAAAGCTGACTGATATTATCTTGGTCTAGAGCGAGATTAGGTAATGTGAAAATAAGTGAGGCAATCTCAAAACTGCCCAAGTGGCTCTCAATTAGAGTGTGCTGCAGTTCCACTTTTCACCACAGATTTACAGTGTACAATTTGTGGGGCGCTGTGAAAGAATTATTAATTCTCACTTTACAGTTGATTTGTATGTTGTCATACTGCATATACAAACTGAATCCCGGATGGCTTTCATATGGTGATCTGACAATTTTATATCATGATCAATCTTGAAGACATCCACAACCTACTTTTCAAGCGATTCATAGAGATTGTGAAAATGTAATCTCTTAGCACAACTTTTTGCTGTTTCAGTCGCGTAAATTGGGTGTTTACATTCCATCTCCGTTATCATGAATCTGCGACACACATCAAAAACAGCTCAGATCATGGCATCCTCCATTCACCAGTTGTTGACGTTTGTAAACTCCTTCAGAGTTCCTGCTGCTGGTGCGAATGCAACCAGGAAAACGGGCCGAGGGAGAAATTGGTTCTCTAGGAACAACCCTGCTGGCTAGTTCCTAGAACTATGTAGTGAAAAAGCCCCTTATTATGTATGGTGACACATTTGAAAAACAGTTTAACATGAGCTACCTGTAGGGCTGTGTGATAAATAACATTTTAGAATTTAGTCCAAAGAAAGAATTGAATGCAAGAAAATTACCAACCATCTCATATTTGATATTTTTAATACACTCCGTTAAGTTGGAAATTTGTGTTTCTTCAAACTGTGAGGAAATCCAAAACAATGTCATCGGTGTATCAGTGAAATCTAACGATAATGTCTCTCAGGGAAAACATAGACGAGGAGAAAAGCAGAGGGCCTAATACTGAGCCTTGCGCCACTCCATACTTGTGTTTGATGACTCTCTTCATTTACACAAACAAAGTGGTCATAATCCTATTAGGACATATACCATATTAATGTCTTGTCCACAACAGCCTATGTAATTCTCAAGCTATCCATGAGAATGTTGTGATCTATGCTGGCGAAGATCTAATAGCTCTAGAAGAAATATAACTTTAGTAAGCACAGTTGCTGTTTTACAATGGGGCTTAGATCCTGACTGATATCAGGACATCTCCAAAACTGAACATTGTTTAAATAACAATATTTTTTATAATATTTAAGACCAGGAATGCCCCGAACCCCCAGTTTTTAGCTCTAACTCCAACTGAATCAAGGTCTTCAAAAATTACTAAATAAACTACAGGTAGGTATGTTGGAGCAGGTTGAATCTAAACTCTGCAGGACTGTGACCGTCCACAAGCTGAGTTTGACACTCCTTAATAAATGGTGGGGTTATTTGGGTCGTTGCTACTCACTTTTGTTGCTTTTAAACAGGGTTTAACTTGTATTGGTCTCTTTTCATCCTAGACCTGATGGCGCTGATCGAGGAGAGTAGAGATCGGTATAAGAAACTTGATTGCAGTACTGGAGAAAAGTCTTCAAGTTGTTCACAGACTGAAGAGACTCCCTCACACAAGAAAAAGCTCAGAAGACTCGAATTAGAAATCGTGTCATCTGCTCAGAGTGTGGAAAGTGTTTCAGTCATCAAAGGAAACCTTAAAGTCCACATGAGGGTTCACACTGGAGAGAAGCCGATCACCTGCCCTCAATGTGGAATCCGTTTCACTCAGCAAGGAAACTTTGATAGACACATGAGAGTTCACACCGAAGAGAAGCCTTACAGCTGTGAACTGTGTGGAAAGAGCTTCACAGCACAACTAAGCCTTGACTATCACATGAACAGTCACACCGGTGATAGGCCGTTTTCATGTGATCAGTGTGGAAAGCGCTTCAGCCATAAAGCAGCCGTTAATAATCACATGAAGATTCATTCAAGATTGGAGAGTTTTACATGTCGTCAGTGTGGAGTGAGTTTCACAGACCCAAGTCACCTCAGGAATCATGTAATAACTCACACTGGAGAGGAGCCTTACATGTGCGATCACTGTGGAAAGGGTTTCACAAACAAAAGATCCCTCAAGGTTCACATGGTAATTCACATGGGAGAGAAACCTTTCGACTGCCATGAGTGTGGAAAGAGTTTCAAATTTAAAGAAAACTTTCAGACTCACATGAGCGTTCACAGTAAAGCGAGGTCTTACACCTGCCCAGTGTGTGGAAAGAGTTGCAAACCTAAAGGAAAACTTAAGCTTCACATGAAGCTTCACGCTGGAGAGAGACCTTAAATGTGTATCCAGAGTGAAATGTAGTACACATCAAAAAGCCTAACACAAGCAACATTTGCAAGCTCATTCTGGGACATTGCCATGTTCCTCAGTGTGATGAGGTTTCCAAACACCACATTTTTCATTGACTGAAAGAGTGACATTTCTTCCTCTTTGTGAGTTTCCTTTGTTTTGTTTTGAAATTAAAGTATTAAGAGCTGCATCCATGTCTACGCTTCCTCATCTGCCTGACCATGACTCTTCTTTATCTGCACATTTGACTGTCGGCATCTATTTCATGCACAAAACTAAATATATATATATATATAAGTACCTGTTTTGTAAATCCTATGCATTCTTCTGGATCATGTTTCTCAACTACTTTACTTGCAAACACCGGCCTCTGCAAGGTTGCCAACTCTCACTTGTTTGGCCAACCATATTAACAACACATCTCAACATAATCTGCTTATCATTTTCTCCCACCAGCATGGGACTTGTTTGGTTTGACACTGATATGTTATCCTTGATTAAACTGAAGTAAAGTGGCAAGATTCTGCACCAATACAGTCTCTTCTTGCATTTCATAAAATGTCTATTACCAAAATCACTTTCAAGTAAAGTCAGTTCACTCAGTGGCCATATTTGCATATGCAAAGGTTTAAGGATGCCCACACTTCATAACCCCCTCCCTCAACCAACTTATTCCAGTTAGCTTGATATATTTTAAAGTTTCTTGTTTTTTTTTGGAAAATGTTGACGACTGATCATTTGCAGGATGCCTTGAATATTTACTAGAAGCAACATGAATACATTTCAGCTTCCCGAAATCGCATACCTGAAATTGCAAAGAACCACGTCCTTGTTTCATCATATTTGAGTCAGTATAAATTGCAGGGTTTGCTTTCTGACTGAGCAGATATTTTTTGTCTTGTTTTTTTGATGATTTCTGATCTCTAACCCAAAACTGAAGTATGCCTCTAGTGAACAGCAGTGTTGGTATCCAGGCACTCTCCAACTTCACAGGTGCTACTGTGAAGCCCCTTTCAGAAGACACAAAGGATGATCATGAACTCCATGTATTTAATATTTTGCCATTGTTAGGAAACAAACATTTCCTGGAGCTGTCTCGCTAAAATGTTTTTGCAGTGAGCCATTTGTGGATATGGATGAATTTCTAGACCCAAGATTTGATTATGATTACACAGATTTAAAGGATGACTTGACGTGCATGCGTGGGAATGAGCCGTACAAACGCCACTTTGGGTGGAAACGTAGTGCCATCAAGGTCTTGGAGAAGTAACCAGATGGAAATGCCTGGTTGGGCACAGATGGACGGAGGAGTTACTCAGTGGCTGGCGAGTGGCCCGTCTCTTATCATGGAACCAGCATGATCAGTGCCAAAGCCATCATTGAGTCTCATTACATACCAGGCTCTGGACATAGGTACGGCAGAGGAATCTATTAAATGTATGACATAAACGAGGCTGCTGCTTACAGCCACACAGTTACATGTGAAGAGACCAGAATAACCTACGATGTGCTTCTGCAGAACAGAATCAATCCAAAAATTAGAAAAGCGTGTGCCAAAAAGGAATACCGTTTGATCGAGATTCCTGCAGGAACCCCACCTGATAAAGAGAGAGATCGTGGAGAAGTCCATTCGTTCTTATGGAATTCTGTTTAAACGGCTGGAAAAGAATCTCAGAATCTCCCAATGAGGGGCTGTGCATGGACACTTACTGCTCGAGGAATTCTTATCCTTCTTTATAATATTATTTTATTCAGTGTATTTCTCTATTATATGTTAACTGAAGGATTTTGCCTTCAGTATTTTTTTTCTCTTAATTTAAAGGAGGATTTAAGCAAACTTTAGTATAAAAAATATATACACACGAATATACTAAGATTCATATGCTCGAATGTTGATGACCACTTTATAAGCGCAGATTTGGTAGAATATCTTTATTTGCACTTTCTGATTTTAAATACCAGAAAAGAATGAGCTCTGACTATTACAGCACGTAATTATAGCATGTGTTAGTTGAAAGTAACAAATTACAACTACTTTCATTACAGATCTTCTGTACATTTTTTCCCCTTCTACTTTTTGAGTAAAGTTAAATTGTGGTACATTAACTTGAATTAACAGTTTTCAACATTACTACATCTATTTTTCACTAAAATTACAAAGGGCAAAAAAAAAAAACTTGAATTTAACTTGGCTTTCAAACTCCTGGCATGGTTGCCTGCACTTGTGGCATTTAAAGGGGTCATACATATGACGTTGCTAAAAGAACATTATTTTGTGTATTTAGTGAAATGAAATGTTTATGCGGTTAAAAAAAAAACATTATTTTTCACATACTGTAAATTAGGGATGTAACGGTATGAAAATTTCATATCATGATTATAGTGACCAACGTTATCATGATTATCAATATTATCACGGTTTTGTTCAAATTAGATGATAATTTTCAAAAAGAACTGATACACACACTGAAAACATTAAAATAGTTTTATATTATGAAATCAACACAACACAGTTAGCAGCTATAGCACTTTTTTTTAGCAAAATAGTTAAATAACATTAACATGAAAGCCTAATAATAATAATAATAAATCACTTTATAAATAAATAAACCGTGATTTTTCAAAGGCTCATCGGTCTGAAAAGTGAGGTGTGCTGTGATTGGCCAGCTATCCAGTGCATTGTGATTGGCTGAATACCTCAAGCGTGTGACGGAAAGTTTACGTCCCTTACCATATTGTGATGCCTTGTCTGGCCGGAGCGACGAGACAAAACCATTACAACCCATTATTTGTTGCATACAGTGGGGACATAATTATTATTTATTATAATGACTTATACTGTCTTTTACGTGTTGCATCGCGTGTGTTGCAACAATGAAGTGTTTTTGAAGTAACTAAACTTACAGTTAATATAATTCAAAACCTAGTTATTTTGTCAGTGACTTGGCCAATGGCACCAAAATAGTGTTTTTGTGTCTTCATGTGAGTCATAATGTTTAGATGTTTTTTTTCCACCATGGAAATATTTGTTATAATACGATCCAAACTGAAATGAAATTTGCATATATGTAAATTGAATTTCGTTTTGTTTCATATTAGTTTTTTCTACTGTACAAGAATGTTTTGTCTGTGCTTCACATTGAGCATTTTAGATACACATTTCAACAGTAGGTAAAAATGTATTGGGAAAATTCAATACTGTATTACACAAAAAAAAAGACATTATTTATACAGTACCATTTCATTTTGTATAAATGTGTTTATATGTAAACTGAAAATTCACGACAGTGCTTATTTCCTTTTTACAGCACTAACACTTCGTTTTCTTCCCCTAACATAACCACACTTTCAGGGTCTTGGGTAGAGGATGGGGCGAGGACTCAGTATTGCAGAAAATGGGCTTTATTTTAAAATAAAACAAACAACAGAAACTACCCCGTGGGGGAAAAACAGGCTGGCACGACAAGGCAAGGCAGGATCAGGACAAGACTGAAAGGACACATGCGATATACGATGACGAAGTGGCGCGGTACTGCAAACACAAGGAGAATAAATGGATAGCAAATGAGGAGGGTAACGAGGGAGAACATGTGGGGCAAATTAACTAATAATTAGGTAACAAGATGGGAGGGGTCAAGATAATTGACATGAGCACATGGCACACCGAGTCAAAGACAAAAAGCCATGTGCTCACCCAAAACAAAACACAAGCACATGGCCATCAAAACAAATCACAAGCCATGTGCTATAACAGGAGACACGAACACGCAGCTAATGAGAAAACTCATGAGCCGCGTGTTCACACAAGACAACAAAAAAAGCACGCGGCTGAACACAAACCGCGTGCTTCACAAAACACACCACACGTGGACAGAAGAGCGCACGGCCAAGCGAACTCGAGACCGCACGCTCCCACAACAACAGCACATGGAGCGCGAGTGTCCGGACCCCGACACGTAACCGAAACTCAAGACATGAGTGCCGTGATCTGAACACCACGCTCCAACATGAAACAGTACACTCAGACGAGAGCGCACGGCTCGAGCACAATCGAAGCCGCACGCTCACATGAAAACAAAGACATGACACGAGTGTCAGGGCTCTGTCACAACACTATGAATTACACCAACCTAAGTGCAGAACCCGAACACATTCTTACATATCTTCCTATTGCTCTTCCACAACAAGCAACTGTGAATGTTCAGTTTACATGTTACACATTTCTACAGATGAATGTACCATACAAATATAAACTGATGTAGCTGCTGCGGTTTAGGGTTGTGACATTCCTCCTTGTTCCAAAACTCCATATATATGGTTCCAAACATGATTGATTGGCAAGATTGTGATTGCATTTCATTACAATGGCAAGCCATTTGCCAACTTAGCAGACACTATAAACATTCCATGTCAGATTTTTATGGAATATATATGCATGACAGATTATGATAATTGAAGGGATCATTTTGCATGTGACGGCTCACATGATGAAAGAATGTAGAAGTTGTGAAGAGTTTGACAATTTGACTGAGAATAACTCTCAGGTTTTGATCACAATCCTGTGCATGTTGTTAATTTGCGAACTATATACAATTAGTCACCTTTATTTATATAGCGCTTTTAACAATACAGATTGTGTCAAAGCAACTGAACAGCATTAATTAGGAAAATAGTGTCAATAATGCAAAATGACAATAGTAAACTCATTTTTCAGTTAAAGACAGTTCATCATTGAATTCAGTGATGTCATCATCCAGCTCAGTTCAGTTTAAATAGTATCTGTGCAATCAAGTCGCCGATATCGCTGGCTGCTTAGTTGGGGACACTTAATTTCCAGAGGCAACAACAGCAAGGAACCAAAACTGCATCGGTGACAGAATGGAGAAAAACCTTGGGAGAAACCAGGCTCAGTCGGGGGGCCAGTTCTCCTCTGGCCAGACGAAACCAGCAGTTCAATTCCAGGCTGCAGCAAAGTCACATTGAGCAGAGGACTCAACTGGCTCCTGTGGTCTTGTCCCGGTGGCCGTCAAGGAGACAAGGTCTTACTGGGGATCGTCCTCTGGTGGGGGGGGTGGGGGGGGGGTGGGTGGCTCATTTAGTTGTCCTGGTCTCCGCTGTCTTTCAGGGCTGTAGAGGTCCTCTCTAGGTGCTGATCCACCATCTGGTCTGAATACGTACTGGATCCGGGTGACTGCAGTGACCATCTGATCTGGATACAGACTGGATCTAGTGGCTACGGTGACCTCGGAATAAGAGAGAAACAGGCTAATATTAGCGTAGATGCCATTCTTCTAACGATGTAGCAAGTACATCGGGTGTTATGAGAAGTGTTCCCGGTTCCGGTTGACTTAATTAATGCAGCCTAAAAATCCTTTAATGGATTTGAATATTAGAATTGTGTTAGTGTGTTATGTGTAAACCAGGTTGAAGAGATGGTTCTTTAATCTAGATTTAAACTGCAAGGTTGTGTCTGCCTCCCGAACAATGTTAGGTAGGTTATTCCAGAGTTTGGGTGCTAAATAGGAAAAGGATCTGCCGCTTGCAGTTGATTCTGATATTCTAGGTATTATCAAATTCCCAGAGTCTTGAGAATGCAGTGGACGTGGAGGACTATAATGTAACAAGAGCTTGTTCAAATACTGAGGAGCTAAACCATTCAGGGCTTTACAAGTAATAAGCAATATTTTAAAATGTACAATGTTTAATAGGGAGACAGTGCAGTGTTGACAGAACCGGGCTAATATGGTCATACTTCCTGGTTCTAGTAAGAACTGCATTTTGGACCAGCTGGAGTTTGATTATTAAGCGTGCAGAACAACCACCCAATAAAGCATTACAATAATCTAACCTTGAGGTCATGAACGCAGGAATTAACATTTCTGCAGATTGATAGTTGGAGTGAGAGATGTCACATCCACATGGAAGGGGTTTTCAATAAAGTTGAAAATCTCCTTGTGCTAATTCACATCCTTGAATCTGGATTCAACCCCCCCCCCAGCTCTTCCGAAACATTCACAAATTCTCTGTGGCTGAGGTGCTGCTGCAGAGATGGGTCATTTGTGGTGACAGCTCTGAGTTTGGGGAAGTGAATGAATTCTCTGTCGGGTATGTACAGGGCAGTTATTTTGTTCTGAAATGCTCTGATTGCATTCAGCATGTTGCTTGGAAGCTTATCTCTTCCTTGAAGCTTCAAGTTAAGAGTGTTGACAGGTGATGTCAGTAAGAAAAGTCAGCTGTGTGATCCAGCATGGGTCTTCCAGCTCTGGCTCCCGTTTTCCTTTGTTGTCCAGGAAAGTGCAAATCTCAGGGAGGAGGCTCAGAAACCGTACTTTTCCCACGGGACAACCATCTCACTTCACTGTGCATCAGTAAATCACCATACTCTGTGTCATAGTCCTCAGTGAGTTGTCAGAGCTGTCTGTGGTTCAGCGCTCTGGAGATGATGAAGTTTACCACACGGACAACTGTTTTCATCACATTTTGGAATGTGTTTTGAATTATTTCTCAGTTTTGATACCAGTGACTTTTGATGGATGATGCAGTTTGGTATTTCTTCCCTTTTTTTCATGAGCCCAACAAGCCCCTTCTACTTTCCTCGCATGCTAGGGGCGCCATCCGTGCACTCACTTGCTAGACCTGACCAACTGAGATTTCTTTCATCAAAAAATGCCAGAAGTGCATTCAGAATGTCCTCCCCTATCGTTTGGCCAACAAGTGGAAGTAAGCACAGCATTTCTTCTTGGAAAGACTTTTCTTTAGGGAACCTCACCCAAACACAACTGAGCAACATCTGTCAAATCGGTGCTTTCATCGGTGCTGCTGACACATCTGCACAGAGCTGGTCACTCACATCTTTGCCGATGTTTTCAATCCGCCTCACTATGGTGGAAACGGATCATTGTAATCCTTTAATTTGCTTTACAATTGCATCCTTGTTATCAAACTCTGCTGAAGCCAAAAAGCAATCTTTCACAATTTCTGAGTCTGAGAAGGTTTTTCTTCTGCGAGCCAAAATCCAAGCGATCTCAAAAGATGCCTCAGTTAAACGTTCAGCTGTAGAAGTTGTCCTGTTTATGAGCCTTTGTTGCCCAGAAAGAGAGGAAGAAAGCTGCTCTATTTTTCTTTTCCTTATTTCTTTTCGAGGTGGATAACTTTCGTTGAATTTTGGGTGCGTCGTTTGGAAATGCTGCTCCAAATTACTTTTTTTTGTTTTTGTTTGTTTGCATAGTAAACACAAAGGGTTTGATCCGTGGAACACAAATAAAAATTCCTCTGTCCAGTTTTCTTAAAATGTCTATGCTCATCTTGTAGGGCTCGTACCTTTCTCTTTTTAGCTCTCCACAAACCCTGTCTCCATCATCCTCCTGTCCATTTGCGATTGTTGCATGCTCCAGATCTGTAGTTGCCTCGTTTGACACTGTCACATTTCTTTGTTGCTGTCCACTTGGTGCGTGACTTTGTTTTATAAGAAATCGATCCATTTTCAGTCCGTATATAACACAAGCTGACTAGCATGAAATGCTGGAAAAAACCATAGCTAAGCTAGCATTGTTATAATGTGCGTTAGTAGGCCTATGAATTGCCAGGTTAGTGTCCTCTAATTTAATTGCTCCAATTTAGTGCTAACATTATTATTTTTTTAATTTAGTACATGCCCAAGTATATTCCATATTCACATGCATGTGATATTATAAAAAATGTTTTTTAATAATCTTACATTTTTTATATATCTGGAAAGACCGCCAAAACTGGCAACTCTGCTCTTATACGTCCGTGACACTGACTCACTGCAGAGCAAGTTTAAATATATTTTCTAGTTTATATTTCCATCTTCATTTTTAAATATAAATTATTTGTAAAACAGACACTGAGTTTTTTATGTTATAGCCCTGCTTGTTTTTAATGTTTTTATGAAATATCTGTATTGACTGCATGATCATATGACCGTATTATTTACTGCCATGCGAGCCACAAATTAAAGCTTGGCGATGAGTAACACTGGTTTAGATGATTTAACAAGTTTATACAATTCTTCCTCTCCTATAGTAGAGAATGAGTGGAATTGTTCCTCCGGGGATCTATAGCACGCTGATGCGATACTGTAGCGACGGCTGCATGGTTACTATTTTATCTCAAATAGCATCGATCTTGGAAGTAAAGTAGTTCATAAAGTCATAACTACTGTGCTGTTGGGAAATGTCAACACCTGTTGATGCTTTATTTTTTGTTAATTTTGCCACTGTATTGAATAAATACCTGGGACTATGTTTGTTTTCTTCTAAAAGAGACGAAAAGTAATCAGATCTAGCAGTTTTTAATGCGTTTCTGTAGGATAGGTTACTTTCCCGCCAAGCAATACGAAATACCTCTAGTTTTGTTTTCCTTAAGCAGCGCTTTTTTCCCGGGCTGCTCTCTTTAGGGTGCGAGTGTGCTCATTATGCCACGGTGTCAAACTGTTTTCCTTAATCTTCCTTAAAGGAGCAACCGTATCTAAAATGCTAGAAAAGAGAGTCCATAGTTTTTCTGTTAAATCATCAAGTTGTTCTGAGGTATTGGATATGCTGAGGAATTGGGATAAATCAGGAATATTACTTACAAAGCAGTCTTTTGTGGTAGAAGTGATGGTTCTACCATACTTGTAACAAGGAGTAGAATTTACAGTTTTAGCTATATGAAGTTTGCACAAGACTAAATAATGATCTGAGATAGCATCGCTTGGCTGCATAATTTCAACACCATCAACATCAATTCCATGTGACAGTATTAAATCTAGAGTATGATTTCGACAGTGAGTAGGTCCTGACACGTGTTGTCTAACCCAATAGAGTTCAGAATGTCTATGGATGCTGATCCCAATGCATCTTTTTCACGATCATCATTGATTTTAAAATCACCAACAATTAAAACTTTCTGCAGCCAGCACTAACTCTGATATAACAGCAGCATATTCTTTGATAAAGTCTGTATGGTGCCGTGGTGGCCTGTATACAGTAGCCAGTACAAACATCACAGGGGATTTATCATTAACACTTGTTTCTCTGGATAATGTTATATGAAGCACCATTACTTCAAACGAGTTATACTTGAAGCCCGCCCTCTGAGAAATACTGAAAATATTGTTATAAATTGTAGCAACATCTCCCCCTTTACCTTTTGGATGTGGCTCGTGTTTATAACAGTAATCTTGGTGGGTAGACTCGTTTAAAATAATGTAATCATCTGGTTTTAGCCAGGTTTCTGTCAAACAGCACATCTGTCTCCAAGCCAAGCTTTATCATTTGTTTATCCATATTACATCTGTTTTTTATTTGTTGAACATCAATTAAATTGTGACTCTTAAATTGGTTTGGACGTTTTTTGGTTTGGTTTGGACAATTGTACTACTCATTTGCACATGTGCCACAAACCATGTAATTTGTTTAAATCAATAAGGAATTCAAATCTGATGTGAACCAGAAACCAAGGTTCAGACATGTGAACTTACTGTTTTGAGAGGGAAAAAATCTCATTCAAGAATTGAGCCAAAGCGATTGAGAAAGCGAATTTATTCATAGTCAATTAAAAAAGGAAATGAAGAAAATATATATGTATATTTTATTCTAGTGAAAACACTGAACCACATCAGAACACTATAAGTATATTAAAAATGTATTCTCTCAGAGGCACCAGTGGATCGCTGATGATGTCTCTCAGTCTCTTGCATTATGCAGCAATGTTTGGATCCAAGCTTATCAGATGCCGTGGCTCCACGGCTTTTTGTCACAATATTTAAGTGAGAAAGAAAACAATTGAAATGCAAGTGCAAAAAGAAACAAAATGTACATAACCAAGGGATACACTCCATCTGGGATAGACACTATGGGGAATCCCTCCAGCATGAGCAGCACCTGAAGCACGTGTTTAAACATGTCAATGTCTTTGGCTGACGACAGTCCTAAGTTTCATGCCCTATGCAAGGAAAGTCACCGCGTTTACACCTTCCTCGATTCCTTACACCAGGCCAGGCGATTCAGTGCCCATCCCAAAAGCAGATCTCCCGGTCCCCGAAGGCCCTTAAGAACAGGCTTACAGTGTCCAGCGAGAATAAAAGTTACGCCTTCTTTCTTTGCGTGAACATTTGGGCGGCGTTATGCAAATCTTCCCACATAGTAACATAGACATGTGGGGGCGTGTTAGAAAGAGCCGTTTTAGGTAGGAAAGCAGCCGTGGTTGACTCTTAATTTTATAAAGAATATCTCTTTGGATTTGATACTTTATTCTTTGCAACTTTACAGATCTTTTTTTTTTATGCACCAAGAGCTTGTAACACTCCACAGAGAAAAGAAAATTGACTCGCACCATATGACCCCTTTAAAGACATCTTTCGACTGACTCTGAAAAACATCAGGATAAAGATGCCCGGGGTTCCTGATCACCTCTGTAAACATGCCATTGTCCTGCTGCAGGAGTCATGAGGACAGAGCAATAAACTGAAGTGTCTGTAATGTAAGACGCCTAAGGCAGAGCTACAGGGAGACAGGATGGACAGCTGATGGTTCCTTGTAATGCCAGATCACATGTGACCATAGTGGAGTAACATCTCACAGTAAGAACTGGCAAACCTGGTTCAGTCCATGAGGATGAGATGCACTATAGTAATTAAAGCAGCTGGTGGTTGCACAAGATACTGACTGCTGCTTTTGATATTACTTTTTTTTTTTTGCTCATACAAATATGTACACACGTTAAGAAATTCCCTCAAATAAAAGCAGTTGAATGTGAGAAGACATTTCCTTGTTTAGTTGTGTACTATAACTTGCGCTGAGCACAGCCGTCTCTGGCTCAGCACCAGCTAAAGCACAAAAGCAGATCTGAATTTAGCAGTTAATCTCATGAAACACCAGTGTGATCGTACACATCTAAGGGTAACTTTATCTCTGAAATTCTGATCATTTGTAGAAGGCTTCTTTCCAGTGTGCATTCATGTGTTTTTTAAGGTTTCCTTTTTGAGAAACCCCTTTCCCACACTGTTGACAGGTGAAAGGCCTCTCTCCAGTGTGAATCCTCATGTGGACTTCAAGGTTTCCTCTTCCAGTGAAACTCTTCCCACACTGAGGGCAGGCGAAAGGCTTCTCTCCTGTGTGAATTCTCAAGTGGGCCTTAAGAGTTTGTTTATGTGCAAAACTCCTTTCACACTGAGGGCAGGTGTAAGGCTGCTCTCCAGTATGAATTCTCATATGGTTGTTAAGGCTTGCTTTTCGCATTAAACTCTTTCCACATAGTTTGCAGGTGTAAGGCTTCACTCCAGTGTGACCTCTAATGTGCCTGTTAAGGATTACTTTTTGAGTAAAACTTATTCCACATTGAGGGCATGAGTGAGGCTTTTCTCCAGTGTGAATTCTCAAGTGCCTTTTGAGAATCCATTTCTTTCTGAAACTTACTCCACACTGTTGGCAGGTGTATTACTTGTATTTCCATCTTTTCAGCTCTTTTTTTGTGAGGAAGTCTTTTCAGTATGTGAGCAACTAAATGATTTTTCTCCAGTTATGAAATTATGTTTCTCATACTGATCTTTATCTTCCTTTTCATCGAGTCCTTGACTCTCCTTTTTCGGGGACATCAGGTCTAAGGCAAAAAAGACAAATACAATTTAACACCGTTTAATGGCACAAAACAACAAACATCAAGAGAAAACCAACAGCATGTATGCTATACATTATATGCATTAAGCTACTACAAGAGGTGTTGACAACACAGACCACAGCATTCTCTTGGATAGTTTGAGAATTAACTTGGCATATGGTTTAGGTCCTATCTATCCAACTGATACCACTTGTGTTTGATGAAACATCTGGTCATTTACACAAACAAAGTATGGAGTGCCACAGGGCTCAGTATTAGTACTCATTATTAGTACTGCCAGGGCTCGACAGTGCGACCATTTCAGTCGCATTTGCACTTTTGACATTTTTTTTAGGAGCACCAGTGCGACTGACCCGATTATCATCATACTTGTGATTGCGCTCAGGGGATCTTCAAAGGTTTCTACGTGTTTTTTGGCAGCTTTGAGGTAATGAATCACAGACATATCCACGAATCCTTTCATTAGCAAAGTGTAGACAGGGTGTAAATTAGAGATTCATCACGCAGTGTAGAGAGCTTCGTTGATTATAAATGTGAGCTCGCGATGAACTAAGATGAGTGACCGCTTTTAATGATTTTTAAGGGAGTTTGTAAATGTGAATAAACGGATTTATACAAGACCATTCAACTAAACTAATAGCTATTTAAGTGACTTACATTGTCTGACTATAATACTATTGTCTGATTTTGCTCTATTTCGTCGTCGAAAATAGTTTAAAACAAAGACACAGCGCATCTCCATTCAAACACAGCGGTGTTTCGTTTATGAATGAACAGGGTTTTTAAACGAATCTTGTGCTTTGTGATTCATGATTACCCATTCATAAATATTGTCACTTGATTCATTCTTGAATGAATCAGCCGTTCGAATGAATCAATTGAATGAATGATTCAGTGATAAAAATCAGTGACTTACTGCCACCTGCTGGCAGTTTGTTTCATTTTTAAAGTATCTTTTCAGTTATTTAAATCATTTAATATTTATGTATTCAAAATTTTATTTAAAACATTAATATCATCATGGATTTAATTGCACTAATTCCACTTCTGAACCTCATTAAATGTCAAAGTACATCAAGCCACTTTTGTGTTCTTCTGTGCCACCTCTACAAATTAATTTTGTTAATACTGATTTCATTTGATTTTTAACTTATATTTCTTATTCTACTTGTTTTTATTCTGTCGTTTTAATTACAATTTTTTAAAAGCTTATAAAATATATATATTTTTAAGAATGACAAAAGATGACATACTTTTAATAAAGTTAGAGGAGTCAAATATCACCTCGTAATGGGAAGGCTACTTTTTGATAACATTTTGGATTATTGATTAGAAGGTGCTCCTAAAATTTTGAACGTGCACAAGTGCTCCTAAAAAGAAAAGTAAGAGTCGAGCCCTGACTGCCACAGCCATATCACCCTGCAGCCCAAGACTGGTTGCCCACTTAAGCTAAGCAGGGTTGAGCCTGGTCATTACCTGGATGGGAGACCTCCTGGGAAACTAGGTTGCTGCTGGAAGAGGTGTTATTGAGGCCAGCGGGGGTGCTCACCCTGTGGTCTGTGAGGGTCCTAACGTCCCAGTGTAGTGATGGGGACACTATACTGTCAACAAGCACCGTCCTTCGGATGAGACGTTAAACCGAGGTCCTGACTCTCTGTGGTCATTAAAAATCCCATGGCACTTCTCGTAAAAGTGTAGGGGTGTAACCCCGGTGTCCTGGCCAAATTGCCCCCTTGGCCTTTGTCAATCATGCCCTCCTAATAATCCCCATCCACTTGATTGGCTCTATCTCTCTCTCTCTCTCTCCTCTCCACCTGTAGCTGGTGTGTGGTGAGCGCACTGGCGCCGTTGTCCTGTGGCTGCCTTCGCCTTCTTCAGTTGGCTCTGCACACTGGTGGTGGTTGAGGAGAGACCCCCTCACATGATGGTAAAGCGCTTTGGGTGTACAACAATACACAATAAAGCGCTATATAAATGCATCATTCATTCATTCATTTATTAGTAGGGTGACCAGACTTCCCATTTTTCTGGGGACCGTCCCGTATTTCAGCTCTATTTTTAGTGTCCCGACTTATTTAGAAAAAATCCTGTTTTGTCCTGTATTTCAAAAATTCTTTAGGACAGGGTGAGAGCGAGTGTTCAGTAAGTGAAGGCGGGAAAGGAGAAATCTGGTCACCCTAAGTAGTAGGTCCTCTGCTTTTCTTCTAATATTACATGTATTACATTGCTTTTAGCAGAAACTTTTATCCAAAGCGACTTACAAATGAATACATAGATAGCAATTCAAAACCAACAAAAAAGCATAATATAAGTGCTGTGACAAGTCTCGTTTAGTCTAACGCAGTATACTCTGTATCCGGAGCGCTATTTGAGGCTTAGTGTATCCCATCATGCATCATGTTCTGGAAATAAATCATAGACTTTCTGCCGAGATCTCGCAAAAGGTCACGGAAACCTTTCCAATGCAAGTTAAATATTAATTATAATAATAGTAATTACATTTAATTTGGTAGTAAAACAAAGTGTTGGACGTTTTATTGTTGCAAAGATGAGTAGTGGTGATATTTATTTTGAACAATATTTGCAACTGCTTTTTATAACTTAATTGGAAGCACCACAAATTAAGGCAAGGCAAGATTATTTATATAGCAGATTTTATACACAGTTTATTCAGTTAAATTAAATTCTGTCATCTGTTATACAGGTGCATCTCAATAAATTAGAATGTCGTGGAAAAGTTCATTTATTTCTGTAATTCAACTCAAATTGTGAAACTCTTGTATTAAATCATTTCAGTGCACACAGACTGAAGTAGTTAAAGTCTTTGGTTATTTTAATTGTGATTTTGGCTCACATTTCACAAAAACCACCAATTCACTATCTCAACAAATTAGAATACTTCATAAGACCAATAAAAAAAACATTTTTTAGTGAATTGTTGGCCTTCTGAAAGTATGTTCATTTACTGTAAATGTACTCCAATACTTGGTAGGGTTTCCTTTTGCTTTAATTACTGCCTCAATTCGGCGTGGCATGGAGGTGATCAGTTTGTGGCACTGCTGAGGTGGTATGGAAGCCCAGGTTTCTTTTGACAGTGGCCTTCAGCTCATCTGCATTTTTTTGTTCTCTTGTTTCTCATTTTCCTCTTTACAATACCCCATTGATTCTCTATGGGGTTCAGGTCTGGTATGTTTGCTGGCCAGTCAAGCACACCAACAACACCATGGTCATTTAACCAACTTTGTGCTTTTGGCAGTGTGGGCAGGTGCCAAATCCTGCTGGAAATTAAATCAGCATCTTCAAAAAGCTGGTCAGGAGAAGGAAGAATGAAGTGCTCCAAAATTTCTTGGCAAACGGGTTCAGTGACTTTGGTTTTCAAAAAACACTATGGACCAACATCAGCAGATGACATTGCACCCAAATCATCACAGACTGTGGAAACAACACTGTACTTCAAGCAACTTGGGCTATGAGCTTCTCCAACCCTTCCTCCAGACTCTAGGACCTTGGTTTTGAAATACAAAACTTGCTCTCATCTGTAAAGAGTACTTTGGACCACTGGGCAACAGTCCAGTTCTTTTCCTTAGCCCAGGTAAGACGCCTCTGTTGTTGTCTGTGGTTCAGGAGTGGCTTTAACAAGAGGAATACGACAACTGTAGCTAAATTCCTTGACACGTCTGTGTGTGGTGGCTCTTGATGCCTTGACCCCAGCCTCAGTCCATTCCTTGTGAAGTTCACTCAAATTCTTGAATCGATTTTGCTTGACAATCCTCATAAGGCTGCGGTTCTCTCGGTTGGTTGTGCATCTTTTTCTTCCCACTTTTTCCTTCCACTCAACTTTCTGTAACATGCTTGGATACAGCACTCTGTGAACAGCCAGTTTATTTGGCAATGAATGTTTGTGGCTTAACCTTCTTGTGAAGGGTGTCAATGATTGTCGTCTGGACAACTGTCAGATCAGCAGTCTTCCCATGATTGTGTAGCCTAGTGAACCAAACGGAGAGACCATTTTGAAGGCACAGGAAACCTTTGCAGGTGTTTTGAGTTGATTAGCTGATTGGCATGTCACCATATTCAAATTTGTTGAGATAGTGAATTGGTGGGTTTTTGTTAAATGTGAGCCAAAATCATCACAATTAAAAGAACCGAAGACTTAAACTACTTCAGTCTGTGTACAATGAATTTATTTAATACACAAGTTTCAAAATTTGAGCTGAATTACTGAAATGAACTTTTCCACAAAATTCTAATTTATTGAGATGCACCTATATTGTCCATAATTGTAAATACATGGTGTCAAGCGTATCGTCCTTTGTCATTTTTTTTATTAACCTAAGTAACTATATATGAAGAGCACATTTAAGACCAATCTACACAATGATTCAGTCCGAGCGTTCTTATTTTAATAACTAAATTAGTTTTTTACTGTTTTTATTTGTCTGTTAAAAATTAAATTAGCCAACATTTGTTTAATTACTCCCACTTGTGTGTTGCGACATTACGTTTATTCAATATAGTTTCCAACATTTTCTTTATTTCAATCTTTCTGAAAGTCCATTTCAATTGTGCTTTGTTTTTGTAAAACAAATCACGGGTAAAATTACCTGTTACATTTTAGGCATTTAGCAGACGCTGTCATCCAATGCAACTTACCAATGAGACAATGGGACGCAATCACTCTGGCAGTTTCAGTTTCCCAGCCGCACTCCGTGGGGGCTCAGTTAGATATATTTACATATAGGGCTATTTCGTATAATTAATTACTTTAGTTAATGTTAAATTTAAAAAATTTATGACACCTCATACGTATTCTGTAATCATTTTGGAGACCTGAAATAAGCTGACGTGGGCTCAAAACACCCAACCGCTGCATGAGCATATACACAAACTACAGCTTTCAGTTGAATAAAGCAAAGCAGCGTCGCACTAGTAAAGTTTTGATGGATGATGACTGTAATGTAGGCAAAGACAGGTACATTAGATGGGTCCTACATAACCCACACGTGACTGAGTTCAGCTTTGAAATACAAACAACCCTGTGGTTCCTCGTAGCCTTCAATGGTTCAGACTGGAAATGTTCTTCAATCTGCACGTCTTCACTCTCCTCTTTAATAAACTCCATCTTTATAATCGTGTGTCACGTGGATCTCAGCTGCTTCAGCAGGAGTTTTTCTGTGAGTTTGGACACTTTTGTTCTGTTTAAGATGAGAATAATAAACAGAAATAAATATAAACCCAAACTAAATCTCAGTTCAGTAGTCAGTTCACAGGCAAGGGAGTCAGTGAGAGTCAATGGGCTTAAATCACCTGAAGAGTCTGAGCGCTCACGGTACTCACAGTGCCATACACCTGCAGGCGCCACTGACTCGGACGGTTGTCTAAACACCGTAAACAGCAACACGGTATCGCTTGTCACGCATATCCTATATGAAACGCATTTTAGGGGGCCCTTGGCTTTTGGGGGCCCAAGCGGTCGCCTACCTTTGCCTAATGGGTTAAGTACGCGTGTGTGTGTGAGAGAGAGAGGGTCACAGTGGAGTCAGCTGTCTTAACCTTGGCTTGTGTACTGCATCATTACTGTGTCTGTTCCCCTTTCGGGCTTGAACTGATGGTAAAACTAATGACATTATTTACTGTCTTTACATTTATTTTGAAAGATGAAGCTGGTGATTACGGTAAGGGGCGTTACATTTCCGACGAGTGCTTGCGGTGTGTCACAATGCACAATGCACTGGGTCAGCTGGCCAATCCGAGCAGACTGCGCTTGTCGGAAGGAGGGGCTTTGTAGAAAACGAAGCGTTTGTGAGAGGCGGGGCATAGAGGACTTACAGTAATGTACAGTATTTGAAAAATAATGTTTTTTTTGAACATTATAGCATGTCAACATATTCTGTTACACCAGTATTTGTGTATTACAAAATAATGATCTTTAAAAAAGCATCATATGACCCCTTTAAAAAAAGGACACAAATTATATAGAAGGTTAATATTTGGTATTTACTGATTTGTAGATTATATTTAATAGATTCCACTTTAATGAAGACGTTAGCAGCTGGGTTGTAACAGTTGTCATTACACATGTTTGTGTTTGTTGCTCTCTGTTTAGAGCAGCAGTGTGTCGTCAGCGCGAGAGATTCGAATCACTGAATCATTTTGAGAAGCGAGTGATTCAGTTGACTCGGAGTTGATTCAGTTGACTCGGAGTTTAAAAGCTCCGTTTCTGCATCACTCCTCGCCAGTGACTGAATCCGTGTTTATGATCAACTGATTCACGAAGTAGGGAGCGAAATGAGACACAAAATGTTCTACTAACACAAAATAACCTTCATTAGTTTCACTAGATTAAACATTGGCGTGTTACTTTAGGTAATAATGTCGCACATTTTATATACAATTCTATAAACGAGTTATTCTTCTTCTAATGTTTATTGGCGGTTGGCAGACTCTATAAACGAGTTTTAATGACTGAAACACTTTAAACTATTAAAAGCACGCACCTTTCTTCAGCCGAATCACAGACGCGGGAGCGCGGCGCGGCCTTATGACGTCACATCGCCAGACCAAAATAAAAGTCTCAATAAATGCATAGAAATTTTACATCAGTAAACAAATATAAATATTAATGCATAGGATGAATTGAAGGGATGAATTGCAGATACTTAATCAAGGATAACATTTCAGTATCTTGGTCTTGAAATTACAGGATTGGAAAGAACTTCTGAATGTCTTAAAGACTGATTTTTACCTTTCATTTATCACCAACACACCACCCCCTGCACTCACTCACTCCATCACCAATCACACACAACATCCTCCAAACACACCTCACACACTCACTCACACACTCACTCTCTCTCACACACACACACACATACTCTCTCTCCCTCTCTCTCTCTCTTTATCTCACACACACACACACACAAACAACAGCAACACCTCACAAACACACACATCCCTCCTCTACTCATCTCCTCTCCTCACACACTCACACACAAGCACACACTCTCGCAGCCTCCTCAAATAACACACAATGGGACAGAAACAACACACACGACCGCTCACGGCCACGTCACACGCTCACTCGGACTACACACCCACACTCTCTCTTCTCTCCGACAACCAAGCCGCTCACCAAAACGCTCTCTCTCACACACGCTCTCACACTCACGCTCACTCTCACACACGCTCTCTCTCTCACGCACTCACACACACACACACTGTCACTCGCCGTCCCGATCATCTCAACCATGCACAGTTCACACACCCCACACTCCACCCCTCTCTCCTCACAGCACATCACACCGCACACACTCACCTCTCTCTCACGGCACCTCACACCACAGCACACACACAACAAAACAACTCTCTCCATCTCACCACACAACACACTCCAAACACACGCACACACACGCTCACGCACTCACACACACACACCCACACACACACACTCACACACACACTCACACACACACACTCCTCTCACACCTCAAAGACCTCACCATAACACGCTCACACACACCTCACACTCACAAACATGCTCACACAGACACACAACACAGTGCTCTCACCACACAAACACACAAACCCCAACCCCCCACACACTCAAACGCACTCACTCACACACACACCTCACACACAATACGCACTCACACACACACACACCACAACGTCTCTCACCTCATCAAACTAACACCACAGACACCACACTCGCCTCACAGAGCAGACCCGCTCCACTACCACACACACAAGAGAAGACACACACTCGAGATCACGTAAAGGACAGATGAAAAAAAAAAAGAAAAAAGCAATTTGACACACCTCACACCACTCAACTCATCTCTCACACACAGCACAAACCACACCACACACACACCACAGACAGCTTTGTAAAGTACTCACGAACGTCGCTCAACGACACTCACCACACTCGCTCAACACAGACACCGCACAGGCACTCAGACATCTCTATCTCCTTTCCACCACACTCGCTGCACACACACACACACACACTCACACTCACACTCGCTCACACACACACACATTCTCTCTCTCACACACACACACACACACTCACACACACACACACCTCACACTCTCACACACACACACACACACATCAAACACCTCACGTTCGTTCACAAACACACACTCACACACTCTCACACACACACACACACACACACACACACACACACACACACGAGTCAACTCTCACACACAACACACACGCCTTCTCTCACACACACACACCACACAACACCTACCTACAGCAAATTTTTAGTTCATTTTAAAACATTTTAAATTACATTTATGTTGCTGGTGGCTTTTTAAAGCTACAAATTAATTTTGACACAAATATTTGTGTGTTTCTGCAGTAATTATATTTAAAGGCTGATCATCTTCACAATCATACATTTGCCAAGGAGGCTTTTGAGAGGATTAACCAATTTATCAATGTGCCTTTGATAGAAAACAAGCATGTATTTGGAAGTGTTTTGGCAACAAACTATGACCACTTATTCATTATAAAATCAAAGAGGAGGGGGTTGGAAATCCATCGGCTACACAACTGAACACATGGAAGTATTACCAGACAGATTTACAGGCATAATACACAATGAGTGAGGAAAAGAGAGAAAGATCCAGGCAATATGTGAGATCTGAGAGAGCAGCCAAACGTGTTAATAACACAGAAGTAAATCATCCAGAGCTAGTCGCAGGGTGTTGATGATCACTGGCAACCTGGGCGTATTTACACTACCCTCTGCATTAAAACCTACTGGAGAAGAACCCTGCTGAACACCACTCATTTGTCTTTCAGTGTTGATGGCCTGCCATTACTTAAGAAAGTCATGTGGCCTGTCCTATGTGCCATCCACCTCGATGCCATTGTTGTTCTCCCTACAACGTTAATCTGTGGAAACCAGATGAGCTGCATCTTTTAGATGATGCATGCAATGCCAATGAAAGAATAAAAATAAACTGCACAAATTAGCTTTGTGGTCGAGTTTTTACTCTATGCTCCACCGTTTGAGTAAATTAGCATTGTAAATCCACAATATATAAAGATAAAAGCAGATTAATCATCAGTTGGACTCAGAAACAAGGAACGCAAGAAAGAAAAAAACAAAAAAAGGTAACAGAATTAGCCTCTGACTTTAAAAATAAATAAATTAATTAATTAATTAAAACTCAACAACGATGCAGTTACTGTCCCCTTAACAATCCAATAAAACGCGCAAAAAAATTAGATTTTATTAAGGTGTATTATTAAGGTTTCATTTTATTAAGGCTCAAAATTCTGTGTAAAGACAAGCCCAGATTATTTAGTTACATTTGATTCAATGGAATTTGTATTTGATTACAATTGTAACTGTATTAAATATAGTATCGACTCTGTTTCTTTGCAATGCGTGTGTATTTGCAGATTATTTTTTATGTTGTCTAGTTTGTGGCTTAATTTACAGTATGTTGAGTAATGTACAACAGAAACTTTGCATACTTGCCTTGTAACATCCTTAATTGCTGAATCTTTGGCAACCAAAAAGGTCAATATTGACTGATATAATTTTGGGAACATTGCCTAAAACAAATATTAAAGGGGTCATATGATGCAATTTTTAATTTTTTCTTTCTCTTTGGAGAGTTACAAGCTCTTGGTGCATAAAGAAGATCTGGTAAAGTTGCAAAACTAAAGTCTCAAAATCCAAAGAGATATTCTTTATAAAGGTTTAGAGTCAGTGACGCCTACCTAAAATGGCTCGTTCTAAAACGCCCCCACATACCTACATCACTATGTGGGAAGATTTGCATAACTCCGCGCCAAATTTCCGACAGAAAGAAGGTGTAAACTTTTAACTTTTTTGGTTAAATTCTCCAACTTTTATTCCTTCTCGCTGTAGTAATTGTTGCCGAAAAAAAGAGAGAAAAAAAAAAAAAAAAGAAACGCCACCCCGCCATGTCCTGAAGACGCTGTGTTTCGTTGTGAAAGCGAAACTACTTTGTTTGGTCTTCCAAAAGAGGACACTACGAGAAATCAGTGGTCAAGTTATTTTACAAGGTACAAACACTGTTTTTTTTTTTTTAAATATATATTTAAATATTTTTGAACAAAAAGCAGAGAATCATGAATCTACATCTGCATCAGATTTAGAAAGATGATCAAAATGCAGTACAGCTTAAACCACTTCCTGGATCATATTTTCATTAGGTAACATTACAGGCAGTTTTGATCAGTGTTGCCAGATTGGAAATGTCCAAGCATCGTACCAGAAGCTCAAAACTATCGTATTTGGAAGAAAATTACCGTACACAAGTCATGCATACAGAATACAGCTATTTATATCTTAAACAACTTTTTAACATGACATGTAAATTACCACAATAGATAAATAACTGGTGTACCTCACATCGTATATAAAAATACAAAATACTATAGAACACATTATAATCAGTGATGCTGACTACACTGGATGCGGGCACGACACGACAAATCCCGACAGTAAACTGCTGCCGCGTTCTATTTATTACATGCTGACACAAAGTTTAAATGATTTTCAATGGTCGCTTTGTCGCGTCCAGTGTAGACCGCTGTTGAGGCGCGGCGCCACGGTATGGAAGGACCAAACTCCATCTCCGAGTCGCTGTCATCGGAAGCCTGTGTTGCCAGATGTTGAGGAGGTTCTTCTGCATTACAGATTTGATGCCCTCATGGACTGCAACATAGTGCTGGTTGGCTTAAAAGCAGGGCACCCTCCCATATTCTTAACCCGTTTAGAGTGTCTGTAATGAGCCAATTTCGTGTATATGTATAGAAGCCCTATGATTACAGCAACCATTATTTGAAATGTCACAAAATTCTGAAATTATCGTACATTATGGGATTTTTTTCATTATTGATCGTACATCGTACAGAGGCAAAATTATCGTACAAATACGATAATTATCGTAACGGTCGGCAACACTGGTTTATATGCGTTCAATGCTTAAGCAAATATGTACCTTTTGCGGCATGTTCAAAACAACAACAAAGGCGAAGCTTGATGACGCTCTGAAGAGGGGTGGAACCAATGGGTATTAAGAGATGATATGATCTGATATGATATTTACGAATCATGTTCACGGATGAGGTAATGAATTACCTGTACCTTCCACAGTTATTCAAACAGCGAATAAATTATACAGAGAAAGCGAGCAAAGAAAATTTATATTGTCAAAGAACATTATGACTTGAGATACGCACTTTCAAAAAAACTCCCCCTTGTAATTAGTAACGCTGTCTATACACTGCTTGATGAATGAATCACTTACTTGCATCCATCATGCTTCTGGCCACTTGTTTGAAGAGAAGTAATTCCGCGGCAGCTGAATTCATTCGAACGCTCACCATCAACTCACCACTGTTTCAGCGATGACTCATCTGAACGCCTCTGATTGGCCATTGCATTCATAAGCTCAACAGACTCTTGTGGGATTGGTTATAATGCACAACACTGTAAAAACGAGGAACATTGAGCTGATATAAATTTACAAATGGGGGGGGCATTCAATTCAACCCTTTTTCACCCATTTCAATGAGCCATAATGGATTTACTTTAACTGTGCAGCACCATTTTGTCCACAAAACCGAGGATAGTGCAGATATTACGTCATTGATAGGCGACCATGACCATGGAGGAACAGGGACGAGTCCATTTTGTCAAACTCTGGATTTACAAATCCTTGGGAACTTTTGGAATAACGTAAGTACACAGATGCATGAAATATATAACACTGTGCAAGTGGTTTTTGGACATTTTATTATAAAAATCTTACATATTGTGCCTTTAATGATTGCGTTATGCATCAAGTCAGTGATATGAAATAAAAAGCAATTCTTGCAGCAGTGTTTTTCTCCTTTTAAGTTCCATCAGGTAGTTCTATGCATCTGAGTTTGTGCACGGCTCACTTTTCCCCTCCTTTTCTGAGCAAGGTATAAACAGTGCTGAGACTCAGCTAAAACTGAAGAATCTAGTAGCTCTTTAGTCAGTGGGATGTTGAGAACCCCTCTGTGAGACAGAAGTATGAGTTTCTGATATAAAGCCCAACGCTCTTGGTATGACTGGGTGAGGAATCCATGCAAGATCACACATAGGGCCTGTTCACACCTGGTCACTTCATGCAGTTTCTCTAATTCGATCATGAAAAGACCAGGGCTGTGTTTCCACCATTGCCACCAATGGAGCTACGATCAACTTGGGCTTACGGTGCTTTTGGGAAACGCAGCCCTGGTCAATAGTAAAGGTATATAATAAGGCAGTTTTGTCTCATCCACATGTCAAAGTTTTCACAAGCTCAGAGTCTTACTGCTAAATTTACATTTCACAGTTACTTCTTGTCCACCTAAACACCCCAAATCTAGCATCTTTGTTAGCATGTAAATAAGTGACCATGACAATCTGCAGCTAATCAAAAATACGTTTGCCTTTTCAAGTCTCTCTTCTGTTTGGGCTCCATAAAATGTAAACCTCTGCAAAAGGGTTTTAAGACTATTTATTTATGTTATCTGAGACTTTTTATGAACTTGTTGAAAGTGAATTTAATGCTTTTGCAGGCTTTTCAAGGATCCACGGCTCCCCTACTTTCACCAGATTGAAGGCAAAGGTGATTTTTGAAATTGCTACCTTTTCTAAACCTCTTGCCACACTCAGAGCACTGCAGTTTCTTGGCAGAATGAGTTTGTAAATGCCTTTTCAGATCTTTATGATATTTGAAACCCTTCTCACACTGAAGACACGTGTAAGGCTTCTCTCCAGTGTGACCTTTTCCCATGTGAGTCTTGAAACAATGTTTGCCGCCCCCTTTTTTTTTTTAAAAAAATTTGTGCAGCTTATTCCACAGTGATGGCATATAAAACCGTTCTCTCTTAAGTGAATCCCCATGTGGTAATTAAGGCTTTCGTTACGTGTGAAACTTACCCTCCCTTTTTCTTTTTTTTTCCACCAACGAAATCACTTGTGAACGGCCTCTCTCCATGTGAATTCTCATGTGAGTCTTCATATTTCCTTTTCGATTAGCATTATCCCACACAGTTTGCGAGATGAAAGGTTATTTTCTCTCCAGCGTGAACAAATCATGTGAGTAGAAGGGGTCCCTTTATGTGAGAAACTCTTTTCCACAAATTATCTCACAGTGAGACGGCTTTTGTCTCCAGTGTGAATTCAATATGGGCTTCATAACTTCTTTTCGTGGAAACTTCTTCCCACTGTTGGCAGTGAAAGGGCTTCCTCCTCCGTGTGAACTCTCATGTAACTTTAAGGTTTCCTTTCTGACTGTTAACACTTTCCCACACTGGCTGGCGTGACACTACCTCTAGTTCCCCGTCTCCGGAGTCACTTTTTTTGAGAGGTTCATAAAATTCATGAATGTTTCTCTCATTGTTGACTTTTCCTCTTCTCTTCTGTTTTCATTCATTCTTGGTTCTCCTCATATTCGGCAACAAAAAAATGTACAAAACGCAAACAAAAAAACAACACGACGAACCATCCATCCCCCTTGGATCTATCGTTCTCCTAAAAACAAGGCAAAAAGAGACCAATACGTGTTAATCCTGGTTTAATGGCACAAAGTAAGAAACATCAAAACATTTAGACATTTAAATGCATCACGTCATGCATTCATGCATATGTGCCAAATTGCATGAAATTTTAAAAAAGCATGCAAAAAAACAAAAACCAAAAAAAAAAAAAAAAAAACCAAAAAAAAAAAAAAAAGCACGCCTCAAAACACCCCATTATTATTTCTAAGTTTGAAGTGATTGTCCAAAGGTATAGAGATTTTTTTTTTCAAAGGCCTGTTGTATTTGACCCGTTGTTGGCGCTGTGACCATGACTTTCCTGTAGTCACAAACCCACAGGAATCAGTCCCTGGCAGCTTGCCAAATCATAAAGCAAGTTTGATTTCCATTTTTCAAACAAACCAACATATCAATAATCAGCACACACCTTCTATTATTATCTTGGCATCATGATGACCAGTTTTGGGTGTCATCACATGGGCTCCCTCCCAGAAATGTTTAAAATTTCAACATGCCACTATTTATAAACAATGGCTGTCATTGGTTTTAAAAAAGTTCATGGAACAGTAAACGTACGCGGTTTGGGATTATAGGGAACACGGATTTGTCTCATAAATTAGTCTAAAAACAGGGGGGGTGCTACAGAGTCTCTGTTTCCAATCATGCTCTCTTATTCCTACACCTAATAACTGACAACTCTGATGTGTGTGCAGAATTTCATTAGAACCTTAATAATGTTAAGAGCATCAAAATCATCACTATCCCTTTAAGCCTCATCATAGCACAGAAACTGTGCTTAATTATCTGCTTTTGGCATCTCATCACAACTACATGTGTCCCTTCTAGTGCAATTAGATAAACACAGACCATGACATTCTCTTGGATAGTTTGATTATTATGTCGGCATTTGTGCACAAGCATTAGCACAGCTTAGGTCCTATCTATCCAACCGCTACCACTTGTGTTTGACGAGATGTCTATTCATTTATACAAAGTATGGAGTGCCACAGGGCTCAGTATTAGGTCCTCTGCTTTTCTTCTTGTATATTTCCCTCTAAGGGACATTATTATTTATTTTCACTGTTATGCTAATGATACTTAGGTTTATATTTCCTCACAACCTGAAAAAACTGCACAACTTAACTAGTCAGTGGACCAGGCCCGGCACCAAATTGTCATAATTCGGGGGCACCATTAGACCTGGTGACTGATTTGGCCCCTCCTGCTCCTTTTCATTTATTTATTCACTTAATTATTATTACTCTATATTATTGCCTGCCCGATATATATTCGGTTTTCAATATTAAATTGACTAATAATCTTAACAAGTAAATCAGCCTTTAAAAACTTTATTACAACTGTATATGTGTATAGATCAGCAGCCTAAGATTGCAACAATTTATTTGGAGGACCGAGGAGGCCCAGGATTTTATGGCTCATATAAGCTATGAACATGAAGCGTAGTTCGGTTAAAGAGATAGTTCACCCAAAAATGAAAATTTGATGTTTATCTGCTTACCCCCAGATCAATGAGTAAACAATGAGTGACGTATACGCGCGAGAGATTACTTCCGACGCTTGCGTAAACTACGCCAGAGCGCGTACACACCTCACGCACCGGATGCTGTGCGCGCGCTCAAAGCAGCTGGACATAGTGGTGTATTAGAGGTAAAAAATTATAAAAATACTGTTGGGTTTCTCGCACAAACTGATCGTTTCGTGTCTTAGGACATCAATGTGTCGTCACGAGCCGCAGGGTTTAATTTGGATTTGTCTGTGCATGTTATTTACTCTCATAGATTTTGTTACCATTGCCATGCATTATACGACTGACGGACTGCAACGGCTGGAGTTAAAAATCATCAAATGTGTTCTACTGAAGAAACAAAGCCACCTACATCTCGGATGCCCAGCGGGTAAGCAGATAAACATCACATTTTCATTTTTGGGTGAACTATCCCTTTAAGGCTTTCAGTAAGCCTGTAGCCTCAAGTCTGATATCTGTGCTGTACGTGTGAGTGGTTTCGATTTCACGGAGCGTTACAGTTATGCTGTCACCAGACTTCACAAAGACTGACATTGTAGCGAGGTACCCAGTCCATCTCTAACCAAGCAGTCTTTTCAGTTTTTCACCAGAGTATTGTGCAGCCACTGTGGGTTTACAAATAAAAATGTGTAAAGGGAATTGCACACACTGAAAAACTCCTCTATTGCCTTCTCAGACGACATTGCATTTACCACCAACAAATGCAGCTGGTGATTAAAACCATGAACATATGGCACTCCGCGATTTAATTTGTCTTTGCAGCATTTTTTGCATTTTGCTGTGTTTTCCAGACATAACATTTGCACTAGTCATAACACTGACTAAAAATCTTGTCAAGCCTGAGGCCAGCATTAGTTAGTTCGGAGATAACTAGTACAGTTAATGTCAAGGCATCACATTGTTTGCTTGCAGTCATTGTAGTCAGTCTCTCTCACACACGATAGCCGTCATTAACATATCTCACTACATTAGAAATGTTTTCACATCCAGCTGGGTCTTTAGTTCCAGCCACTTTAAGGGTGTACCATGAATCACGATCTCCTACACAATGTGTTCAGTGATAATCTCGCTCGTATGCGAGATGTGATTTGTTTCTGCATGTCATAGGAGGTATACGTTGGTGGCATTACGTGGAATTGTGCTGAATGCTTCTGCGAATTCTGTCTTTTTTTATTGTGTACTCTAATGAGACCACCACTTTTCTCACCCATGGAGTTCACGGCATCTAAACTCCCTCGCAAAGGCATCTTGTTTGCAGCAATAAACAACACAATGTCCACTATTGCTGACGCACATACACGGTGTATTCCTAATTGCTCAGTATTGACAATAGTGGAAATTTCTTTACCCATTGCGCTGCAAGTTTTTTGGTTTTTTTTATTGGTGTCAATTGCGTGTTACCAGTTTGAATAGCCGGTATGAGAGAAAGCTTGAAAAGCACAAAATAAAAATGCATTTACTTAATTTTGACTTTTCTTTTTGTCCAGCGCACATTCTTCAAAAAAAGCTGGGCATTTTAATGAGGATCAAATGAGTGAGTTCAGCTTTGAGAATGAAAACCAACCTGTTTGTTCCTCAGCATCTTCACGTTTGAACGTTTCTTCAATCTTAATGTCTTCATTCTCCTCTTTAATAAATGCCATCTTATAATCGTGTTTCACATATAGTCGCTTCAGCAGGAGTTTTTCTGTGTTTGGACACTTTGTCCTGTTAAACATTATGAGAGAAAACAAAAATGCTAATTAAATATCTTAAGTGTATCTCAATCAGCTCCCTAGTTCAGTAGTGCACTAGTGAGTCCGAGTGAGAGTTAATGACGTTAAATCAATTGATTAAAAAAAAAACTGAACTGACATTTTGTATTACGTTGTGGCTTATATTAGGTATTTATTTACTTTTTAATTATATTATATATTACACTGTCATCTAAAAAGCTGGTTTGTATAACTCGGCTACACTTGTTTGGAGAAGCGGTGTCTCGTGATTCAACCGATTCGAATCATTGAATCATTTTGTGAATCAATTTGTTCAATTGATCACTACTATCACTACTTGCAGTGACTGCATTTGTGTTCACACTTAACAGATTCACGATGCAGGGAGCAAAATGAGATGCACTTTTTCTGTTACTCACGTGCAGATGCATCGCATTAATGTTAAATAATATCATGATAATATTAATTAGACAGAATAAAGCATTGCAATGTCGCACTCAAAAATTATTTCTGCGTCGCTGGTAAAACTGTAGAATTGAGTGAACGGTATACATGGATTAACACATTAACAAAATGCTTTAAAACACAAACCTTTCTTCAGCTCTGATGCAGGAGAGCGACGCAGCCTTATGACGTCACATCGCCAGACCAAAATAAAAGTCCTGTCCTGATAAAAGAGTTGAATTACTGGTGATATATGTTGTCCAATGATGTGATGGAAATATTAAGAACTACTAATGAAAGAGTGTAAGATTTTGTCTTTAAAAAACTGTAATGTTTTGGTGCAACGATTTATACCAGATCTAAATTAGATTCAAATGCAAATAATGTCAAATTGTGAAAATAATTCACTTCAATTATTCAATTATTTTTTTTCAACAATAATGAAAAAAAGAGTGTATTTTTCTAATATTTTAAGTAGATATTTAAAGTTAATTAAATGCCCAAAACAATTAAGAATGAGGGTTTTTTTTAGAAGATAATAAGATAATAATAATAAGATAAGTGAAAGCAAAAGCAATACAAAAAATGTCAAGTATAAATATTCTAAATTCTAATCGCTCACCGAGACACAATGTACACCTGCTGAACTCCACAGAGACAACTGTTGTTTTTCTAAAAAAAAAAAATCATATTTTAATTCATCTTATTTATTATTCCCCTCAATTATTTTTTTATAAAGTTATTTCTTCATATTGTTTTGTTGTGTTCATGTTTTAAGCTTTATCCTATTAACTTGAATGCCAACCACGCGCATACATGTTAGGGCTGCAGCGAACTATTATTCTTTATTGATTAATCTGTCGATTATTTATTTTATTTTTTATTATAGGAGACATCTTGAAGCGCTACTTGCTGATTAAGGACCTTGTGAAATAATCCCAGAAGGTGCTCTTTGGTTGGGTTTGAAGCAATTATTGCAAAAAAAAAAGAAAAATCCAAACCATTAAATCTATTGTACCTACACTATTAATGTTTTAAACAAATACTCAAATCTCTCTTATCTCCAACTATGGCTTTTGGAGAAATATGTGTGTTTTTGTTTTTAAATATATAGAGATTCCAAAAATGACGAGAACCGATTTTAAGGTGCATCTGGTAACACACGTGGGACACACGTTTTTTATCTCATTTGAACTTCGATAATATAATTGCTTGCAACAGGATACTATACAAATCTCTTTTTTTTTTCAATAAATTTTTTTTACAACTATAAAAACAGACACTCTAGTGGATTGTTAGTGACGTGTACTCATAAACACTAACATTTCAAGAAACTTCGACAGGAGAAGGCTACAAAAGATGTGAATTAAAACATTTCAACAGAAATGCATTGAAGCACTTCAACAGAGGCACTGTGTACTAGTATAAAACTCGACTCATTTTCTGTCTTTTGTGACTTTTTCCCTGTGTTCTCTTCATTTTTTGTTTTGTTTTTGAGCCTACATATTTGAAGTGTTACACATTTAAACATGATTTCCATGTCATTTGGGGTACTTTCAGAACAAAGGCAAATGCTATGCAGGTGTAGCTGCAAGAGTTTATAAAACCTCATCCTTAACAAACACTCGTCTGTACTCGCCTCGAGAGAATAGTGGAACTTTTGCTACAGATATTACAGCCGATCAGCAGCCAGCGTTGATTGTACAGCCAATAGAATCACACTTTCACCATGGACACTGTTCGCAGACTTGATGAGGCAAATATTGCAATGTTTATTTTTGTAGTGTTCAAATTAATGCACATTTATTTAACCATATATGCACCTCACACTCCACCAGTGTCAGCCGTGTATTTTGCCATGGCACTGTTGATGAACAACATGGCACCTCCTGGCTTTGTTCGTCTTCCGGCCTTCTTCCCACCGCCACACACACCTCTCAGTGATGCCAGAGAAAATCCCTGTGGCATTGGTAAGTTTCTGGAGTGCAGAAAGTTCCTCCTTCATGGAGCTCAGAAGATCTACACTCCTCAGTAGGCCTAGGTCGTTTCCCCCAGAAACATTCCTATCCAAAAGGACAAAATAAAGGACAGATAGCAATATTTTCAGCTGTGGCATGAATGAAGTCAGTTTAAGCGGCAGGTGACACCTAAGGCCGGGTTCAGACTACATGATATTTTTGTCACGATAGTCACTGTGTCAGATTACACGATTTTGACTCCTAAAATCTTGTCGTGTCGTGGACAAGAAACATGTCAGACTACACGTTGCTTCCCGACCATTCATCGCGTGCCGTCTTTAACGACGTGCGTGATGTCATCGAGAAGGCGGAACTAGCGACTGACTTCCGAAAACAAGAGTGTCAACATTGCTGAAGCGCTTCCGCTATAGTTCGCCGGCATTTTTCTTTCTTTGTTCTGTCGAGGTAGTCCTTCGATGACACATCATACAGGCAGGCAGCTCCACGAACCTTTCCTCCATCTCATAATTCCACCGAGCAGCACCATCATCTCTCTTTCGTTTCGCCATGTTTGAAACCTGTGTCTGAAAGAGCTTCTGTGCTGCTATTGGTCAACGTCACCAATGTGACAGAACTCGTCGTGGACGACGGGAAAAAAATGAAACATGCTAGTCTTTCTGTCGTGATGCATCGCAGACGCGGAATCGGTTGTCGTCCACTAAGACACACTACACGAGCTGAACGTCCCGACGCCCATATTGTCGTTTACGAATCCCCACGACACCCTACGTCAAGCAAATCGTGGCAAAATCGGGCTAAAATCGTGTAGTCTGAACCGGGCATTGACTTGTATTTGTACTTGACTTGTAATTATTGGACGGCCCGTGTTTTCGCTTTGTGAAACTGAAAAGATTCGTGGGACTGGTTGCAAAAAAAACATTCGCATTGTGGAATGCGATCCATAGGAATCTGTTGTTTTATTCCATCGCACCCGATATTCGTTTAGCTTTTTCGCGCTCAGTGTGTGGAAAGGCTTTAAATGTGACATGTTCCATGTTTCCTGCCATTCATCTTTTATCTTCCCTTTAACATCTTCCTTGCTAAGAGTCACTTGAACTTCTATTTCTGAATGTTTAAGAGCTTGCTTAGCTAGTTTCAGTCATTTCATTAGCCTCGAACCCACAGGAACATTAAGCTTACACTACTTATTTTTAACAAACATGCAAGAATCTCATAAACAATATCTTGCCTTGATGATTTTAACCCACTTGCAGGACTTGTCATGCACATCAACATATTTTTGTAGTCGACGTAAACCATGAGGTCAATGCATCTTTGCATTACATTTCATTTGAATTCACACTGCATGAACCTTGTTGCTTCTCTTATTAGTATGTGTAAAATGCCTAATTTTCACTTAAAACTTAGTCAAGCATTGTTTGCACGAGGATGTCTCCTCACAGCAGTTCTCTTCCTAATGCTGCCGTTGTTATTGACTCGAAATCATTTTCTTATGCATTCACTCTTTGTATTTCTTCTCTCTCCTTACTGCTTATGCATTACACTGCACTGTGTTTTTAACTTTGCAACAATAATGATCATTATGAATTTGCAGGTTGCCACTACTGAAGAGACCAACTTTAATGAAAGCTACTCAGATAATCGTAAGAACATTGGGACACCACGAATATGAACTAAAATGTGCTTTTAAAAATATTATATTTCGTTACCACTTGTAGTACACTTGAACCCATATTACATACACTTTTAAATATACTCATCATGCATAGAAAAAAGAATTATTATATTATTTAAAATATTCAGAATAATATACAACAAATATATCCAAAGGTATTTATAATGTATGGCCACAATTTTTATAAGTAAATTAGGCTGTCAAACAATTAATCGCATTAATTGCATCCAAAAAATATTTTTCGTTACATAATATATGTCACAGCCACCACAGTATATATATTTAAAATATTTACATGCATATATTTATATAATTTATATTATATATAAATATATAAACATAACATTTTTCTGAAATATATATACATGCGTGTGGTGTGTGTATTTAATATACATAAATATACACAGTACACACATATATTATGTAAACAAAAACTTTTATTTTGGATGTGATTAATCGCGATTAATCGTTTGACTAAAATAAATAATTTCAAATGTATTGTAACTATATGTTAATATTCCCTGTATATGATATACTTAACTACATGTTACTGGTGTCTTTACAATCAAGTACACAATTAGAATATCATTAGTAGCACTTTTTTCCACATTAAAATATAAAGAACTTTGTTCTAAAAGTATACTTTTTTTACTGTTTAATTGTGAATTTTGGTACACATTTAACCTGCATGTTTGTCACCAAAAAAACAAAACACAATGAACTATTTGAATGTTAGAAATAATACATTTGACTAAAATAACTGCAAATGTAATTCATGTAAATGTAAGCATCCATAGATTGAAAGGATAATTACTCTATCCCCACATAGATACAACAATGCAGCACAGGTATGGTATATAATGTACAAACAATTTATGTAAAGCGATCGTAGCACACTTTGATGCAATGCAAACACTTCTGGTACTTTATCTTATTACACTTAAAATCAGTTTAAGTGTTAGAGCTAATTACCGCATTTATATTAAGTGTACTTTAGTGGCGCAGTTGGGAAAATGTAATCATAGCTAGTACATTAGTCATATATTTGTAATAAAATCAATGTCATTTAAATTTAGGATTGCTATATAAAAGTCTACTAAGATTGAACTCATTTTGAAAGCATTCCAAGCACACTTCTAAGTAAAACTCCTCTGTATAATTTTTGCGGTAGTACACTTTATTTCAATGCACTTAAATCAAATTAAGTATTAGTTGTATTTAGTATATTTTTTCCAAGTCGACCGAAGCACTTCTGAAATAGAAATATACTTTTAAATGTCTACTAAAAAAATGATTAGCTAGTTTTTTTTTTTTGTGCATTCAAGTATACTTCATTTTTACCTGGGTTTAATTATATGGTACTATTTGTTGGAAACAAAAACAATTTCTCTCTCCGCCTCGGGGGCTCTCTTGCCCTTAGAAAGACTTCTTGGCTTTCTTGTTTTCAGACTCAGTTACAATGTCATCAAAGTCCAAGTCCCTGACCAGCTGAGATTCGATGGCCATCAGTGACAGAGCTTGCGTTGTTCCGAGTTCACTTTTAATTCTAGCTATCAGTGAAAATGATCTTTCTCCTTCACAGTTTGTAACTCGGCAATGTCAAAAATATACGTAGGGCTACAAACACATTGGGGAAAGTTGATTGCAGACTGTGTTTCAAGAGCACCTGCAGCAGTATGAAGCATCTGAACTGGATAATTTCATCTGCGAGGTTTCCATGTTCAGTAGATTCCCAAACCTGTTGCTAATGTTCTGGTATGCATCCACTCTGTGGTCTAAACAGCTGTCTAAAACCACTGGTAAATTGATTTTTCTTAGTTGAAAAAAAGCATACGGGGCAAAGCAAAAAATATTACCTGTGGATGATGAACAGGTGATTCAGTCTCTGTAAACTTTGTCCCCATTTGGGCGTTTACAACACAGCAGATCATTAGTGAGGGCGCGCACCTTACTGCAGTAAATTCCTGTATTTGCATTACTGTAAGGGGTAGGTTTAGGGTTGTGGTAGGTGTAGAAGTTACAAAACCATAATTTGATAGAAATGATCATAAATAGACTTGCATGTTTGAGTCCAGGTAGTCGTACAGTATGTAATAAGCAGAAGAATTATGGAATTATTAAACAGAACTTCTGCTTCCTTGGTCAAACTATTTCTAATAAATCTAAAATGTGCTAAATTAAATTTCACTGTGTTAACTTTATTCACATGTTTAAAAAAAAAGCAAGAGAATCTATCATTATTTTAATAAGATATTACTTGATATCTTCTAACACTTTCTTTGTCGACTTATTCTACTAACCCTAAACCTACCCTAGCAGTCTACTCTGAGAGTTAGTAGACATGTAGTTGCAAATTAATGAGAATTAGTTGCCATGTAGTTACAAAGTTACTTGTAGTTAATAGAATGTCTAAAAAGTGGACTATTGAAATAAAGTGTAACCACATATCTGCTTCTACATCCAGATATGCCTTTTTAGTAAAAAACATTGACATTAAGATGTAAACATGATTTAGTAAGCCATTGTGAAACCAGATCCATCATATAATTCAATTTCTGCGAAGACTTTTGCATGTGCATATAGAACAACATTATCAGCATGCTCGCGAGTATAATTTAAAGTATGCTCCTTTGCTTAAAAAAGTGGTGAAACATTTAGACACATTTCATAAAGAAAGGCTACAAATTTTTACTTTTTTTTATTGTGTAGCTAATAACTAATTAAAGAGTTCTTTGGTTCTGGCAAATAAAGAAATCTGCTTACAGACAGAACTTTTCTCTCTATAAAACTTATAAAGCAACTAACATTAAACCCAATGATCACTGTAATGTGTAAACTCTGGCTTGATATTAGGAGTAAGATCTTTTAATCAACTACAGCTGAAAGTTTTAGCATTATATTCTTGCTAAGCAACATACATATTGCTTTCACTGAACTATAAAAGTTACAGTTGTTTATAGAGCCTCTTATGTACAAATAACTACACTGTGCCCTGACCTGACTACATATAGCTACCATACCACTCTAGTAATAAAGACAGAGAAATGCAAAAAGAGCAAATAAAACTGTTTAAAATTTTCTGAGTTTTATTTTATGAAAGATGCTAAAAGTAAAAAAATGATTGCTTTCACTACACTATGAACAGTTACATTTGTTTAGAGCTACTTATATGAAGAGTTTACTGGCACAAACGATAACTCATTTGGTAAAATTTCCTATATCATTTTTTCTTTATATATATATAGATATATATATATATATAGTGCTTTTCCAAGTAATATCAATCAAACTGCAGTTGGGTTGTTTTGATAAAAATAATAATAAATACATAAAAATAAATGACTGTCTTTACAAACAAAGTTCGCTGAAAGTTTTTTTTAATGTATTAAAAGTTTGTTTTTAGCAAAAGCAGATAAACTCCAAATTTCATGTTTTAGAGGTAAACAAAACCAAGTAATTGCTAAGTTAGCGTTTCTAATCCGCCCTCGTATTTTTTTCCTCATTAAAACAAATACAAAACGTGTTTATCAGTGATAGTTTGAGTGCATTTAATTTTGTGATTTCATAAAAACAACGAGTCTCCACAACGTGTTAAGAACGTGCTATATGTGGAGAATAACACACGGCAATCAGCTCTTCTTTTTTTTAAAATGTGGGCATTTATTAATCTTTTTTTGCAAATTACTCTTCATATCAAATAACTCAAGCTGCCTTAGCCTGCTTCATTTAGCTACTATATGGATCCTTCAAAAGTAATAAAAAACAGCACAAAATTCAAAAAATGAAATAAAACCGTGTAAACACATATGCTAAAAGATAAAAATGTCCAAAAACCTGCTTCGTTCCCCTTTTTAAAGAATTACTTTCATAGTAATATATTGTTAATAAAAATAACAAATTGGTCCCTCTGTAAATTCTCTTTGCCACCATGAAATCTTCTCAGTCTCCTTAAAGTGTAAATACGGTCGGGAAGTAAGAAAACACACAGTCAACTGTATCCTCAATACTTCAATTTATTCATAGGTATAAAGATATTATATAGGCATATACCGAGGGGAGTTTCACCCTCTTAACCAACGAGGATATGAATAACATACACGTAGGATATTTGGCCAAGAACATGTGTTTATATAAAATGGCCAAATGTACAGAAAAACATGGACATATTAAGAATAGACTTTTGCGAAGAATGCTGAACTGTCTTCAGAGTTCCTCACAAACTCCTTTACCCTTGTAGTCCTAGTAAATTCATCTCCTTATATTGGCATTTAACGCAAGTAAAAACTAATGTAACATGGGCGCTAGACAATAAGCATACCTCGAAGTATGAGTAATACATATTTAAAACATAATACGAGAGAGAGAGAGAGAAACAGATAGAGGAGGGGGGATTCAGAGAGAGAATGCTGTATAGGGAACGAGTGAGAGAAGGAGAGAAGAAAAGGAGGGGTGAGGCATATCTGGAACAATTTCTTAAAAAGACAGAGAGTGTTTTCTAACATATATTAACTGAATAAGCAGTTTCAGAGGTCAAATCTTAAAGATTTCGGATTTCAAATGACATAAAGGTATATAGACTATTTGATATAAAAGAAATGATTGGTATTTCCAACTTCTTTTTTTTCTCCCAAGAGAATGAAGAAGAGCTGAGTATCATCATCCAGCTTAGGGGTGGGCGATCTGACGATTTTATATCATATACATATCGATCGTGAAGACGTCTACAGTCTACTTTTCAAGCAAATCGTAGAGATTGTGATCACGAATGTCCTCATAATAATGTTAAACTACAGCAATGACTCCCTATTAGATGACTGTGGCTGGCCAAATTAAATCAGGCGTCTCTATCATGTGTGCAGTTTTGATTTGTGCCACATGCTCTTCCATTCCTTTAAAACCGTGCGCTTTCGTCTCTCCTAAACTTAACGTCCAGATCAGTCCAGTCATGTAATGTGACTGTCGTGAAATGCTGTCTACTGTGGAACATGCTTTATTTAAAAAAGTTATTAAAAGCGCAGTAACCGCAAAAGAGCTGAATGCGAATCAAGCAAAATATACTTGGGGTTTCAGGTGTGCGCATAAATGGTCAAATATACACAAAAATATGTCCAAATGTCTGTCTTTGCGAGTATTTACATAAAGACCGTCAGTTAAGTCTTAAATGCACAATATGTAAGATTTTTTTTATTAAAATATCCAAAAAAATCACTAGAACAGCCCACATGAAAAAAATACTATAGTAATTTATTGTAAACACTAGTGTTTTTGAACCATACTATAGTAAAGTACTTGAATTAATTTGTTGTGTTAATTCTATAGTTGCTATAGTAATATAAACAAATTATTTCGCCCAATACTGACCTAAGTTTTCTACAACTATAGGGTATATTATACTACAATACACTACAGTTTACTGTATTAAAAACTAAAGTAGCCTACAGTATTTATTACAGTTTATCAGTTCACTATACAGTATGCTGTAGCATTCATTAACTGGTTTTAATGCTATAATTATCCAGTATTGTTCAAAAACACTATAGTATTTACTATAATTTACTAAGGATTTTTCATGTGGGAGTGTTATATATTTTGCTAACTTGTGTACTTGCATTATCCCAAATGTTTCAAAGAATGTTTAAATCCAAAGAAATGGCAACTTTAAATAGTGGCTCGTACCTGGTCATTGTGTCGCCTGCCAATGACGTCATACACCCACGATTTTCGGGGGTTTTGTTTTGTAGAAAACATGGAAACACCAAAGACGTTTTAATATGTTGTGCGTTTTAATAGACTGGTGACAACTGCACAGAGTAGCATTATAACATAACTAAACGTATCTAGTATATAAAACAGCGCTGCTTTACCCCCACATATGCACGACTGGAAGGAACGGAAGCGGTCGACTGTTGCATAATAAAAGCTCCACTGATTTACCCCACACACATGCTTCCCGAAGCAGCGAAGCCATCTACTGGTGGCGATAAAAAAGATCCCTAATAAAGCCTCCCCCTCTCTTATTAACCCACACACAACGACGACGGAAGCAGCGAAGCGCTCGACTGTGACCTAATAACAGCTCCGCTGCTACCCCACATACCACACCGGAAGCAGCGGAACGCTCGACTGTGCATAATACAAGCCCCGCTGCTGACCCCCATCGCCACACCGGAAGCAGCGGGAAAGCGCTACGGACTGTGAGGACATAATACAGCCCCGCTCTTTACCCCACATAACTCACAACCAGAAGCAGCAGAGCGCTTCGAACGTGTCATAATAAAAAAGCCGCCGCTGCTTTACCCCACATACGCACGACCCGAAGCAGCGGAAGCGCTCGACTGTGGCTTAATAAAAGCCCCGCTGCTTTACCCCCCATACGCACGACCGGAAGCAGCGGAAGCTCTCAACTGTGGCATAATAAAACCTCTGCTGCTTTACCCCACATACGCACAACCTGAAACAGCGGAAGCGCTCGACTGTGGCATAATAAAAGCCCCGCTGCTTTACCCCACACATGCACGACCGGAAGGAGCAGAAGCGGTGACTGTGGCATAATAAAAGCTTTGCTGCTTTACCCCACATACGCACGATTGGAAGCAGCGGAAGCGCTCGACTGTGACATAATAAAAGCCCCGCTGTCTTTCCCCACATACTCACGACCGGAAGCAGCAGAAGCGCTCAACTGTGGCATAATAAAAGCCCCGCGCTTTATTATTAAACATACCCTACACCGCACGACCGGAGCAGCGAAGCGCTCGACTGGGCATAATAAGCCCCCCCGCTTCCCGCTGCTTTAAACCCCACATACACACATCCGAAGCGCGGAACGCTCGACTGTGGCATAATAAAGCCCCGCTGCTTTATACCCCACACACGCAGGACACCGGAAGCAGCGGAACGCTTCACTGTGGCATAAAAAAGCCTTCTGCTTTACCACCATCACACGCCGGAAGGAGCGGAAGCGCTCGACTTTGGCATAATAAAAGCCCCGCTGCTTTAACCCACACACGCACGACCGGAATCGCTTGACTGTGGCATAATAAAAGCCCCGCTGCTTTAACCCACACATACGCACGACCGGAAGCAGCGGAAGCGCTCGACTGTGGCATAATAAAAGCCCCGCTGCTTTACCCCACATACGCACGACCGGAAGCAGCGGAAGCGCTCGACTGTGGCATAATAAAAGCCCCGCTGCTTTACCCCACACACGCACGACCGGAAGCAGCAGAAGCACTCGACTGTGGCATAATAAAAACTCAGCTGCTTTACCCCACATACGCACAACCGAAAGCAGCGGAAGCGCTCGACTGTGGTATAATAAAAGCCCCGCTGCTTTTAGAAACTAAACCCCAACCGCACGACACCGAACAGCGAAGCGGTCGACTGTGGCATAATAAAAGCTCCGCTGCTTTACCTCACATACGCACGACCGGAAGCAGCGGAAGCGCTCGACTGTGGCATAATAAAAGCCCCGCTGCTTTACCCCCACATACGCACGACCGGAAGCGGTCGACTGTGGCATAATACAAGCTCCGCTGCTTTACCCCACATACACACGACCGGAAGCAGCGAAAGCGCTCGACTGTGGCATAATAAAAGCTCCGCTGCTTTCGAGCCGTGTGTCACGCTCGTTCAGCGCCTCGTTTCGCTTCGACGGCTTTCAGCCTCACCCTTCTTCATTCTACTACGTTAATAAATCATTAGCTCATCCATGAACATGATTTCTGCCCGAGTCCCGTCGGATTGCATTGGCTGTGAGGATGAAGATGACAAATCCCATGATTCCACACTCAGTCACGCGTCATCAAACTACGCCTTTGTATCTTTGTTTATTTTGAATACGCGCCCTCTAGCAGTGAAAACTTATATATTGTGCCTTTAAGTGAACATAAAAAATTGGGAAAGAAATGGGATGCATGTCAGTGTGTTAGATTCATGCATTCCGGTTGTAAGCCTAATGCGGCTGTCTTCCTAACGTTAATCAAGCAACAAAAGAATGCTCTTGACTGAATCACTTTATATTAGTGCTGTCAAACGATTAATCACATCCAAAATAAGTTTTTATTTACGTAATATGTATTAGTACTGTATATTTATGTATATATAAATTCACACATGCATTTATATATTTCAGAAAAATAAGTTATGTTTATATATTAAATAAATGTATATATTATATAAAATATAATAATGTAAATATATACATTAAATATTTTGAAAATGTGTTTGTGTTTAAATAATAAATATACAGCAGACATCACACAGACACATATATTATGTAAACAAAAACTTTTATTTTGGAATGCGATTAATCGCTTGACACTACTTTATATCTTTAATATGAATTCATATATATTTGATTCATTCCGTGACCATTCATGCAGTGACCATTTTGGTTGTTTAATGCAATAATATTTTAAATTGTTCAAACAGATAAATCATAGGCTTGGATATTCTCGATAGTACGTATCAAAATTGGGAAGATCGTGATTTTGTGTGATAAAATCAAATGATATTTTGCGAAGATCGCCCACCTCTAATCCAGTTTATTTTTGTAAAACTCAAGATTTGCTTTGTTTTTAGAAGCCTTCTCTCAGCATTATTCCCAGATGTTCCCCGTCTGTAAAATTCTCACTGCTGATATTTAAAACCATTCCCTCTTGAGTCAATCTTCATGTGGTTTCTTTATGGTTTGCTTCTTGCTTGAAACGTTTTCTGCACTGTTGGCAGGCGTGTGAATTATCGGTTTTCTCCAGTGTGAATTTTCATGCGGACGCTAAGGTTTCCATGTTGATCAATACTCTTTCCACAGTGAGAGCTTGTGAATGGATTCTCTCCAGTGTGAACTCATGTGCCTGTTACAAACTCCTTTTTGAGCGAAACTCTTGCCACACTGAGAGCATGTGTAAGGCTTCTCTCCAGTGTGAATTCTCATGTGGACTTTGAGGTTTCCATTTTGACAGAAACTCTTTCCACACTTAGGGCATATGAACGGCTTTTCTCCATTGTGAATTCTCATGTGGACTTTAAGGTTTCCCGGTTGAGTGAAACGCTCTCCACACTGTTGGCATGCGAATGGTTTTTCTCCGGTGTGAACTCTCATGTGCCTGTTAAGGCATACTTTTTGAATGAAACTCGATCCACACTGTTTGCAGGTGAAAGGTCTCTCTCCAGTGTGTACTCTCAGGTGGTAAGTAAGGTTTTGCTGTATACTGAACCTCTTTCCACACTGAAGGCACGTGAAAGGCTTCTCTCCAGTGTGAATCATCATGTGCCTTTTAAGGCTTCTTTAATCGAAACCCTTTCCACACTCAACGCAAGTGCAATTACTTGTATTACTGTCTTTTTGCTTCTTCTGGTGTGCGAAGTCTTTTCAGACTGTGGCAGCAAAGAATTTTCTCCATTTCTGAAATTCGTGACGTCGCTTCATTTTCAGCTGTACTTTCTTGTCTAGTTCAGTGCCATTAGGCGACGTGGAAAACCAGTAGAATTAACCCCAGTATCTGCTCAAAACACTAGACATCAAACATCATATGTACAGTGGGAAAATCTTTATTTGATCCCCTGCTGATTTTGTAAGTTTCCCCACTTACAAAGAACTTACAGGTTTTGTAATTTGATGGTAGGTTTATTTTAACGTACAGGGACAGAATACCAATAAAAAAGTCCACGCGCTAACACAAAATCCACTTATTTCAGCAATGCCTTGTTGAAGCACTTGCATTCATAAATAGCAACATAATCGTGTTGATTATTTATAACCTGTAAAAACTAGTAGGCGCCACGATATATCGTTTCAGCATCGTGTCGCGATTGCGTATTTCATCCTCGATAGTCCCCATAGCAGATGTGCGGTGTTTATATACGCTCGTTATATTTAACTGATCGTTTTCTTTTTTCTTTCTTTGCTAACACACAGACTGTCGCGCCGCCACAGCTAAATGTCCGTCTACACGGACACGACAAAACGACCTTGTGCAAATCATTTGAAAGTTGTTTCAGTACGTTATAAATAGAACGAGTCATCAGTTTACAGTCGTGGATTTGTCATGTTGCGTGGCGCCGCATCCAGTGTAGACAGCATCACCGATTATAATGAGTTCCATAGTATTTTGGCGCCACTCGCGTCCGGTGTAGACACGGTGAGAGCCACGCAGATGCACGTGAACACTAATCCTTCCTCGTCTGCATCTATTTGTTCGATGGACACTACTGCAAAATTGTCAGAATGCATGTCTCTGCAAGTATCCTTGTTGCTTAGGGAAAGGTAAACAATTGAGAAAGAAAATTGATGTGTAACAGTATATTGGTTCACAGCAGCTTAATGTTCCTGTTGAACTATTATTTTAATGTTAATAAAACAACAAAACACAGAGAAAAATCACTTTTGTAGCTTTAACACAGATTTATACAGTGAAGAGTATGCAGTGTTATTTTACATTTGATTATTACATTTATGTACCAGATACTGTTTACTTAGTGCCTACCAAATATAAAGCACTGTTTAATTAATATATTTGTATCTTTGTTCGATAAATATTTATTAGCTTGTAATTTGTTTAATTCTATGCTGATGTTACGCACCTACAAAATCACCACGAAATCACCCCTAATCATTAAAACATTTTTTTTTTCAATAGATCTATTCGGTCCATCTGGTATTTTTGGATAAAAGCGTCGCTAATGCATACATTATAAAATTATAGATTCATCTTGATATTGTCAAAGGCATCAGCCACAGGTGATATCTGTCTATTGTTGATTCTATCGTCTATCGGCACAACACTCAGCTGTTTACTATACACACATTTAAGTATTTTTTATATTTTAAATCAGGCTGACAAGTGATTAAATAAAAATAAAAAAATCTAATTAATTACATAATGTTCCAATTAATAGCTTTATAAAGACCAATTTTCTGTCAACATAGCAAAAATTAACAAATAAATAGGGTAAATATGAATGTAAGTAAAAAGAAACGATACTCTAAAGATAAAACAAAAAGCGCCAATAGTGGTGGCAAATCCTGTCTTAATAAGTGAGTCTTTTAGTCATTCATTCAATCGTCGATTTCGTCAAACGGGCTGATTCCATTCAGAACGAACAAGTGCATATGCGTCATTTTGGACCAAACTATGACCTAAAAGCAAGAGATAACATAGTTTTGGTAGGCTAATCTAGACAGGTAATCTTTGGTCTCATGAATCTATTATTTGTTCCAGGTCATATCTTTTTGACTGAGCACAAAGTTATGTTTCATATTTATATATTTATTTAACTTAATCGTAGTACAGTGCTGACTTTGTAGCATACATTTGACTGAATTGTTTGCTTTTGTCTATTTCCTATTACACAAGTCTCTTATACTTTATAGCCTACTTATACTTTTACAATGGCTATTATTGTTCATTAAAAGTATTTAACAATAGTGTTTTGCTATTTTATTTTACTATGCATACAGTTGGTAAAGTCTCTGCGTAAGCTATGTTGGACATATTGCCGTTTTAATATGTTTAAATGAAAACGAAAAGGGGCAGTGGTGTTTGATATCATATTTCATCGTATTGTACAGTGAAGATAACCAGAGTAGTCAAGGCCAGCGGACTGACGTTATCAAGTACTCTGCTGTTCCATTTGCAGGATTACCGGTCTTGCGTCCTCCCGTCCTCAGGAGTTCACACTCCCGAGTCGAACTTGCTAAGTCTGAACTATCGCGACCGCAAGCCCGTACTTTGCGTAAGGATAAGGCATCTTCCCGGAACTGCTTCTGTGTACAGCTGTTGGCACAAGCTACATTAAAGTGATTATTACATTTTGAATATGGATATTTTTCTTACAAAACGCATCGATTCGCTACAGAAGGCCTTTGTTCACCCCCTGGAGCCGTGCGAGATACTTTTTTTATGGATGGGCACTTTTTATTTAACTTCTTTTGGACTGATGCATGCAACACCCGATGAGTGCCATGAAACAGCTTGAAAGAACAAAGACAATTTTAATACTCTGACTGGATTCGTCTGATAGAAGAAAGTCATATACATCTAGGATGACTTGATGGTGAGTAATTTGGCTAATTTTCATTTTTGGGTGAAAGACGTGCCAGGCTATAGCTGCAGCTAATCTGAATAAAAAGCGGAATGAACTGAAACGTTAAGACAATAAACACAATAAATAAATAAAACGTATGAATGATGCAGTGCTAATTGACATATCATTTATTACAGTACAGAAACTATAAAGTATATTTTCTACCTTATTCTGTGCAGATAATTGAAATAATTGTTTGTATATAAAACAATCATAAAATTGCCGTTAGGAAAAAATTATAGATTACAAATTATTAATTATTGTCCAGCGGTGTATTTGATTTCTTTTAGCAAATTCAAAGTAAGATATAAGACAATAATTCCTTCTAAAAAAAATTAATACATACGTACATAAAATTATTGTATTTGACATTTCTGAAATAATGGCTACACCCCCGGTGTGACAAAATGTTAAGTCTATACATAATACTTTTAAAATCTCTTTTTTAAAGTCTTGGCTTACATACATTTCTACATATGCCATGTCATGCCATAGCATCATTAAACTAGCATCTAACAATGGACAAAAGTGGTTTTTTTCTCTAACCTATGGTTCTGTAAACATAAAGGCTGCTGTGTAATTTGCCCACCGACTAAGCATTTAAAGAATCCTGTGAATGCACTTAAAGAATGAAGAATCAAATCGTTAATATCGCATCGAATTCGTTTTCTGATGCGCAAAACGTTCTTGAATCGAAAACCCGATAATCGTGAATCGAATCGATGAGGCTGTCTACCCCAAGATTCACAGCCCTACTAATCAACAGGAACCGACTTTACTGACGAGATGGCGCATGAGTAAATGCATGCGCTTTATCGTGCAGCCCTAATTTCTGACTAGTCTACATTGAAGTAGGGCTGTGCGATATGGACAAAAAAAAAAAAAAACTATCGCGATTTCACGCGATTGATCAATTTTGCGATTTCGATTTTAATTATGATTTTGACACACACATACATGCTTTACAGTCATTAATGCATTGTGTGAATTTGAAACATATTTCCAAAACAAAAACTAATTAGAGCTTTATCAAGAAGCTGTAGCATGTCTCTAGAACAGATATAAGGCAAAATAATCACTAAGTAAATGTCTCTAGAATAGACATATGGCAAAAAAATTAAAAATCCTGTGTCCAGGGATTTTTTGCCATGCATTGGTCAAAGAGCTCTTTGTGGCGTTGCCTCAGATGCTGAACTAGATTTGTTGCGCCAAGTTCACACGGACTCCGTCTGCAGTGCGTATACAGTACGTGTATGCGGTGCAGAAGCAGCACGGACTAATTTTGCTTTCGCACAGGATGCGTTTGCAGTCCTCTCCTGATCCTCGGCTGTTTACCACAAACACAACATTTAACCATAATTTTGATTTCAAATCCAAACATTGTAACTTAAAATGCTTTTTCAGCATTGTGATTATCTTTTATCACAGTACAGTAATACAATATTTCATATACATTCACGTTTAAACTCAATAAATAACTTTGTTTAACTACCACCACGATTGTCATCTATTATTGCGTTGTTTATCTAAAAGCGCACTTTTCCTTGTTTTAAATCTAGCAAAAAAGCCATGTGTTGACTGTGAAACAGTAGACTTTAATTATATGCATTTATGGTGTAATTACTAAATTTCCGTGTCAACCCATGTTAATTTTTACCACGAATAATGTCACTTTAATTCAGCGCGTGCAGCACAGCAGATATAGACTCCGTGTGGAAACGATCGCTGCACTGCTGCAGACTCACCGCTCCTGAACACACTGACGGACACCAACTGTGTGCAGTCAACGCTTTAATCCGTTAACATGAGCACGGAAAAAATACGCACCACATACGCAGTAATGTGAACCTGGCATTATGTTTGTATTCCCGCCTGGTCTGTTCTGTTCTCGTGCTCCATTTAGGCGCGCTGCATTCTGATTGGTTCGGATAGCATACTGCGGGAGGTCGGGGGCGCGGAAAATCATGCTGTAAAGCGATTTAGAAACCGCGCACGCTCAAATCGCAATTTTATGACGATTTTGATTAATCTCACATCCCTACATTGAAGATATTTTATTTTAGTTTACTCTGGTACGCTGACTGCAGTAAAGAGACATTTAAGCCAATGTATAAAGTTAATTTAAAACACTGTTGTCTTTATTATTATTAAGTTAAAAGTGAATCTAGTGTTTTTAGCATTGCTGGTGCCATGCCATGAACCCTACCCCCACAGCAAACTGAACTAAACCGAACTGTAGCATTGGTGTATTGTTACACCCCCATCCACCACATAATCCACGCAGCTTTCAAATAAGCCTGAAGGATTAGCTGGACCAGGTGTGTTTAGTTTAATTAGGGTCGAAGTTTAACTCTGCAGGGCTCTCACAAACATTCAAATGGTTTGATTTAAATCATCTATCAAATGGCAGTTCATTATAAAGTTAGTAGCCACCTGCTGTCTTATTTTCTCACCAAAGCCCTTTAAATGAAGAACAAATGTAGACAGCATGCAGTAGCCAAATGCAAAGGTGATCACTCACATTTCATCGTTTGCGTTATGCAAAATAAATCTTTTTGTTATGAAGTGATAAATATTAATGGTTTGAGTGTGTGTGAGGCTACTTCTGTATTAGTGGCCTGTTTGTCTGGTCATAGGCGACCCGCTCCATGTCAAATAAAAACTGCTTTAAAAGGTGGGGTAAGCGATTTTTCAAAAACACTTTAGAAAACTGATTCTGGCCAAATAACAAAAACTTGTAGCCAATCAGCAGTAAGGGGCGTGTCTACTCGTGATGTGGAGGAGAGAGCGTTCAGTGCACAGAACGGACATTAGCGGAGCCGAGCGACAGAAAGATAGAGATGGCGGATAAACAAAAGAGGAAAACGTCTGCGGAACAAAAGAAGGCTTAGGGGAAGAAGTAGGACCCGTGTAAATATCGGATCAGCTTTCCAGCGCTGGAGAGAACTTAAGGAGCGGAGGCCTGCGATCGGAAGCCGAGGTCGCTTTGTTTCTTCTCGATAGGTGAGTAACACCGTTTCTACAACAGCTAAAGTCCGTCTTGTACACTGGACGCTACAAAGCGAAGCGAATTCGTTGAATCATGGAATTTGTGTCAATACGTCATGAATATAACGCAGCAGCAGTTTTCTGTCAGGAATTTGTCGTGCCGCGCCGCATCCAGTATAGACCATAGATATGTATATATATATCTATAGTGTAGACAGCATCACTGATTATAATGAGTTTTCGACAGATTTTGTCGCCTCCGCGCCTCGCGTCCGGTGTAGACACGGTGTAACATTGGTTTTGCTTTGTTTCACAGAACTAATCGTTGCCTGGGTTGTGTATGTATGTGTGGGCGGAGCTATCAAAATAGGGGCGAGGGGTAGGGGCGTTTTTGTTTTGGTGATTTCAAATGTCAACTTTGGCTACCAGAAATCACTTACCCCAACTTTAATTACGAACTCTTCACGGAATATCACTCACATCTGTAGAGCTGGACATTTCAGAAAGATCAATGAGAGAGTTCAGCTCTGGAGAAGAAAACCAACCGGTTTGTGTTCCTCATATCTTCTTGTTTGAACTCTGAAAGCTTCTTCAATCTTCAACGTCTCACTCTGCCTCTGTTGTATAAACTCCATCTTTAGATAACATGAGTATCACGGAGTTTGTGTTTGACACTTTGTCCGGTTTAAGATCTGAATAATTAACAGAAAGAAAAATAAATCCCAACTAAATCTCTGGGTGCGTCTCAATCAGCTCCCTAGTTCAGTAGTCAGCGCACTAGTTCAGTAGTCAGAGCCCTAGTTCAGTAGTCAGCGCACTAGTTCAGTAGTCAGCGCACTAGTTCAGTAGTCAGCGCACTAGTTCAGTAGTCAGAGCCCTAGTTCAGTAGTCAGAGCCTAGTTCAGTTTCAGCGCACGGTTTCGTAGTCACGCGCACTGGTTCAGTAGTCATATAACTGTTCATAGTGCGTTCAGCGCACTAGTTCAGTAGTCAGCGCACTAGTTCTGTAGTTCAGTAGTCAGCGCACTAGTTTCAGTAGTCAGCGCACTAGTTCAGTAGATAGCGCACTAGTTCAGTAGTCAGCGCATTAGTTCTGTAGTCAGTGCACTAGTTCTGTAGTTCATTAGTCAGCGCACTAGTTCTGTAGTTAGTGCACTAGTTCAGTAGTTCAGTAGTCAGAGCCCTAGTTCAGTAGTCAGAGCCCTAGTTCAGTAGTCAGAGCCCTAGTTCTGTAGTCAGTGCACTAGTTCTGTAGTCAGTGCACTAGTTCTGTAGTCAGTGCACTAGTTCAGTAGTTCAGTAGTCAGTGCACTAGTTCTGTAGTCAGTGCACTAGTTCTGTAGTTCATTAGTCAGCGCACTAGTTCTGTAGTCAGCGCACTACTTCAGTAGTCAGCGCACTAGTTCAGTAGACAACGCACTAGTTTAGTAGACAGCGCACTAGTTCAGTAGACAGCGCACTAGTTCAGTAGTCAGCGCACTAGTTCATTCGAGCCCGAGTTTTCAGTAGTCAGAGCACTAGTTCAGTAGTCAGCGCACTAGTTTCAGTAGTCAGCGCACTAGTTCAGTAGATAGCGCACTAGTTCAGTAGTCAGCGCATTAGTTCTGTAGTCAGTGCACTAGTTCTGTAGTCAGTGCACTACTTCTGTAGTCAGTGCACTAGTTCAGTAGTCAGAGCCCTAGTTCAGTAGTCAGCGCACTAGTTCAGTAGTCAGTGCACTAGTTCTGTAGTCAGTGCACTAGTTACTAGTTCAGTAGTTCAGTAGTCAGCGCACTAGTTCTGTAGTCAGAGCCCTAGTTCAGTAGTCAGAGCCCTAGTTCAGTAGTCAGAGCCCTAGTTCAGTAGTCAGAGCCCTAGTTCAGTAGTCAGAGCCCTAGTTCAGTAGTCAGCGCACTAGTTTCAGTAGTCAGCGCACTAGTTCAGTAGTCAGCGCACTAGTTCAGTAGTCAGCGCACTAGTTTCAGTAGTCAGCGCACTAGTTCAGTAGATAGCGCACTAGTTCAGTAGTCAGCGCATTAGTTCTGTAGTCAGTGCACTAGTTCTGTAGTCAGTGCACTAGTTCTGTAGTCAGTGCACTAGTTCAGTAGTCAGAGCACTAGTTCAGTAGTCAGCGCCCTAGTTTAGTAGTCAGCTCCCTAGTTCAGTAGTCCAGAGCCCTAGTTCAGTATCAGGGCACTAGTCTGTAGTTCCCCCCCCCCCCCCCACCCCCCCCCCGCCCCCAGAGCCCTATTCAGTATCAGAGGCCCTTAGTTCTGTAGTCAGTGCACTAGTTCTGTAGTCAGTGCACTAGTTCTGTAGTCAGAGCCCTAGTTCAGTAGTCAGCGCCCTAGTTCAGTAGTTAGCGCCCTAGTTCAGTAGTCAGCGCACTAGTTCAGTAGTCAGTGCACTAGTTCAGTAGTCAGCGCACTAGTTCAGCGCACTAGTTCAGTAGTCAGCGCATTAGTTCTGTAGTCAGTGCACTAGTTCTGTAGTTCATTAGTCAGCGCACTAGTTCTGTATTCAGTGCACTAGTTCAGTAGTCAGCGCACTAATTCAGTAGTCAGCGCACTAGTTCAGTAGACAGCGCACTAGTTCTGTAGTCAGCGCACTAGTTTTGTAGTCAGCGCACTAGTTCAGTAGTCAGCGCAGTAGTTCTGTAGTCAGCGCACTAGTTCTTTAGTCAGCGCACTAGTTCAGTAGTCAGTGCACTAGTTCAGTAGTTCAGTAGTCAGCGCACTAGTTCTGTAGTCAGTGCACTAGTTCAGTAGTCAGCGCACTAGTTCAGTAGTCAGCGCACTAGTTCTGTAGTCAGTGCACTAGTTCAGTAGTCAGCGCCCTAGTTCAGTAGTCAGCGCAGTAGTTCAGTAGTCAGCGCACTAGTTTCAGTAGTCAGCGCACTAGTTCAGTAGATAGCGCACTAGTTCAGTAGTCAGCGCATTAGTTCTGTAGTCAGTGCACTAGTTCTGTAGTTCATTAGTCAGCGCACTAGTTCTGTAGTCAGTGCACTAGTTCTGTAGTCAGTGCACTAGTTCAGTAGTCAGAGCACTAGTTCAGTAGTCAGCGCACTAGTTCTGTAGTCAGCGCACTAGTTCTGTAGTCAGCTCCCTAGTTCAGTAGTCAGCGCCCTAGATCAGTAGTTAGCTCCCTAGTTCAGTAGTCAGCGCACTAGTTCACTAGTGAGGGAGTCAGCACACTAGCTCAGTAGTCAGCACACTAGTTCAGTAGTCAGAGCCCTAGTTCTGTAGTCAGTGCACTAGTTCAGTAGTCAGAGCACTAGTTCAGTAGTCAGCGCACTAGTTCAGTAGTCAGCTCACTAGTTCAGTAGTCAGCGCACTAGTTTCAGTAGTCAGCGCACTAGTTCAGTAGATAGCGCACTAGTTCAGTAGTCTAGTTCCGTAGTCAGCGCACTAGTTCAGTAGTCAGCGCACTAGTTCTGTAGTTCAGTAGTCAGCGCACTAGTTTCAGTAGTCAGCGCACTAGTTCAGTAGATAGCGCACTAGTTCAGTAGTCAGCGCATTAGTTCTGTAGTCAGTGCACTAGTTCAGTAGTTCATTAGTCAGCGCACTAGTTCTGTATTCAGTGCACTAGTTCAGTAGTCAGCGCACTAATTCAGTAGTCAGCGAACTAGTGCAGTAGTCAGCGCACTAGTTCAGTAGATAGCGCACTAGTTCAGTAGTCAGCGCACTAGTTCATTAGTCAGCTCTCTAGTTCAGTAGTCAGCGCACTAGTTCAGTAGTCAAGCCCTAGTTCTGTAGTCAGCGCACTAGTTCAGTAGTCAGCGCAGTAGTTCTGTAGTCAGCGCACTAGTTCTGTAGTAAGCGCACTAGTTCAGTAGTCATCGCACTAGTTCTGTAGTCAGCGCAGTAGTTCAGTAGTCAGCACACTAGTTCAGAAGTCAGCGCACTGGTGAGGGAGTCAGCACACTAGTTCAGTAGTCAGCGCACTAGTGCGGTAGTCAGCTCACTAGTTCGGTAGTCAGCGCACTACTTCAGTAGTCAGCGCACTAGTTCAGTAGTCAGTGCACTAGTTCAGTAGTCAGCGCACTAGTTCTGTAGTTCAGTAGTCAGCGCACTAGTTCTGTAGTCAGTGCACTAGTTCTGTAGTCAGTGCACTAGTTCTGTATTCAGCGCACGAGTTTCGGTATCCCAAAACAAACCCAAATAGTGCACTAGTTCTTAGTCAGAGCCCTAGTTCAGTAGTCAGCGCACTAGTTTCAGTAGTCAGCGCACTAGTTCTGTAGTTCAGTAGTCAGCGCACTAGTTTCAGTAGTCAGCGCACTAGTTCAGTAGATAGCGCACTAGTTCAGTAGTCAGCGCATTAGTTCTGTAGTCAGTGCACTAGTTCTGTAGTTCATTAGTCAGCGCACTAGTTCTGTATTCAGTGCACTAGTTCAGTAGTCAGCGCACTAGTTCAGTAGTCAGCGCACTAGTTCTGTAGTCAGCGCACTAGTTCTGTAGTCAGCGCACTAGTTCAGTTCCAACGCACTATTTCTGTATTCACGCACTATTTCAGTATCACGCACTAGTTCCGTATCAGCGCACAGTTTCAGTAGTCAGTGCACTAGTCTGTATCAGAGCCATAGTTCATCTCAGAGCCCTAGTTCTGTATTCAGTGCACTAGTTTTCTGTATCAGTGCAACTAGTTCTGTAGCCGTGCACTAGTTCAGTAGTCAGTGTCACCTATGTTCTGTAGTCCCGCACTAGTTCTGTAGCCAGCAGCGCACTATGCTGTAGTCAGCGCACTAGTTCTTTAGTCAGCGCACTAGTTCAGTAGTCATCGCACTAGTTCAGTAGTCAGCGCACTAGTTCTGTAGTCAGTGCCCTAGTTCAGTAGTCAGCACACTAGCTCAGTAGTCAGCACACTAGTTCAGTATTCAGCACACTAGTTCATAGTCAGAGCCCTAGTTCAGTAGGTCCGTGCCCTAGTTCTTATCACGCACTAGTTTCAGTTCTGTAGTCCAGTGACTAGTCTTAGGCAGTGCACTAGTTCAGTATTCAGAGCCCTATTCAGTAAGTCTTGCACTAGTTCTGTAGTCAGCCACTAGTTCTGTAGTCAGTGCACTAGTTACTAGTTCAGTAGTTCAGTAGTCAGCGCACTAGTTTCAGTAGTCAGCGCACTAGTTCAGTAGATAGCGCACTAGTTCAGTAGTCAGCGCACTAGTTCTGTAGTCAGTGCACTAGTTCTGTAGTCAGTGCACTAGTTACTAGTTCAGTAGTCAGCGGAGATAGTTAATGGCCTCCAATGGTCTGAATACTTAAAAATAATAATAAATAACAAAAATCAGGCACTACAGATTAGAAAAAGAAAGTATAAAGATACTTAATATTTATCTATTACTTATATTGGTATTAAATAACACAAACTAAAAGGTTCATACTTGCATATTATGATGCATTTTTTGGCATTTAATAATTTGTATATTACATTACACTTTAATGAACACATCTGCCATTGATTTGTAAAAGTTGTCATTACTCAGGTGTATGTTGGTTAATCTCGCTACATTTACACTGTTCTGTTAGCGTCGTCCGCGTGCGGAGATTCGAGCGATTTAAATCGGTGATCATTTAGTGAATCAAATGGTTAAATTGACTCGAAAAGAAGAGTTTGGAAAAGCTCAGTTTCTCTCCTCACTCATGTTCAACTTATTCACTGGATAGGGAGCGAAATGAGCCGCAGCTTTTCTGTTACTCGTGTGTGAATGCGCTGTACTTACACAAAACAACGATCAAGTGTTATAATGTTGGACTCAAGTGGTATACTCACCTTTTTAAATGCTTAAAAACACAAACCTTTCTTCAGCCAAATCACAACAGACGCAGGAGCCGGCGCGGCCTTATGATGTCATGTCTTCTTCTTTGGTTTTATGGCGGGTAGCACCAATGTTAAGGTGCATTATCGCCACCTACTGTATTGGAGTGTGGACCAGAGTTTACTCATTTCATAATGAGAGAAAAAAAACTCTAAATTCTCTTAATCAGCTCTGTTCTCTTAAGATCAAAAATAAACTCTAATCCATAAGTAAATATATGTTTAAGCTTTAGTTCATCCACTCCCATCTTTCTAAGTTCATTCTTCATTCGTTCATTAGTGTACTTGACAAACACAAATAACATGTTCTACTGATTCCTCCATTCCACACTGCTCACATAGGATGTCATGTCACCACACCAATAAAAGTCATGTTTGCGCTCATAATCATAGGTGCATAGAATATATATATTTATTAGTGCTGTCAAACGATTAATCGCATACAAAATAAGTTTTTGTTTGCATCATATGGTGTTCGGTGTATATTTATTATTAATTTTATAAATAACCCATACAGCATTATTTTGAAATATTTACATTATTTTATATTAATCTAAATATACATGTTCACAAGTCTGCAGTATGTATTGTTTTTAATCTTTTTTGTCAGATGTTCCTATTGTACTACTGAGTAGATTACAAGATTTCATCAGTGTCAAAGGCTTTTATTATTACAATAAGTCTATTGCGAAGACTCGGTATTTGCGTGTTGACCCTCTTTTCAGACCTCGCTCTGCCGTTCGTCCTGGCAGCTGTCTTCAACTTCTGGCCACGTCCTGAGCTGATGGCTGCCCATATCTTGCATACCAAGTTTGTCAGAATTTGTGGAGGGTTTTTGTTTGTCCTCCCTCCTCCTTGAGGATTGACCACAAATCTCAATGGGATTAAGTCTGGGGGGTTTCCTGGCCATGACCGCAAATTTGACGTTTTGTTCCCGACCACATATGGCGCTTTTCCCCGCGTGTTACGACTCGCTCGGCCCTGCTCAGTACGCACGGCACGGCAGGCACACAGTTTCGGTTCGGCACGGCTAGCGTTTGCTCTGCAGTTCAGCACCACGCTTTAGAGTTGTTGGGATTATTCACATGTCGTTATAGTCGCACCGCCTCTACTGATGCGACTCCTGAAAAACGTTTTCATTCTTTGTCGCCCCATCAAGCTCTCGCTGGATACGCTCCTCTGCTATCAACTAGAGGAACGTCTGTTCTTCCACAACATACAACAAAACTTTTTTGGTTGTTAAAAAAAGGTGCGCTCTTTCAAAACAGTTGCGTTCGATCCTTCACTGCCTGTACTGATTTAAATCTAGCGGTTCTTTTGTTTTTGTGTCGCAAGTTCAGTGACTCAGGTAGTGACGATTCTCTTCGGCCAATCCGTGATCAGCAGAGTTTACACGTCACGTTTTGGTAACGGTACGGTTCACTTGGAACCCCAACCGAGGTGTGAACCGTACCAAGCCGTACCGTGCGGTGGAAAAGCGCCATTAGTTATCACTTTTGCCTTAGGGCAAGGTGCTCCAGCATTCTGGAAAAGGCATTGTTCGTCACCAAACTGTTCTTGGATGGTTGGGAGAAGTTGATCTCGGAGGATGTTTTTGTACCATTCTTTATTCATGTCTGTGTTCTTAGGCAAAATTGTGAGTGAGCCTACTCCCTTGGCTGAGAAGCAACCCCATACATGAATGGTCTCAGGATGCTTTACTGTTGGCATGACACAGGACTGATGGAAGCACGCCGCTTACCTTTTCTTCTCCGGACAAGCTTTATTCCGGATGCCTCAAACAATCAGAAAGGGGATTCATCAGAGAAAATGACTTTACGCCAGTCCTCGGCAGTCCAATCCCTGTACCTTTTGGAGAATATCAGTCTGTCCCTGATGTTTTTCCTGGAGAGAAGTGGGTTCTCTGCTGCCCTTCTTGACACCAGGCCATCCTCCAAAAATCTTGGCCTCACTGTGCGTGCAGATGCCCTCACACTATTCCTGCCTGCTGCCGTGCCATTCCTTAGCTCTGCACTGATAACGTCTAAGCAGAAAAAAAATCACATGTTCATTACGGCAGAAAAAAAAATCACATGTACATAAGTATTCATAGCCTTTGCCATGACACTCAAAATTGAGCTCAGGTGCATCCTGTTTCCACTGATCATCCTTGAGATGTTTCTACAGCTTGATTGGAGTCCACCTGTGGTAAATTCAGTTGATTGGACATGATTTGGAAAGGCACACACCGCTCAATAAAAGCTGAAAATGCATATCAGAGCACAAACCATCCATGAAGTAAAGGAAGTTGTCTGTAGAATCTTCGAGACAGCACTGTATCGAAGGCACAGACTGCGGGAAGGGGCGAAAATGTCTGCAGCGTTGAAGGTTTACAGATCATGTATTCTCTATTACCATTAATGGATGAAGTTTGAGACAACCAGGGCTGCGTTTCCCAAAAGCATCGTGGGCCTCATTTATAAAATGTTGTGAATAAACCGTCCTTAATTTGTTCTAAGATCATTTGTCAAAAGTGCAGATTCAGAGAAAACAAACGTGCGTATGCCTCTCTTCCAGATGTGACATTTATAAATCACAAATGATCTTGAAATTGTGTGCAGCTGACTGGTGTCAGATCTCCGCCTTGTAAACGCCCCCTAATTAATATAATCACCATATAAAAGAGCACACACCAATATCCAGAGTTCTATGCTTGAGAATGACGAGCACAAAAAAAAATGAACCATGTGTAATTATTCTTTGTACAACATGTGTGTGTGGTGGTTTATTTTTTTCTATTGACTATTATCAAAATTACTACTTCTAGAAACAACAGAAATAATAATAATAGTAATTATAAAACAATTAGGTTTCCAAAAGCAAGAATTAATTATTCAAGTAATATTTTCAGTCATCTGAAAAAAGTGAGCATCCTACTTTTCAAATCACTTGCTATGACAACTAATAAAAAGTTTAGTATCACGAAATTCTTGCAAAACTTTTAAAAACATTATTGAAAGAAAAACTGGAGATTATGGTCTCCGGTCTGAAAAAAGCTGCATGTGATTTGGCATTTCTTTATGTTGAATGTTAAAATGTTCCGACAGTCATTAAGTCCACAAGTTATTTGCCTCATTGTGCATGAATGAGACCAAGGTGCTGCATTATTTGGACACACAATTCGATCTACAATAAAAAAGACAACATAAAAACAAAGTGTCGCTTCATAACTTTACACACTCAATAAAAAACAAATTGAAAAGTTAAATTAAAATGGACTTATGTGACTATCCTATGAAAAACATTTATAATGCCTAAGTAATGTAATTATTATCCTAAATAGTATTGGCCATCATAGTCCTGCTTCACCACTGTGGTGGGAAGTACAGCCTTGTGGAACCCTGAAATCATGGTGCTTCTGTTGTGGAAAACCTGTGTACGGTGCAAAGCACAGTCACAGTCAATGCAGGTCTTTGCACTTGACCACCACCACCTTTGACTTGCACTCCGAACACAACTGGTCCGTTATATGCTTTGTTGCATATATGCCTCTCTCCAGTCCATCTCTGATGAAGTTGCTGTCCTTGCTATCACTTTCCCAATGCAGTGGTGCTGAATGTGAGGTACTCTCAGAATGGAGGTTAGAACTAGCAGCTGACAGAAGATCTTGAGCGCTGTCAAGAGCATGCCATACCAACAGGTGGCGATATAACCCTAACCGTAAAGCCATGTTGGCCAATCAGAAGCCTTATTTGTCTGACATCTGCCATTGCACAGACTCGCTTCATGTAAACAAAGGAGATAGCGGCGCACAATCTGACATCAATCATAGGAGATAACAGTGCGCACTCTGATGTCACAAGCCAAAAATCTATGGTTTCACCGGCTACACGACAACACTGCTGCAACCAAAGTTTTTGAAATTCTTCACCCAGGCAGGAGTTTTCAAAAAGGTTTGGTTTCAGTGACCTGATACTGGATTTGCGTGCAGACGAACGGCCGAACTGCATAGAAAAATTTGCGGTTTTAAAAAAATACCCGTCTTCATGTGGACAGGGCCGTAGTTCTCATCACTTTCCTGTTTCCTTTGTTGTAGTTTTCTAGATCTGGGTACCCGTAGAAGATGACTACTCTATTTAAAAAAACAGCATATGCTGGTTAGGTATTTTTGACGCTGGAGGGCGGGTTTATGCTGGTCCTTTGCTGGTTTTTTGTTGGTTTATGCTGGTCCTTTTGCTGTTTATGCTGGTCCTTTTGCTGGTCATTTGCTAGCACTTGGCCAGCATAAACCAGCAAAATGACCAGCAAAAGGACCAGCAAAATGACCAGCAAAATGACCAGCATAAACCAGCAAAAGACCAACTTCCCCCGCAATAGGACCCGGCTTAAACCAGCAAAGGACCAACTTAACCAGCTTAAACCAGCAAAGGACCAGCTTAAACCAGCAAATGATCAGCTTAAACCAGCAAAGGACCAGCATAAACCAGCAAAGGACCAGCATAAACCAGCAAAGGACCAACTTAAACCAGCTTAAACCAGCAAAGGACCAGCTTAAACCAGCAAAGGACCAGCATAAACCAGTGAAGGACCAGTTTAAAACAGCGAAGGACCAGCATAAACCAGCAAAGGACCACCTTCCACCCAGCTTAAACCAGCAAAGGACCAGTTTAAAACAGCAAAGGACCAGCATAAAACAGCAAAAAGACCAGCATAAACCAGCAAAAAACCAGCATAAACCAGCAAAGGACCAGCTTAAACAGCATCCCAGCGTCCCAAACTGACCTTACCAGCATATGCTGTTTTTTCAACAGGGTAGTCTGTGATCTGATAGGGTTGTTATTCAAGAATCAACTCTGAAATGTATTGAGGAGCGAGCTCGTTTAATGCTTTGTATACGAACAACAACATTTTGAATTCTATGCAATCGTGAATAGGTAAATATAGATAATAGTTAAATATCATATACGTACTATCATATATACATTGGGGCTATTGCATCTGAAATATACAGTGGGTACGGAAATAATTCAGACCCCCTTAAATTTTTCACTCTTTGTTATATTGCAGTCATTTGCTAAAATCATTTAAGTTTTTTTTTTTTTTCCTCATTAATGTACACACAGCAACCCATATTGACAGAAAACACAGAATTGTTGAAATTTTTGCAGATTTATTAAAAAAGAACAACTGAAATATCACATGGTCCTAAGTATTCAACCCTTTGCTGTGACACTCATATATTTAACTCAGGTGCTGTCCATTTCTTCTGATCATCCTTGAGATTGTTCTACACCTTCATTTGAGTCCAGTTGTGTTTGATTATACTGATTTGACTTGATTAGTAAAGCCACACACCTGTCTATATAAGATTTTACAGCTCACAGTGCATGTCAGAGCGAATGAGAATAATGAGGTCAAAGGAACTGCCTGAATAGCTCAGAGACAGAATTGTGGCAAGGGACAGATCTGGCCAAGGTTTCAAAAAAAATGTCTGCTGCACTTAAGGTTCCTAAGAGCACAGTGGCTTCCATAATCCTTAAATGGAAGATGTTGGGACGACCAGAACCCTTCCTAGAGCTGGCCGTCCGTCCAAACTGAGCTATCGGGGGAGAAGCGCTTGGTGAGAGAGGTAAAAGAAGAACCCAAAGATCACTGTGGATGAGCTCCAGAGATGCAGTCGGGAGATCTGAGAAAGTTGTAGAAAGTCCCCATCACTGCAGCCCTCCTCCAGTCGGGGCTTTATGGCAGAGTGGGTTGACGGAAGCCTCTCCTCAGTGCAAGAAACATGAAAGCCCGCATGGAGGACTCCAAGATGGTGAGAAATGAGATTTTCTGGTCTGATGAGACCAAGATATAAGTTTTTGGCCTTAATTCTAAGCGGTATGTTTGGAGAAAACCAGGCACTGCTCATCACTTGTCCAATACAGTCCCAACAGTGAAGTTTGGTGGTGGCAGCATCATGCTGTGGGGGGTTTTTTCAGCTGCAGGGACAGGACGACTGTTGCAATCGAGGGAAAGATGAATGCGGCCAAGTACGGGGATATCCTGGACGAAACCTTCTCCAGAGTGCTCAGGACCTCAGACTGGGCGAAGGTTTACCTTCCAACAAGACAAATACCCTAAGCACACAGCTAAAATAACGAAGGAGGTGGCTTCACAACATCTCTGTGTCTGTTCTTGAATGGCCCAGCCAGAGCCTGACTTAAACCCAATTGAGCATCTCTGGATAGACCTAAAAATGGCTGTCCACCAATTTTTACCATCCAACCTGACAGAACTGGAGGATCTGCAAGGAGGAATGGCAGAGGATGCCCAAATCCAGGTGTGAAAAACTTGTTGCATCTTTCCCAAAAAGACTCATGGCTGTATTAGATCAAAAGGGTGCTTCTACTAAATACTGAGCAAAGGGTCTGAATACTTAGGACCATCTGATATTTCAGTTTTTCTTTTTTAATAAATCTGCAAAAATGTCAACAATTCTGTGTTTTTCTGTCAATATGGGGTGCTTGTGTACATTAATGAGGAAAAAAAATTTACTTAATTGATTTTAGCAAATGGCTGCAATATAACAAAGAGTGAAAAATTTAAGGGGGTCTGAATACTTTCCGTACCCACTGTATGTAGAAAGTTACCATATGTCGATGTATCCGCTTGTCTGCTGGTCTTTGAAGAGAGAGTTTATGACTTTCGCAGGCGCCAACCCATTGCCCCATAACGTTCTGGTTCATTTAAAATCTTTGTTTGAACAGCAGCTTGTCTTGGTATTAGTAAACTACAGATATGAGAAAAGACTTTACAAAAACGTCCGTGTCACCATGACGCACATTCTTTAGATACCCGCTGAGTTGTAAACTACGATTGAATGAAACAACACACGTGAGGAGCATCTTCTGAGGATCAATGGGTCTCCTGAAAATATTGAATTGCGCTTAAAAAGCACAGATCAAGCTAAATGAAAAAAAGCGTACACCACACCAGACTCCTGATGTCCTGTAGTAGAAAATACCTACAAGTACACGTTGTTAAAACTAGTATACAATAGGCCTATGTTGCAATTAAACTTACATTTTAAGGTGGCTCATGTCTCAGGTATATGATTGTGTGTATGTATATGATTTTACTGTTCTTATTTTTGCAAAGACTCGATTTCAATTCAAGTCCTAGTAAATATAAGGCCAAAACATGATATTACAAAGGAATCATTTTGACAAATGTGGTTGTTGCAGTGTTTTTAAAAATAGGGAATTCCAACTCCAAGCAGGTCCTCACACCCGCGCGCGCGCGCACACACACTCCTGTATACACACACACACACACACACACACACACCTGTACATCTATCAAGGTGAGGAACGAGTCATTTAACCTGCAAAGCGAGGACCACCATTTCTGCTACAATTACAGATAAATGTATACTATATTTCAACACTAGGTGTGTCCATGAAGTTTTTACCTCAGCTTCTTAAAAAACAAAACAAAGGAAAAGAACCAGCATTTTACCACCAGAGTGAGGACATTTTCATGGGGGCGCTATTGAGTTAATTTCTGACTGAATTATTTTAACTACCTTTTTTTTAAGCTTGCATTTATTCTTTACTATTTTTTGTTTTAGTGTTGACAGCTCAAAGTCATTATTCAACTGAACTTACTTTAGCTGAATAATGACTTAGAGCTTCTTTACTGCTGCTTTAAATTCGATTTACATCATTGATCCTTATTTTCCTGTTATCACTGTAAAGCTGCATAAAAAACAAAAAGGTAACTTGACAATTAATGCAAGATTCAGATGGAGGTTCATAAACAGTCCACCCAAACATTTATGTTCAACTGTTCAATTTATTGATCTAATTAGATGAACAAAATTTTAGCAATATACATAACTACCCAAAAGTTACAAACAAAACTGCAAGAGATGAAATCTCCAGTGACCAGCTCTACATTTATTTCATTTCTAAACAGATGGTAATCCCAAAAATACTGTATTAACATTAAGGTAAACAGAACAACTGGACGGCAAGATGTTAAGCTTTTAAGACATATTTTTTTGTGAAGCAGACTTCCTTTTTAGAGTAACAATTGTATTGTAAACAAAGTTCTTAACATCTTTCCAAGATCTTTCCTTCAGGGACTTTTCCTCTTCTAGGCATTTCATGCAGAGTCCAGTTTTCCAGGAACCCTGCCATGAACTTTCCTGGATGTTTGTTAACTGCCCATCTCTCTTCTTCACTCCATGCTCTCTTCAGGATTATCCTGGTTGTCTCTACAAATGACAAAAGACAATGTAGATTGTGTAAACTTAAAAACAGAGACCAGACTGCTTTTGCTTGCCCACAGTCACAGAAAGTGCCTAAATGTAGGGCTGCGTGATTTGGTCAAAAAATAATTTCGTCCTCAAAGAAACATTAAAACATCCTGCCGTTTCATAGCTTAAAATAAAGATTTTTAAAAATCCATGTCATAACCCCATTAATGTTTACGATAATCACTGAATAGTTAGGGGTCTAAAAAATATAAATATATATACACACTAAGGGTTGACCAACTTCCGATTTTATGTGATGAAAGTCGAGTCGAAGACACGTGATTAATGAACAAATAAGTCTGGAGCTGTGACAAACACCTTGTGCACAGCTATGGCATATAACACAGCACTGCCCATATGGTTGTTGCTCCTATAACAGCTAATTTTTAACAGTTTTTTTGTCTTTGAGTCGTTATGTTTCTCTCAGATTTCTGCTTGTTCTAAATCAGATACAGATAAAGTAGCACAGTAAAGATTACATTAATATGAATGCATTAGTGAGAGCGATTGCATGTGTGAATTAATTATACCTGGCAGCGTCTCTCTACTAGAAGTGAAGCTGTGGGATTTAGTTATTAAGAAATATATGCTTGAACTTTTCCGTTTCTAATCTATTTTTATTGAGAAATCAACAGAACGCGTTGACAATACATTTTCCGCGCTGACTGATTCTTGCGCATGACTGTGTGATTACACAGTGCACAGTCATTGTAGGTACGACGGCTAATCAAAATGGTACTTACTTGCGCTTGTCCGGATTGTTCAAACCGACTTAAAACTAAAAGATTACTTTCTCTCACGTGAACTCATTCGGGAGTGGTGATTTTCGACGTATTCCCAACTTCTGAGCCTGTTTGCCTGAAGTTATGGTTGATTGCTCTTCGGCTGGATATCAACACACCCATTAACATAAACTACGCCAGAGCGCATACACTCCTCACGCACCGGATGGACATAGTGTTGTATTAGAGGTAAAATATGATATAAATATTGTTCGGTTTCTGGCACAAACCGATCGTTTCGTGTCTTAGGACATCAATGTGTCGTCACGAGCCGAAGGGTTTAATTTGGATTTTTCTGTGCATGTTTTTTTTTACTCTCATAGATTTTGTAACCATTGCCATGCATTATACGACTGATAGACTGCAACGGTTAAAGTAAAAAATCTTAATTTGTGTTCTACTGAAGAAACAAAGTTACCTACATCTCGGATGCCCTGGGGGTAAGCAGATAAACATCACATTTTCATTTTTGGTGAACTATCCCTTTAAAAGATTTTAAAACCATTGGAGACCACAGACATGAAGACAGTTTCAACTGATATTTAGCCTTAAAATCCTCTTAATGCATACTCTTAAACAGCACTTCTCAAAGTCCAGACCTGGAGGGAATTCAATCTGGACCCACGTCCATTTTGTATTTCAAGAGCACTAATAATATTTACTACTTTGATAAACGCACGTTAAACTTGTAAATCATTTGTTTAGTTTTATGTTTTTTTGGAGATGGTCTGAAATGAAAGCGAAGGCGAGATATTTAAAGTTTTTCTGCGTGACGTTGTCATGACATCCAGTGAGCTTTCAAAAATATTTTATAAAATGATTGACGTAATCGGGCGACACTTCATCACTGTGTAATATGAGTTTTTTTTGTTGTTGTTATCACTATGGCCATTTGATTTATAGCAGTGTTCAGTGTTTTCCATACATTGAGTTATTTGTGATAAAGTAGCGTTTGTGAGCGCAGGGCTTATTAGATTACAGCCGTCACCGGGGAAACCGCTATATCTCCCGCTCCAACAGTGGAGAATGAATTTGCATTTGGAAGTCTGTGGGAAACACTGGTGTCTGTGAACAAACATTAACAAAAAGGATGCTTCAGAACTGTTTTGAGAAGATGCTTAAGTTTTGAGCTATGTAGGCCTATTATTACTATGAATTAGGCTACTATTACTATTACGTTATTGTGCCCTGCAATAAACATTTAGTTTCTTTTATGAGATGAAGGGGAAAAAAAATAACGACCAAACATATCGGGCAAAAAAATAAATTAATTGGCATCATAATTGGCCATCGGCTGCCCTGATTTCTAAATATTTCGGCATCGGCCAGAGAAAATCCCGTATCGGTAGACCTCTATTGATGACATTTAAATTAATTGCTTTGCCACTTTTGCACTTGTTATTAATATATTTTGAATGCAAAAGGCATTTTATTTTTTCAAAACAATTACTGCTGATTTGTTATGCATGTTTATTAAAAACATTATTTTTGTAATAACCAATTGTTCCGGACCTTTGACATTGATGAAAATACAGATTTGGACCTGTAGACTTTGAGAACCCCTGCACTAGATGATTCGACTAGACACCGAGACCACACCCCCTGTTTATTGTATACACGATTTCAGAAAAATAAAAATAAATCAGTGACACTAGATTCGCATGGAGTACTGCGGATAACGTGACTAGAGAGAAAAAAATTTATAACATTCAAATTTTTTCCACTGTGAAAGAACGCACACCAAAGAGCAAGCTAACAAGTATCAAAAAAAAGAAGTATGGGATCTCTCCTACGTACTCTACTTTCATGACATTTTGTGGCACCAATTCAGCTGTAGAGCACTCAACATCTGGTAGGTTTATGCTTGCTCACTTTCATTGGCTATTGCGGGTATCACGTCAGAGGCAGCCCGATCTATAGTCATAAATATCGAACATTTTGTACAGTATACGATTGAGTTCGGGCGCCCGTCTCGATCGGGAGCAGTTAAATAAATGTAATGACACCACACAATAGAGAATTTTTTGCACACAAAAAATCATTTGTAACAAGCCTCGAAACAGGCCACATCTGCGTGCGCAGTTCGGACGCGTACACGGACAGCACGGACTGCTTGTATTTGTACTACTGAAAGTGTAAGTTGGTGGTCCGCTCGGCAGACGTATTCCACACATGTGCAGTAGTACAGTAAATGTAAACAGTAAACAAACAATTGCCTAAAGTATGGGCAATTTCCCTCCATGAATTATTGCACATCTCTCTGTCTTTATATTGTTTTATCGACGGGTTGTAGAGGTGTGGGTATCGACAGACTTCTTCACACACCCTGCGCAAGTGGTGCGGTCACAAAAAAATGAGAGACGCGTGGATGTCCGCTCTGAGCCTCCGCGTACACCCTCTGATGATGATTTCTACGTCACGCGGAATCTAGCAGACTTACGCACGCGGAAAGTATAACACAGGCTTAAAGTGGAAGTCAATGTCAGAGCGGTGGGTTTCCCATGCCATGATTGAAACACTGTGGAATGAGGTCTTCCTCAGAGGATGGCGCCAGGAGGTTCTGTCGCGACGAGCATGAGTTCCGGAAACCATGTCCTGTGGGCCAGTACGGCCCGTTACTTTCCTCACTGACCTTGCACAGTGTGAAAGGCCACTGGAGGAAACACATACTTGCGTAAGCCAGAGGCCTTGGACAGGGAGTAATACAGCTGGCAGTGGGAGGACTCGCGGGAGGCAAACAGGTGTACCTGGGCTTCCCCGAATCGACTCCAGATCAGCCGGATCGTCTCGGGATGGAGTCGTTATTCTCCGGGGAACGTGAGCTGTCGTGAGAGTGTGTCGGCTGCATGATGGAGCTCCTCTGGAATGTGGACGGCGCGCAGCGACTTGAGCCGCGTCTGACTGCAAAGGAGGAGATGACGGGCGAGGTGTGACATACGATGAGATCGTAGACCATCCTGCCGGTTGATGTACGATACAGCCGAAGTGTTGTCCATGCGGACCAACACGTGCTTGCCTTGTAGCAGTGGCCGGAATTGCCGCAAGGTGAGATGCACTGCCAACAACTCCAGTCTCCAGAAAACGACATGCTGGGACACTTGTTCTAAGGGCACCCCAGCCCGTAGAAAAGCAAGGCCACACTGAGAAAGAGATCCTCTGCGTCGGGGAGAGCTTGCTCTTTTCCCAGTTGTCCCGAAACCCCAACTGGCTGAGGTGCCGGAGCACCAGGTCTCTGTGATCGCACAACTGCTCTCGTGACCGGCCCATGATGAGCCAGTCGTTGAGGTAGCTGAGGATCCTGATGCCCACTTCCCGTAACAGGGCAAGGGCGCCCTCTGCAAATTTCACGGGGGGACAGGGAAATCTCAAAGGGGAGGACCCAGTACTGCCATGCCCGACCCTCGAACGCAAACCGTAGAAACAATCTGTGTCGAGGAAGAATCGAAACATGAAAGTAAGCGTCCTTCAGGTCGACCACTGCAAACCAATCCTGGGGCTGGATGCATCTGATGATGCTCTTCTGCGTCAACATCTTGAACAGAAGCTTGTGAAGGGCCCGATTCAAGACTCGCAGATCCAGGATTGGCCGAAGGCCACCGCCTTTCTTAGGTATCTATTTTATAAACATAAGTAGGGGCTGTAAAACCCCTGCCTCTCTTGGCTGGAGTACCGGCTCGATTGCATCCTTTGCCAGGAGGACAGCAAACTCTTTGCACCAGACAGGAGCATCTCGGACTGCCACCGATGTCTCGAGGACGCCACTGAAGCTTGTTTGAGGTGCCTGTGACTGAATTCATAGCCGAGTCATTGTGGTGAATGATCCAGCGGGACGGGTTGGGCAGCGCAAGCCATGCCCCCAGACACCGTACAAGTGGCACCAAAGGAACAATCGACGGTGGTGCAGTGGCGGGGAGCAGAGCTGGATGGTACAGAATGCATCGTGTTCTGACTCATCCCCACAGAACTCCCCAGAGGGACTGGCCAGAAATGCGTGGAGAGGCATCGCGTCTCCCAACGTCAGTCTCTTGGCTGCTGGCAAGAGGGGGCATCGCGGCCGAGAGTGAGGAGGCAGTGCGTCGCACACTGTCGGCCCTCAAGCCGCCCCCGCCTGAGAACCTGGAGGAAAAGGAAATTGCTCTTTCTTTGGCTCAAGGGCCGGTGGTAACCACATTGTCAGTGGCGGAACAGAAATAAAACAAAACTGAAATTTTCCACCTGGCCCTCCTCCGGGGGAACGAGCGGCGCTGTGTTCGCCGTCTCCTGAGAAAGAGCAGCTTCCCTCATCTCCGGGTTGCCCGTGTTAGGGCTGCATCATCACCCTCTTGGACAATTTAGTCCATTGGCCATGATGGTCAGAGGCCAATGGGTGAATTTCTTCGTCACCCTCTTGACTTGGCTGGACACGGGGGGGGCGCCGTGCTCCCGCGAGAGGCTCGCACGCTTGCCTAGGTGTTTCTTCAGCACAGGGCGGAGGCAGCCTAGAGGACACAGGAGGGCGCCCACGGCAATGAGCAGACTGGGGCCTCGCCCGCGGGGCAGGGGCTGCCGAGTACTGCTGGGCAAAGCCCTCGACAGTGTTGCGACAGCCACCTGGGAGATGGAGCGTCGAAATATCTTTCTTTGTCGACGTCCTTCATCCTGCAGGTTGACACAGATGGCGCTCTTGGACCACAGAGTGGACATTGCGTCCCAAGGGACCACGCCTGACTTTCGTACTCGTAGGGCGATCAGTCAACCTCAGGTGGTACTCCCTCCTGCTTTGTTTTAGTGCTTGGCAGTATAGCCATGGCATGCAGGGCAGAGGCGTCCTCGCCCGCAGCACCGCAAGCTTTGGCCTCGAGAGCAGCCATCAGCTTTACAGGCATTGGACGGGAGACAAGGACGATTCCTCCAAGTGGTGGCGTTTCGCGGCCACAGGTGCACCGCGACCGCTCTCTTCACCTGGGGAATGTCAAAATAACCGTTACCCCCGTCCGCCCGCCCATCATCAAGGAAGTGAGGATGGTGTAGGTGAGACGCGGCAGCCCTGGCTGTAAAAGGGTCCATCCACGACTTAATCACTCCTCATGCACCTCCTGGGAAGAAAGGCACCGGAAGCAGTTCCGTGGTTGAACCGCATCCCGCCCCGAAAATGCCAATCATCCAGTCCGAGGGCTCGGACTGGGTGGCGTTTTCTGGGCACTTTTTCTCAAAGCGTTTTACATTGTCAGGGGGTATCTCCTCATCTACCACCAGTGTGCAGCATCCACCTGGTTGATGCGACGGCAGCCATAGTGTGCCCACCACACACCAGCTTATTGGTGTTGAGGAGACAGAGTGATGAAGCCAATCCGAATATGGGGATTGTTAGGAGGCCATGATGGTCAGAGGCCAATGGGTGAATTTGGCCAGGATGCCGAGGTCACACCTCTACTCTTTTTGAAAGACATCCTGTTTTTTTTTAATGACCACAGAGAGTCAGGACCAAGGTTTAACAGCTCATCCAAAGGACGGTGCTTGTTGACAATATAGTGTCCCCATCACTACACTGGGGCGTTAGGACCCACACAGACCACTGGGTGAGCACCCACTGCTGGCCTCACTAACACCTCTTCCAACAGCAACCTAGTTTTCCCAGGAGGTCTCCCATCCAGGTACTGACCAGGCTCAACCCTGCTTAGCTTCAATGGGCAACCAGTCTTGGGCTACAGGGTGATATGGATGCTTGTTAATTGACCTCCAGCCCATGCTTCACGTCTGCCCGTGCAACATGGCCGTCAACGCTGGTCCCTTTCGGCGTTGGCCACAACCTCCCGATGCTGAGATTCGACATCTGATCTTCTGGTGGTGCACCGAATGAAATTCTGGCAGCCTCGTGAAGCGAACCAGCAAAATCACCCGGGAACCAAACGGGATGATCGCTGCGTGAGGAGTAAGAGGTCCGTGGGGACTGGCCCAGCGAAGAAGCTCTTACTGTGATCCTCAGATCTCCCAGAGCTCTAGGGTGCCCCTCTTTTCAGAAAAGAGAGGCGAGATCGCAGCGATGTCATGCTCATACGCCCACAACAGGCACATGAGTCATCCACGAACGTAGCTTCAGTGTGTTGGATGCCCAGACACTGAAGACAACGATCGTGTTTGTCCACAGAAGACAGGTAACAGCCGCAACCAAGAGGACACGGACGAAACGGCATCTTTAAAAAGACGTGAGCCGTCTGTGATTTGCTCTTTTAGGATATATGATCTTTTAGTTGAAGTGCCCAGGGGAATCGCTGCAGACAGAGACACCGTTGTTCGCACCGTCACACCAACCAGAACTACTTCCAGACAGATGATGAATGGCTTTGTGGAGACCAACACGTTCATCTACTTGGCTACTACAAAAATCTGAAGAGTGGATGCACCTGTCACCTATTTATACCCGTATGCACGGGGAGTGGCTCAGGTATGCAGAATCCACTAGCCAAAATTCATTGGCGTTTTCTCTTAAAGTCATAGATGATTGGGGCTTCCAGGTAAAACCCCATATGTAGTCACGACATAACTCGTAGTGACCAACAGATAGGGAACAGATTTCATATTTGAATATTTAAACATTTCAGATTCTGGTCACATTATCACACATATTCATTTATCCTCATAGATACAGTACTATAGTGATGCTTTTCTGATGACCCTCACCTGGAAACGAGGCTTCCGTAAACTAACAAGATTTATACATCTTTCGAGCAGCTCTGTCAGGAGTCTGTTCACTGTCTAGACTGTAAGGAGGAATCAGAGGAGAAAATCACTGTTGGTTGTAACAAATTGCAAATTAGTTACTATATTTCAATTTACAAAGTAAAATGAAGTGTAACACATTAAACTGACATGAAATATAATCAGTTTAAAATATGATATATATTTACATGTTTGTGTCACTGCGGAAGAATTAAAGAGAGTTTAACTAGAGTTTTTACTCTAGTTTAAACATGTTTGTATTGGTCTTAATAAATAACTGAAAGGAAAGTAAGTGTAAAGTAATGTGATGATTTGCCTGTAAAAGAAATAAAAGTTAAACAAATATGATTTTGTTCTGACACAAATCCTTTGCCAATAAAGCTTAATGACAATTTTTCACATACTGTATATTTGTATAGTTTAATACCACAAAGAGACATTTACTCACCTCAGTTTACAGTTTGAGTCCCATAGCACTTTTCTGAGTCGCTCCTTTGAGTCTCCTATTATATTGACTCTCAGATCAAGCTCTTTTAAAAACTGCAGTGCTTTTGTGTTTGTCAAAGACTGAGTTAAAGAAGAAACGTCTGTAATGCTACAGTCCATTAGACTAGAAAGAGAAAGACAGAAAGAAAGACAGAATCACAAAACAAACCATATAAATAATTGTAAACAAATATAACAAACTCAGGCTCTGGTTTCAACTGTGATTTTAAGCATTATGATTAAGCACCTCAGTCTCTCCAGTTTAAAGTGTGGATCCATCAGTACGTCACATAAGTGATTCACTCCTGTGTTTTTTATTTGATTGACACTGAGGTCCAGTTCTCTCAGGTGTGATGGGTTTGATTTCAGAGCTGAAGTCAGGATGAGACACTGTTTCTCTGTAATACTGCATCCACACAGACTGAAGACAGAAAGAGAAAAGACAATGACTCAGATCTATATGATCAAAACAAAGGTTTAGGAGGATTTGGGCAGTAAGTCTGACAGCAATTTATCATTACAAAGTCACATTTGTAATTCTATAGAACAACTCAGAAATTAATAAAAAAAAAGGTTTATTTAGTTTTTTCCAACAAAATTAAAAATGAAATGTCAAATGCTCAAAAAATAAATCAAATGATAAATCAAAATCTCAAAATGGCTGCTCAAATGAAAAATCAAATGCAATTCAATTTCCTCATTTGGGGCAGCATAAACTGTACCTAAAATAAATATAATTTTATTTGGTGTTTTATGCTCATTATCAATCCAGTATAAACATGTCATAATTAAATCGATAATTCAATTGATAAATCAAATGTGCAAACCGACATCTCACACAGCAAATCAATTAAATTGCATTTGATCATTTGATTTCTCATTTGAGCAGCCATTTTGAGAGTTTGATTTATCATTTGTTCGTTTTGAACATTTGATTTTTAATTTGACTTTTGTTAGGAAAAAAGTTCCATATTGTTGAAATAAAACATCTGAACAATGTCTTGAGGGGCTGTAACCGTGGTATGTGTTTTGTATCATGGCTTCGATTAACAAAGATTAATAAATTATATAAAAATGTATTTCTCATTGTTAGTTTTGTATTAGCTAATAAATGAACTAATGTTAATGAATGAGATCTTACTGTAAAATGTTAACATCTCAGTATTGTCATAAACGATCTTAGTCTCACAGACCAACATTCAAACATACTGTAAACTAAACAATTACGAGTCAAAGACAGTTTGCTTTTAAAAAGATTGTGTATGATTCTCAAACAAGATTCTGCTTTGCACTGGAAATGTAAAATGTTTCCTTAAGCAGATGACATTCAAGCAAGCTTTGGAAAAAAGAAGTTCATTTGCTTTAGTGCTTCCATTTAGGACATTTGAGCTTGATATTGATCACAAATGCCCTTGCCCATCACTTTTACAAGTTTACAGTATAAACTACACATCCATTTTACATTTTGTGAAATACATTAAATTAAAAGCAATTCTGTCGTCACAAAAACACTGTTACATACCAGCTGTCAGTAAACATGATCACATGCAACAATCATACATTCGGAAATACAAGAAATTGATATATGCACACTGAATTTTGTTGAATTTTGCAGCTGTTTTTTCAATCCATAACTTATTGGAGGAGTTTTTACAAAGCTCTGGAGGAAAACCATTGTTCTCCTTCTACAGTAACTGAAATAATAATTGACCCTTGATCAAATTGAATTGCTTGGAGAATTATTTAACACTTGACATGACTCTTTTTAATAATATCACTTTATTGTGGCTCTGTGTGATGCTGAGAGAAAAACTGCACTGCCTCAAATGAGGAATTAATATTGACAACTGTAACATTACTAGTAGTCATGTAACATGATAAAAGATATAAGATACTCACGTCAGTGTGTTGAGTGTACAGTGCTTATCCTGCAATACAGCGGCAAGTTTCTTCAGTCCTGAGTGTCCTAGTTCACTTAGATTCAGCTCTCTCAGGAGTAACAGGTTTTCACCCAGAACTCTATTCACAAACTGACAGGCTTCATCTGCAGCAGGACCCAAAAACCTGAAGAAGAAAAGATGGAGGAGGATTCAGATCAGTTCTCAACTAAACTCGGTGCAATAACAAAATCCAGCATTGGTGCCGATGAAAACAATTTTATCTTTGATACAACAATATATTTCTAAGCTGATTATATTAGTGAAATATTTTAAGTAATTTGGCTGCACATCAATTATGTTGTATTATTTCCTCACGTCTCACCTCAGTGTCTTGAGTTGAGAGTTTGGATCCTGTAGTAAATCACTGAGCTGCTTCACTCCTGATGGTCCAGGATCATTTCCTGTGAGATCCAGCTCTATCAGGTGTGAAGGGTTTGATCTCAGAGCTGAAGCCAGAGCTTTATAACCATCTTCACTGATACTGCAGTTAGAGAGTCTAGAACAGGAATGAAAATGTAACATTCAGATGATTAGTCAGTTAATTCTAGCGGATCTGAAAAAATATAAATAAAAGTGAATTTTGTACAAATGAATTAAAAGTTAGTTATAAGGCAAAACAGAAAACTGAATATGGAGGCAAACAAAGGATGATCTAAATTTGTGATTTCCAACACTGATAATAAATTTTAATAATTTATCAGGCAAACAAACTATTTTAATTCAGCATTTTGCATATTGTCCATATTTGTGAACAAAGTTGATTTTTAAATGTAAGATTCAACATTTCTCTTTACCGTTGTTACATCCAAAAAACACAAAACATTCTAATACATATCATTTGTAAAGAATACCCAATCTTAGTTGATTTCAATTTTTGTGTCATCACACAACTTACCTCAGTATCTCCAGTTTACACTTTAGACTCTCCAGTCCAGTGCAGAGCAGCTTCACTCCTGAATCCTGCAGATTATTATTGTTCATGTTCAGCTCTTTCAGATTAGTATCTGATCCAAGAACTGTAGCCAGAGCCGGACAGCTTATGTCTGTTAAGTTGCAAGCATTAACCTACAGAGAAAAAAAGCATAACAGAATAAGATGGAACATATTGCATTTGGCGTATATAAATATTTAAAGGGGTCATATGAGGCGATTTCAATTTTTCCTTTCCCTTTGGAGTGTTACAAGCTCTTGGTGCATAAGAAGATCTGTAAAGTTGCAAAGACTAAATCTCAAATCCAAAGAAATATTCTTTAAAAAAGTTAAGAGTCAACCAAGCCTACCTAAAACGGCTCGTTCTAACACGCCCCCACAGGTCTACCTCACTATGTGGGAAAATTAGCATAATGCCACCCAAATGGTCACGCAAAGAAAGAAGGAGTAACTTATTCTCGCTGTAGTATTGTTGACGCTGCCACCGCCATGTCGTGAAGACGCTGTGTTTTTTGTTGTGAAAGTGAAACTACTTTGTTGGTCTTCCAAAAGAGGACAATATCCACTTCATGCCTGGAGCTGATCCGTGCTGGTCGTTGAGGAAATACTTCAACTTGCGCTGTGGATCGCCGGATCGGCTTTCACCGTGGAAAAAGCAGAGTCCAGCCCAGGGTCGTCAAATGTAGTTGCCGCAAGGCAGCACGTTTGGTGAGGGGCTTAAACATTTCTGTCACCAGCTTGAGGAATTCGGACAATCACAACACATCTGGATAGCTGGGCAATCACAAGACACCTTGCTTTTCAGACGATGAGCTTTGTAAAAATCGCGTGTTTCAGAAAGGCGATAGAGGAGAAACAATAATGTTCAGTAAGTGGAAAATAATGTGTTTTTTAACCTTAAACCGTATAAACACATTTCATTACACCAAATACACAAAATAATGTTCTTTATAGCAGCATCATATGACCCCTTTAAATGTATTAGCCATACTTTTTACAAGAACAGTAAATATACAGTCAGAACTACGCTGACATTATTCTTTAACTTGTATTACATTTGAATGTGCTGCTCTATCATGTTGAGTGTCTTGAGGTGGAGAATCTGGAGGTTAATGATTTAAGCGTGGAGGTTTGGAAAAAAAATATGTCCTTCACCAGAAAAGTTGAAAAGGACTACATACTGATGTGGAAATAACTATGAACTTTTGTAAAAATATTAACATTTGTGTTTTGCTAACTGAAATTTTGCTGAAAATATGCAGTGTGATTAAAAATCATCACAGATCAATCTAGATGAGACCAAAACATGACAAAATGTATTAAATGACTTACAGAGCTCTTTTGCAGGTTTTGATGACTGGTGATCGTCTAACAAGACACTCGTCTGATTTCTTGAATTTCTGAAGATCAAACTCCTCCATCTCTTCCTCTGACGTCAACAACACAAAGGCTAAAGCAGACCACTGGGCAGGTGAAAGATCAGCAGATGAGAGGCTTCCTTTGCTAAGGTGGGTCTGAAGGTGGTTCACCAGAGTTTGGTCGTTCAGTTCATTCAGACAGTAGAACAGATTGATGGATCTCTCTGGAGACTGATTAGCTTCTAATTTCTGCTTGATGTACTGAACTATTTCCTTTTTGCTCTGGTCATTGTCATCTTGCTGTGTCAGCAGACCTCGTAAGAGTCGTCGACTGGACTGGAGTGACAGACCGAGAAGGAAGCAAAGGAAAAGATCCAGGTGTCCATTATCACTCTCGAGTGCCTTGTCCACTGCAGTCTTGAGCAAATCAATCATGGTTTCACTTTTGTTTTCCTGTTCTGTAGAGTCTTGATCAAACACATATTTCTTGTTGATGTCTAGAAACAGATGTGCATAAAGGGCTGCAATAAACTCTTGAATGCTCAAGTGAACAAAGCAGTACATGGTACCAAAAATACTCCCTGTTTCCTCCTTAAAGATCTGGGTACACATGCCTGAATACACTGATGCCTTATAAATGTCAATACCACAGGCTTCCAGATCTGTGTCATAGAAGATCACATTATTTATTTCCAGCTGATCAAATGCCAGTTTCCCCAGTGAAAGGATGGCATCTTTATCCCAGGAAACATCTGGTGTGTATTCTCCATCATACTTTCGTCTGCTCTGCAGGATCTGAAATCTGAGAAAGTGTGTGTACATTTGTGTCAGAGTCTTAGGAATGTCTTCAGTATTTGATTCCTGCAGTATTTTGGAGGCGTCATCAGCCTGACTGTTTTTCAGATCATTATTTCTTTTCTCCTCCAAAATATTCTGGAGAACAGTGGCTGAAATCCAGCAGAAGACTGGGATGTGGCACATGATAAACAGACTCTTTGATTTTTTAACATGATCAATGATTTCTTTGGCCAGATTCTCATCCGTGAATCTTTTTCTGAAGTACTCCTCCTTTTGTGCATCATTGAATCCTCGTATCTCTGTCAGCCGGTCGATACAGTCAGGAGGAATCTTACTGGCAGCTGTTGGTCTGGTGGTGATCCAGATGAGAGCAGAAGGAAGCAGATTTCCCTTGATGAGGTTCGTTAGCAGGAACATCCAGAGAGGCTGGTGATGATACATCATGACACGTCTCATTACCAGCAAAGTTTAGAGGAAGACGACATTCGTCCAACCCATCAAGGATGAAAAGGACTTTGAATTTATCATTTCTTGTAAGGTTCAGTCCTTTTGTCTGTGGGAAAAACTGAGTTATAAGGTCCATCAAACTTAGTTTTTCTTGCTCCTTTAAGTTCATCTCTCTGAATGGAAGAGGAAATATGAAGCTGATATCTTGATTTTCTTTTCCTTCGGCCCAATCCAGAACAAACTTCTGCACGGAGACTGATTTTCCGATGCCAGCAACTCCTTTTGTCAGTACAGTTCTGATCTGCTTGTCTTGTTCAGGTGCTTCAAACAAATTTTTGCATTCAACCTGTATCTCCTGTGATTCATGACGTCTGGAAGCAACTTCAATCTGTCTTATCTCATGTTCAGTATTGATCTGTTCACTACAACCCTGAGTGATATAGAGATCTGTGTAGATGTTATTCAGAAGTGTGTCACCTTGCTCTGAAAATCCTTCAGATACACATTGGTACATTTTCTTCAGCTTTGATTTTAGCGGTCGCTGATTAATGAATCCCAGCTCATCTAAAACAAATACAAAAACACAAAGTTATGGACCATTTTCTGACATATAACTATGGTCCACTATGGTATTTAGTCTTTTTTTGTGACAATGACAGATTGTTATGCTCATGAACCTCTTACCTGTTAAAGCCTCTGCTACTTCATCTTGCTTCATATCTCTCAGGAAGTAGAATGTGAGATCAAGAGCTGCTTCTTTGATACTACATTTATTCTCATTAAAGTCCTTCACAAAGTATTGCGTGTCTTCTTTTTGTAATATTTTCTTAAACTTCTCCAGCTCATCTTTCAGAAATTGGATTATTTTGCTCCCTCCGAGGCCTGGAAAAACAAGCAGAGGAAAAGAAATAACGGGTTTTACATTTTTTTTGTTTGTTATGGTTTAAAATGAAAAGGCAGTCAAACCAGTAAAAAAGGTTAAGCCTATCAATGGTCATAAGATACAAAATGAAGGCAACTATAGAAGAAAATATTGCCGGGGAATAGCAAAAAAGGTTTCTCAGTGCATCAGCATGAAACGAAATCTATTGGAACCACAACAAACTAATTCTTGTAACTTTCTAAATAAACAGCTGTAATTTTTAACAAATAAAACAGACAATAATACACTTTATGAACCGAATAGCCTATTTGTTTGTTTAAGTGATATAAATTGAAAAAATTACACTTATATTTATTATTTTTATGTTTTTAAATTTGTACCTGAAAGATCAGAGGAGGCTTTTGTCTTTGATAATTCTTCGCCGTATGGCGAGAACTCTGGAGATATGAGCATGGTCTTGGTTATGTCTGCACCCAGGTTAGAGTCTGAGGCCTGTTCTATAGTTAACCTGTTGCAAACAATAAATTTGGCTACTGTTACATTAACACACCCATCACATAGCAACAGATGTGGAAAAGCCAATTTCCCATCCCCTGCCAATGATTGCAAAACAGTTGGTAAGTTTTAAGAAGCAGCTTCTTCAAGCATAATACAAATTATCTAGAGACCAACGTTACCCGGTGCTTGGTTATTTATGGTGAGCAAGTATTATTTTATAAATTAACGAATGAGCACATGCCAAAAAATGTCCATGGTCATTTTAATCTTTGCTAATGTAGAATGTATAAGCTTACGCAAGATACTGACTTACTTTCAAAATTATTGTCACTATTAATCATAATTCAGGGGGGTACTACCCGAACCACGCCCCCCACCCACCCCCCCCCCCGTTCAGACCCCATGTCACCCCTTGGTTTTTTCACTATTTGTTATATTCCAGCCATTTGCTAAAATCATTTAAGTTCATTTTTCCTCATTAATGTACACACAGCAAACATATTGTCAGAAAAACACAGAATTGTTTACATTTTTGCAGATTTATTAAAAAGGAAAAACTGAAATATCACATGGTCCAGAGAGTTCAGAAGCATTGGCTCTTCAGATTCCGACACTTAAATATTTAACTCAGGTGCTGTCCATTTACTTCTGATCATTTTGTTTACCTTGGATGGGCACACCTTAATCTGAGTCCACGGCGGTTTGATGATTCTATATGATTGGAATTGCCATTAGGAAAAGCCCAACACACCTTTAGACCCTCACAGAATAAGACTACAGATCACAGTGCCTGTTCTGAGCAAATGAGAAATTCATGAGATCAAAGAAATGACATGAAGAGAAGATCAGAGAAGAATGTGGCAAGGCCACAGATCTGGCCAAAGGTACAAAATTAATCTTAAGTTTCCCAAGAGCACAGTGGCCTCCATTCTTTAAATGGAAGACGTTTGGGATGACCGGAACCCTTCCTAGAGCTGAGCACAAACTGAGCTATCGGGGGAGAAGAGAATTTGTGAGAGAGGTAAAGAAGAACCCAAAGAGCAACACTCGGCGGATGCTGAGCTCCAGAGATGCATTCGGGAGATGGGAGACAGTTGTAGAAAGTCAACCATCACTGCAGCCCTCCACCAGGCGGGGCTTTATGGCAGAGTGGCCCGACGGAAGCCTCTCCTCAGTCAAAGACACATGAAAGCCCGCATGGAGTACTCCAAGATGGTGAGAAATAAGATTCTCTAGTCTGATGAGAACAGATAGAACTGTTTGGCCTTAATGTCTAAGCCGGATTTATTTTTTTTGTGTGGAGAGGAAGGAAAACCAGGCACTGCTCATCATCTGTCTAATACAGTCCCAACAGTGAATCATGGTGGTGGCAGCATTATGCTGTGGGGGTGTTTTTCAGCTGCCGGGACAGGACGACTGGTTGCAATCGAGGAAAAGATGAATGCGGCCAAGTACAGGGATATCCTGGATGAAAACCTTCTCCAGAGTGCTCAGGACATCAGACTGGGCGAAGGTTTACCTTCCAACAAGACAAATACCCTAAGCACACAGCTAAAATAACAAAAGAGTGGCTTCACAACAACTCTGTGACAACAACTTCTTGAATGGCCCAGCCAGAGCCCTAACTTAAACCCAACTGAGCATCTCTGGAGAGACCTAAAAATGGCTGTACACCAACGTTTACCATCCAACCTGACAAAACTGGAAAGGATCTGCAAGGAGGAATGGAAGAGGATCCCCAAATCCAGGTGGTGAAAAAAACTTGTTGCATCTTCCCCAACATAAAGCTCATGGCGTTTAGATCAATAAAGGTGCTTCCGATCTCTACTAAATACTGAGCAAAGGGTCGGAATACTTAGGACCATGTGATATTTCAGTCGTTTCTTTTTTAATAAAATCTGCAAAAATGTCAACAATTCTGGTGGTTTTCTGTCAATATGGGTTGCTTGGTGTGCTATACCTTAATTGAGGGAAAAAAATTACTTAAATGGTTTTTAGCATAATGGCTGATATAACAAAGAGTGAAAAATTGCAGGGGGTCTGAATCTCTTCCCGTACCCACGGTATATAATATATATAGATTAGTGGATTCAGTCTCTGACAAAATTGAATACCAAACGTGGCATAGTAGATACATAGAGTTTAATTAAGTGAGCAAGACCAATTCTGAAAGGTATCTGTTTTTTGGTCCCAACCCTGTTGAGAAGAAAAGGAGCCCAGTCAAGAATCCATTTCATTCCCTCTGGCTTTAGTGTTGCCAATGTTGTAAAATCTGCACCAATATCAAACTGGGTAGTCTGTCCTTTGTTACTGAAAACACAAAACAACATCACAAATAACCAACAGATATGACAGTTGTACTGGCAAAACAATCATTAAAGGGGGAGGGTCAATGCTGTTTCATGCATTTCAGATTTGGTTAATTGTTAAAGAGCTGGATTCTGCAGTGTCAAAATACAGTTTCTTACCAGTTTCCGAAAGTGTTTCGATCATGGCCTCATGATGTCATGAAGAGTGGAACTACTTATATATTTTTTTTCTACCCGAAGAACGCTGGCCGCGCACGCATTGACCAGAGCGAGAGCAAGAGTGCGCCCATCAACATGCTTCATTCAGCAGTGCTGCACGGGACTCGCTTGGGAAGAATGTCTCTAAAGAAGTGTGTTTTTGAGTGCCAGGAAGTATAAAAGATAACTGTTAAGCTTCGAAGAACTCAACGTTCGTGACAGTGGATACAGTTTGTTTTTCCGGGACAGCAACTGAGTTTCACAAGTGTGTTTGTTGACGAATGTTTTATAAACAAGGCCCAATTCGACGCTGGATTTGCAGATTGTTTGATACTGAAAGATGGAGCGGTCCAGCTATAAAAGATCCCGGTCATGATCCAGAACTGCAGACGGTAAGTGAAACGGCATCAAATGTCTGTTTTTTTGTTCGGGAATCATCACTCAAGTGCTCATCACTCTTTAGCTCTGCTCACGGCGCGCCTCCAGGAGCTCGGCTTTTCCCGGAGAGAATCGTAAAGCGGTTTCACTTTGATTCAGTTCATCTAATTGCTATGGCATTACCCTTTTTCTCCAAATACTACTGAAGCACTTATTGATCACGCAGTGTGACAAGGAAAATGGCGTTCAGCGAGCAAAAAATATGAGGGGCTACCCACGCTCTATTTAAGTCAGAGATTGTACGTCATCCATTCAAATATTTTTTCTTCAGCAAACCACTATATGAGAAGATGGGAAGAAGCCAATCAACAAAGATACAGCAACGTGATCATCCACGTGCAGCGGAACACGCATTTTCTTCCCCTGCTGTTGTTAGGGTGAGTTCGGAAAACAAGGATGAATCACAATGCATCTCTGCGCAGAGTCAATCGAACTCTCTGATGGCCACAAGTAGTAAGTCTTCTGCCTGGGTCGCCGCCATGCAGAATGGCGGCGCTTGGGGGGGTTCAACTCCCCACCACTGGGGAGGTAGGAGCTCCGGAATCTCAAGATCATGTTGCCAGTTCAAGGCGATTGAACTCGCCCAACTCTGCAGCCTCTTTCGAGCCAAGGAGGAAAGTGCTGCGAGCTTCTGATGAGGATCTGTCAGGGTCAGGTTACGAGCCCGCGCCGGCTCAGTGCCCACGCGCTCCCCACCCCCCTGCTGCAGGTCCCCTTCCAGCGCGCTCCATGACCGCTGTTCTCCGCCCCTCCCCCATCGCTCAAGATATGGTGTCCTTGGAGGGCGCTGAGGATGAAGATGATGCCATTTCTTTTGCGAGAGAGGAAGGTCTAAAAGAACGCTGGATGCACTGCGCTCCACGGCAGCAAAGCGGGGGCCTCCATCATAGTAAATGGCGAGTCCTTACGCTCCTGTCCACAGGCAGGTGATGAGCTCGGTTTTGAATCGTGGGAGGTCCCTGCGAGCCGGCCAGAAGCAGTTCTGGACGAGTGGCTATCCTACAGTCAGATCAGCGGTCCGAAAAAAAGACGGCACCGCGGAGGCCCGGCCCCTTTTTCCCCGAGGTGCACGATGAGATTAAGAAGTCGTGGGACGCGCCGCTAACCAGTTGAGTGCACAACCCGGGATCCTCCCTCCTGTCTTCAGTGGACGGTGCTGACCAAGTGGGGTATGTTAAACTTCCCCCTGTGGAAGAAGCCGTCGCTGCCCATCTCTGTCCTTCAGGCGCGGAGAGTGAGAAACGCGTCTCTCCCCTCTAAACCTTGCCGCGCCACTGAAACAAACTTCGCCGGCAAGGCTTTCTCCACGGCGGGCCAAGCAGCGTCAGCACTGCACGTGATGGCGATACTCCAGGTGTATCAGGCCAAGCTGCTCAAGTCTCTGGATGAGGACGGGCCGGACCCTGAAGTGTTCAAAGAGCTCCGACGCGCCACGGATCTGGCCCTCAGAGCGACGGGGGTGACAGCTCGAATGATTGGCCGCAACATGGGGAATCTAGTGGTGCTAGATCGTCACCTGTGGCTTACTCTGACCGAGTCCCTTCTGGATGCTCCCGTGAATCCCTCAGGTCTCTTCGGAACAGCGGTAGGGACATTCGAAGAAACAGTCGAAGGCTATTAGCCACTTCCTGCCAAAGCGCGCCGGCGCGAACTCTCGTTCCCGCTCCTCCTCAGTGCAGCGTGCGGGAAGACCGCACGCCTCTTCTGGTGCTGTTCGGCACGAACATGAGCCGGCGGTTAGACCAAGACAGCCTTGGCCCGAAGCGCCATCATGGCTCGAAGTGCCAGAGACCCCGCCCTGACAGAGACGGCAGGCCACCGGCACCGGAATCAAAGCCGCGTTCCTGATGTTGTCTCTCGGAGGAGGAAATCTGCACCCAGTGCCAAAGACGAGCCAATGAAAAAGTCTGCTCGCTCCGCTGTGTGTGTTCACCCCGCCCACCTGCCTGTTGCGGGCGGCGAGAGCAATTGCCATGTTTGTGTTTTGACTGTTCCACTATGCAATGCAATAAAGTCGAAAAACATACAAAACTCACTTCAATATCAAAGCAATTCTCCTCCTCTCACTCCCCTCTCCTCCATCACTCACTCTCACACCCGTGCGGTATTAAACTCCCCGCCCCCCAACGGCAAGTTATCCGTCACAGTGTGCAGCCCGCCTCGCCCGCTGTCACAGTTCACAGAAGAGTGGCAGGCACTGCCAGAGGTATCAGAGTGGGTTATGAAATGGTATGCGTTTCCCTGGACCACAAAAAAACCCACAACATTAATTTTGTTAGTACTATTATGTAATCAAATACTCTGTAATACACTCAGTTAACACAAGAATATCAGGAGTATGGACCTCTGTCCCTCTCGAAATGCCGTAATACCTCAGGAGGGTAGACAGGCCATCTGATTCCCCACTAGATGCACCGACCAACCACGCTGATATCACTGGGTTTTTATGCCCACAGGAAGCGAAGTAGCAGAAAATCACTACCTTGTCCAAGGAAAAGTGCACTAGTAAAATTGACTCTCTAATTAGTTCATAGGGAAACCTTTCTTTGAATAAACACACATATCTTTCAGGTCATCGTGTATGTTTTCTTTGAGATTTTATACTGTTTTATGCTGGCTTATGATTGAAACACTCATTCATGTCATCTTACATATATGTAACCCTACCATGTTTAGTATATATGAATTAGTATTCGGATGATCTAATTGAGAGTGTATATTATATGTTGGTACATAGGCAAAATATATTAGGGTCCTGAGAATCTTTAGTAATTTAGATTCAAGTTCCATATGCAAATTACCATGCGTCCACACAAAGAGTCATAAAACTCACCAGTATTTCCAAACTCCCACTTGGAATTCCGGCATTTCTCATTGGACAAGCCCATCTCGAGAGGCGTGAATCTTCTCAGACCTTAAAAAGGCTCACACACAGGGACCAGCTCCAACAAGGAGTCGGTGGTTCTGTTAGGTTATGAGAAGATGTGAGCTACAACGCTGCTAAGGACACCCTAAGTTTGCACCAGGCATCGGGCCTTGACTTTCCATTCACCAAGATTATCTGACTCAAAACTGGTTCTTTCTCATCAACCAACTTCAGCAAAGATCAACTTGAACCTTCAGAGTGCATCAAACCTCTCTTTCAGACAGATGAGAAGTGCATGTATTCAAACTTAGTCTTATTAATTGATTCATTAGGTATCATTTGCACCTTTTTACAAAGGTGTTGTGTTTGAACTTAAGGATCTGATGTTCCTGTCAGGGCTGTAAATATGCATGAATAATGACAATGGGTCCCATAAAACTGCATTCGCACTTATTCTTCTGTATGATAAGCTTTAACCCTTTCCTACCAATGTATGTGTGTGTGTTGTGGTGGGTGGTGT